>CM068352.1:19235522-19618022 GCA_034769755.1 Odontamblyopus lacepedii
GCATCGTCTAACTTTTCTTTTGGAGGGTCTGTCAAATGAATGTTTCACAGTATGGCATTACACATTTCTATCATCATGGAGGCCAAACCAGACCAAGTTACAGGTCAGATCTGTGGAGAGGCGACCCCATTCACAGTCAGAATGCTTGTTTTTCTAGGTATTTTTTTAGCTATAAAATCAACTGTAACTGAATAAATGTAAGGTAGAACTGTTTAATGTCATACTGTGGAACATTCCAGGCAGAGAAATGACAAATCCATAGAAACAAGCAGGTGACAGAACCCCCCAACCAAAAAATTACATCGTGCACATTTTAAAGTAGCCTATCAACTGTCCCACCCTACGAATAATGTAATGCAATCCACCTAGACTCAGTAGTTATTTCTTAATTTCTACGCAGGGCCTGGGCTGAGAGACTGTTCCTTCTGATAGAGACAGCGGCCATTTTTCTTCTCATGCTGCGTTATCAGGGTGATACTCTTCATGGTGAGTAAATGCATCTAAATGGACTTCCTGGTTCATCTGTAAACCTGACTTCTTATGAGAAACCATAATTCGGACGAGCTGCAACCCTTAGATTTTCACATTATCATTTCCTATTTTGAGGCTCCACCTTATCAAAATGGAAATAACTCTAACCACACAGTTTTAAGTAGTAATTTGGGGTATTTAATTTTCAATACAGGATGAATCAAGGGGAGGGAACGCTATTATGACATGGTTCACAGCTCATAAAAGTTTATTTGTATTATACCATAAAATCAATAGAACATTCACAGAAATACCGAATGACTTATCAGACATTACACACATTAGAAATTAGATATTAATTCTACTGATAACAGCTGGAACAAATGAAAATTTTATGTTTAGGCCTACATTAGGTTTTGATTTTTTAGCCAATTGTCTCTTTAGAAAGTCAATATAAGAGTGCACATCTAATATCTTCTGTACCATCCATTTGAGAAAAGTAAAACCTTTTTATTTTGGATATATATATATATATATTTTTTTTTACATAGGTCGAAGGTGCAATTCAATAAAATAAATTATGAAAGTCACAAAAAATAAAATGTGGACATGCAATCGTAATTTATGCATGTGTTCACAGTGCCATCTAGTGGTACAGACTAGTATTTCATCAGGTATGTTGGGGGTCTAAAAAGTAAAAGTAAAGTAGATCTTATATTAAAGGCTGTAATGTTGCTTATTATAGGATCTACAGCAAAGATCTAAAACATTACATAATTCTGACTGGCCAGAAAATGCAATCACCAAATGTTTTTCTGTTGAAGGGGTACGATTACTTTTGTTACACTGTGCTCTGATCTTCCTGCTGGTAACATACACTCCATCCTCACTGATTTCAAAAATGCAAGATACCATTTTGCCAGCTATAATTTTAAGTAAGGTACTGTCTGTTTACATTCTGTTTATTTGAACTCTAAAATCTAAAATTTAACTGGAGATTTTTTTCTTCGTGAATTTACAGCTCATCCAGGCCAGGGCTAATTATTGTAATGGACACACGGGTGAGCTGTCCAGGCCATCTCTGATATTATCTCTAGGTGGCGCACTCGGAAAAACTTTAAATTACTGGGTAGGTACAAAGAGGAAAACCACCACTTATTTCATATAACATTTTTCTGAAACTGTTTACTCCTTCTTTTTAGGATTCCTACATTATTGTTGAGAGCCTGTTCCACACAGTGTCAGCTTGCCTCAGCTTTGTCCTAGTGGTCCAGATGTTTTACTACAGGAAGCAAAGTGGGACCAAAAAGGATAAGAACGAGTAAAATTTACAAGACTTTTGCTGTGATACTGTTAAGTTTACCTAAAAATATTTCATTCCTATTTTTGCCAAATGTTACAACCGACAATACAGCTGTGACTGTTTTACATTTTTTGTAAAGGGGGTTAAATTTTATATTTTGCATAATATCAAGCGATGACTATAATGTGCTAATTTGTTATATTATGTTGCCGGTTTGTGTTGAATGTACTAGAATTTGTCCTCATGTTTAAATAAAGATTAAAAAATAATTTCTAAGCATAAAGATCTTTTTGCTAATGCTACTAAAAGGCTTGCATAGAGTTAATGATGCTTGCGGCTTACTTTATGTATGCATGTTTACAAATTCTTTCAAGCAACAGGCAAAAACAACACAAAAGACAAACTACTGTAACTTACTTATTCTTGTTAGAATGATCTATGAAATATAACAATCATTTTTGGAAAGCAAAAAAGTCGTGATGTGAGATTTTATAAAGTCAACTGTTAAATGCAATTATGGAGATAAAACTATGCATATGTGTTTGTGTTGTGTACTGATAATCCCATTTTCACCATTGTTTTCCACCGTATCACTTCAGGCATTATTAACAAAAAGCAAGTATCTGGAAAAACTTGTTTATTAATATGTCACTTTATTATGAGTAACAATGTGTACCCAAAGCATATGCCCCAGTGGCTGCAAGGTCAAGCGCCACATTATCCTTCTGTCCTTCTAAATCTTGAAATGAAAACAGTATCTATGGCGTGTGTTGTATCAGAGCTTGTATTTATATTTATAACAACTGGAGGCTAAATCAAACACTGTCTTGTTTCAACAGGTGAATCTATCATTACAAAAATGACAGAGGAAAGCTATTAGAAATGCTATTATTTCATTCTGATAAAATCATATTTTTTGCACCATTGAGCACAATTACCTAAGATAATGCAAAAATAACAAGGTGACATGATTGTGAGATGCAGTAAAAAAGTGTAGTAAGATGTTTAACAGCAAATTCCTGTTATCAGATAATACAATAAGGCATAATGATTTGGAGAAAAAGCCTGATACTATATACAAGGTCGGTAACAGTAAAACATGGCACAAAATATATTTTGGTTAAATTAAAAGGAAATCACATTACCAATCCCACTAATAAAACATATGGTTCTATTGCACACATTGTCATCAAATTTCAGCAACTTTCAAAGAATAACATGATATTTCCTGGTTAAGTCAGATGCTAATATTTGTAAAATATTATGCATACAAGCATGGAGTGCTGTCAAATGAACATTCAGTAACTACTCTTCAAGGTAAAGGTATAAAATTCATTCTAAATTCTTTTGATTAGACAATGTCTTCAAAGGTAAAAACAAAAGGGGAAAAAAAGTAAATTCACTGCACAGTATCAAAATTTGTTAAAGGCTTTTCATAAATGTGTACCTCACTTACTATAGCAAAGCTTTCACATGTCCACTGTGCACTCACATTATACGGAATGGCACATTTGTTAATATTCTAACAGAAATATTAAATAATCTGTGCATATTCAGCATAGGCACACAACTATAAGGCAGACATAACTGCCTTTTCATTAGATTTATAACTAACTTTCACAAATCTACACACTTGACTCTGTAAAATGATTGACCTTCTGTATTTCTTTTAGTCTCATAAAGATGCCACTAAATGAAACCTTTGCACTATGAGCTTAATGAGTTATCTTTTTTGAGTTTCCCTGTCCCTGAGCTATCTAAAGCCCCAGTAACACTTGCGCAGTTCATCCCAGAAGAACAGAGACAGAATGGTGTGTGGACCTAGTCGGAAGTATGAAGCTCCCAGGCCCTTGTACAGTCCCGTCAAGCTTTCCTTCTTTAACGTCTTAGAAAAGCAGTCAGCAAATCCTTTATAAAGCTGCCCCTGGGTGAAAAACACAAGTAAAAGTATGAATTTCTCATATTTTCTAGACTCTTGCAATCTTTTTGCCTGATCTTTATGAAAGAACAATTGACACACTGCCAGTAGAAATCTGATAACTTGAATAATCAGATAACTAAATAAATCTGACATGTATCGGTTAAACTCACAATGTAATTTTATAGCAAATATGAGCATGATTTTTTAGGCCCGAGCGCCAGAGGCTGGCGAAGGGCCTATTAGTATCGCATAGCGATGCTCATAGGGGGCGGGAACTAAAATGACGCGAAGTGACTCGCCCGTAGTGACCAGGGACCCTTGCCATGATGTAGCAATGCGCCAGAGGTCTCCGAAAATGTATAGTTTGTTGGACAAAAAAAAGCGGAACATTGTCCTCAGAATCAGTATCAGAATATCCTCAACATTATCGGATTTGTACCAAATTTGGGAATTAAATTCTATGCATGATTACGATAAAAAAAATACATTATGGACATGGTGAATTTTTCACTGTTGGCCTCCAGGGGCGCTCCAGGGTTTTCTCCTAATGCACTCACCGATTTTTCACTCAGTGAACAATGATGAAAAGTCACAAAATTTGGCCATGTGTTAAAGACTCCGCTTCTCTAACTTTTGGCTATTAAAGAACAGTTTGAAACAATAATAGTACACTGTGCATAACAGGCCTTACCTTACCCAGATGGTCCACTGGTTGGTTGTAAAGTCGTGTGCTCACAACGTCAAAGGGTGTCATGGCCAAAACCACCACCACACTGCTAATCATACCGGCACTCAGGGCAACCAGCCAGCTGTTTTTGGGAAATATCTAAATAAAGCAGAAAAAGTATTTTATTTTTCATTAAAGTAAGCATTGGAAATGTACACATAGAATTTGAATTTAAATTTATGGACTTATTTTTGTTTTATATTCATTTCTTTTATTGTGTGTGATGATTACAGTGTATTTTAATGATTACTCGTCACTGTTTTTTTCTTCTTTTTGTTGTAGAATATTTGTTCTAAACTACAAAATGTCAGTAAAGAAAGTTATTTTTTTTAAAAGAAAAGCATTGGAAATGTACAAGTTTAATTGTCACTACTGGTTAAAAAACAGAACAGCAACTATATTTCAGAATGTGTTAGACTTGGGGATGATAGTTTAGTACTATATAATAAACGGGCACTTTCACACTTCTGGTTTTGGCCGTGTTTGGGGCCAGTTTGTGTCCTTATCTAGATTTGGGTTTGTCCTGTTCTAGTCCTAGTTTAACTGTGATCCAGTGCAGGTTTTTGTTTTAGTCTAATCCTAGTCAAGTCACAATTTTATTATAATAAGCATAAAGTACTTTTTAAAGGAGTGGAGTAAAGTTTGCCGAATCTTAACACAGATACATTTGTTAATTATCTAAACGAACACAACAGTGGTAAGTGAATGTGAAGGTGTCTTAGAGATGTCAGAAGGAACCTTTGACATGCACATATGTTATGTAACTCTTGTGTTTTTAGCAGGGGCACTGCAGTGGATTCAGGTTTCATTTCCAACGGAGGAATAGTAGCCCCAGTGCTTTGTAAATGCAACAAAAGCACAGCTCCTGAGTCTGACTACAAAGTAGGGCAACAAGCTGTCTTCTCTCAAGTATTCATTCATACTGACAGACAAAATCAGTATTGCTTCATGCACAAGAGGTCATGTTAGATTGTAAATCTACCTCCAGACAGATGAGAATGGATTATTTTGTAATGGGTGCACAAGACTGAGATAGTGGGTTCTAGGAATGTTGTTACACTAGGTGATACTACTAGGATTTTATTTTTTTAGTTTCATTCCTGAGAAAAGATTGAGGGGCTTTGATGTTGTCAGGTTATAAGTGCTCACCTGATATTATTGAACAACTGCTTAATCAGAAAAGCCTTTCTTTAACCACATACATGTCCAACAGGTAAAAGCTCATAGCATTCATACTCTAACTACTCTAAAGATGCCAATGACACTATAGCTGAAGGCATGTGACATCTTCCAACCTGCAGATCAAGCACCAGTTCTTTTGAGGAGGAGAAAGTGGAGAGTTGAGCCGCGGACCCCACACTGACTCTGGGTACAGCTGCACTGGAGCCCCTCCATAACCCTAGGACCCCGTGTTCTTTGTAGATGACTCTGAGTGCGTGGAGCATGCCCTGGAAGAAACCGGCAGGGGGCGTTAACCATAACATCAGGAAACATTCATATACCGATAGATGGGCTACCTGGTGTTTGTACTGGTGTCCCACTGCAATGGACGAAGTAGACTGACTTTGCAAATGAGTTTTGACCTGTGGAAAAAAAAAATTGTGTTGCCTCAACTCCAACTCACCGTGGCAGTTATTTAATGATGATACTCACTAAATAAACGGGGCTGCCCATGACGGCGCCCACCACCCCTGATGCCGCTCCTGCTATCGTGGTCCTGGCTGTGCTGACCTTCCCTTCGCTGTTGTGGATGTAACCAGAGGACTCAATGATGGCGTACGATCCCAGTCTAACTCCATTCATAAAAAACTGGTATACAAGGCCCGGCGCAAGTCCTTTCTGTAACCCGAACAGGCCATCCACTTTACCGATAGTGTAGAAAGCATGGAACACGTTTCTATAATACACTTGGTACGTCCCGCGGCTTCGGAGCTCTCCTTGGAGCTGCATGCGCGTTTTGACCACTTCCAGCGGGTTGGTGAAGAGACATGCTCCGCAGGCAGCCGCTCCGCTGAGAAGAAAATCCATGTCGGACTGTGAGAGTGGGTAGGTGGGCTGTGCTCAGGCCTGAAGCCCACGGGCCCTGTACATTACAGAACCCAGCTCCGCTCCATACCCTCCTCCCTCAAACCCGCACCACGCGCTGCTCGCCTCCTCAGTGCCGTCGGCTCGTGGGTCTGTCCAGGGCGCGGACATGAGAGGCGTTCAGGGACCGGATGTATCCTCGGAAAGTAAGAGTCATGGTGCTAACCATAGACCGTATACTGTAACTGTACTTCTGTGGTCCAAACAGAGTAGTTCGGTCTCGCGTGTAACAAATGCCACTTATGGAGTGCCGTTTAAATACATTTTTGGGGGATTTTGTTGTTGTGGTGAAAGTGTTAAATATAATAAACATTTGACAGGTTACATTCAATACCTTTAGACCCGTGAATGTATCATTTGTGACAATTATATACGGTCTATGGATATCTACATAGAGTGTACGCCCATTTTTGGCAATGACACGAACTATTACTTCCCAACCTTTTGGTGATAAAAAAACAAACAAACAAACAAAAAAAAAAAAAACTAAAAAATCATGCCTCCCAAATGTATTCTGCAAACAAAAATATACTAAGGGTTATATAAACGCCTGAATTTATGTGAAATGTCACTTATTTCCGCTGCTTGTTTCACTTTCATTAGAATATGCTTTCATAGACTGTGATTGTCTTTAGGCCCAAATATAGGTGGTTGAACTGAAAAGAGCCTCTCTACAAATACTAGCCTACTCTCTTTGCTCTTGTCGTCTCTCCCTCGAGTCTGCACATTAGGGTGACGTGAAAAAAAAAAGTTTTTCCAGATCATTTTTGGATAGTGATAAAAAGTTGCTGACACATTCAGTGAGTAACATACCAAAACATTTGACATTTTGAAGCAGATCTGAATAAACGGCTGAATATGGGGTATTTTGACCAAAATCGCAAAGTAATTATCTTATTTTTACAAAACTAACTAGTCTGTATAAACATGATAACTAATAGAAACATATCTCTTACATTAAAATACATGCAAATTGTTTACATTTAAAATTCATGTGAAAAAAAACCAAAAAACTTTTTTGCAGATTCCAGATTTTTGGACAGTAATAAAAAGTTGCAAACACATTCAGTGAGTAACAAAAATTGACATTTTGAAGCATATCTTCAGTCAATCCTCATGGATAACCATTTGGATAGATTCAATTTTGTGTATGCTTAAAATCTAGCTTGACTTTAATGCCCAACATGAATTTTAGATGTAAACAATTTGCATGTGTTTTAATGTAAGAGATATGTTTTCTATTACTTATCATGTTTATATAGACTAGTTAGTTTTGTAAAAAATAAAATAATTACTTGTGTGTTTTACTAACCTCTATTTTTGTGATTTTGGTCAAAATACCCCATATTCAGCCGTTTATTCAGGTCCGTTGTGGAGACTGCTTCAAAATGTCAAATTTTTTGGTATGTTACCCCCTGAATGTGTCAGCAACTTTTTATCACTATCCAAAAATGATCTGGGAAAAAAACAAAAAATTTTTCATTCCACCCAGATGCACATCCTCTGAGTTCCTCTCCCCCTCTCCTCTGCCTCTGCACCTCCTCTGCACCTCTCAGCTCCTCTGCACCTCCTCTGCACCTCCTCTGCACCTCTCAGCTCCTCTGCACCTCCTCTGCACCTCCTCTGCACCTCTCAGCTCCTCTGCACCTCCTCTGCATCTCTGCACCTCTGCACCTCTCAGCTCCTCTGGACCTCTCAGCTCCTCTGCACCTCCTCTGCATCTCTGCACCTCTGCACCTCTCAGCTCCTCTGCACCTCTCAGCTCCTCTGCACCTCCTCTGCACCTCCTCTGCACCTCTCAGCTCCTCTGGACCTCTCAGCTCCTCTGCACCTCTCAGCTCCTCTGCACCTCCTCTGCATCTCTGCACCTCTGCACCTCTCAGCTCCTCTGGACCTCTCAGCTCGTCTGCACCTCCTCCACACCTCCTCCTCTCCTCTGCAGCTCTGCTTTTGTCCTCTCAGCAGTCTGTAATGGACAGTCAGGGGGTCACCTGTCCACTGTGAGACTCACTGATGTCCCCTTGTGGTAGTAGGTTTCTCCTTCGTTACTGAGCAGGATTATAAGGCCAGGGTAAAATCTGTCTAACCTCTTCAAATAGGATTTGTGTTCGGGGTTTTTCACACCAGCCATAGCCTCATACAGGAAATGAAATGGACTTAACTTGGTGAAAATAGGACAGTGTATGAAGTACAGTGACATAGTTTGACATTTTGGACAGCTGGAAGACTTAGACTTTATTGATCCACGAGGGAAATTACTTGCACACAGTAGCTCACACATCACAGTCTATTAGAATAACAAAGAGAAATGGTAATATTAAATTTTGAAGTGTATTTTGTATAAAGATATTCACTTCAGGATCAGAGAATAACATAAAACACACTCAAAACCCTACAGTTTATACATGTGGATAGTGAACATAAACTAGGTACTGTAAGAGAATTTAAGTAATTTATCCTCCACGTACATCTCTCAGTTTAACACTGACTCACAAAATCTAAATTTACACCATGATATTCTCTTGGCGTACCACTGTCTAAATTGTGGCATATTGCTGTCTAACCGGTGCCTCCTGGCCTTCATAGTCTGGCCACACTTGCTTTATAAACCTCCTCCTTTGGAAGCAGAGCTAAGGGGCTTGAACACTCAAAGATCAAACTATGTTCTCTTTTGAAATCATATTATGTTGACTTTTCAAGGCCCCTGGGCCCGTGTTATTGATGGTAAATAAACTTCTCCTGCTTAAGACGTCCAGTTGGTCTCCAGCCTTTTACTTCCACCCTTTCTTGGACAAGCTGAAAACTTCTACAACATGTACTATGGTAATCTCTACCTCATGTACAGTCTTCTTTTTTTATTATTTAAATTATTTGTACATGTTTTTCTTTTTGCTTTTACTTTTATGTGCTCTTACTGGTTTTATTGTTTTAGGAGTAATAATATCAAATTGTTATTATTGTTATCTTTGATACACAATACATTTTATTTATGTCAAAATGATGTACCTGTATGTACAATTACAGACCATAAATACATGGAATACTTTTTATATCAATGTTCAAACAAGTGTTCAAGTGTTGACAAAACACTGAGTTTAGCACACATCAAGGTGTTCATTCTGACATAGTTTCTTTCCTCTTTAGCTGCATGATCTAAATCCCTCGTCTCAGTTTCCTGAACCTGTGGCTAAATCCTTTCGGATGAAAGCCATTTTATTTATCTGGCTTTCCCTAGTGCTTGAAGTCTGTTTTTGTTGTCAGTAATTAAAATGTGACACAAAAGTGTATATTATTGTGTGCTATAATGTGACATAGTGACCTCTTATTTAAAGGATGTTATATGTAAACATGGGTGACACTGCACTGTGCTCTTAGACACCTACAGCAGCTAATCCAATTTGATAGGCAAGTTGCTCTAGAGATACTTTTTTGAGCTTCTAGCAAATTGTATGGTTGGATTTTTATTTTTTGTTGTATTTTATAATATTGGTGGGAATGCACTTTAAAAATACACTATCTTAATGCAGCCGATATGTGCTAAAACTTCTGTAAACACGGCTACTGCTGAACTGCTTTAACATCTTGTATCCAAGTCCCTCCCTTCACTAATGTCAAGATGTAATCCCCCCAGCTAATGAACTATCAAGTGGGATTTCAAGTGCAGAGTAAACCTCGACCGGAAGCCCCAATCTTTCCAACTCACCATGCTGTAGGTGCCACAGGGCGAGAAGACAGGGCAGGAGGAGGTCTCTAGGATCCCTGCCGACCTTTATCTCAGTTTGATGGAAAAACTGCAACAAAGGCGATAAGGATCATTAAACTTGCATGAATTCAGTCTGGAGTAAACATTTTTGATAACTGTCTTGAGCAAGAAAAAGAGGTGAGTACTTGCTGAATATAATGTAAGTGATAGTTCAAATGTATTTGCATGTTAACATTGATGCCATGTTATTGTTAACCTGCTATTACTTTGCTTCTACCCAATAAGTACAAATGCAAATTACTGTGTAGCTATCTCTGGTCTGTATGTATGTGTATTTTGTCCCTGTCAAATAAATAAAATAGTCAGATTTTTACACTAGTTTTATATATTGTAAATTTATTTGATAGATTTTGTTGTGAACATTGTGAACAATAAACCAAAATATTCATGATGTGAGAATAATGAGCTCATTTCTATTACACTTGTTCTTCAAATAGACTTAAATGTACATGCAGAATTTTATTTGTGTGATGAGCTCATTAGCTGATACACACAAATGTATTTAAACAAGAGTAGATTTAGATTTATCCAAGCAGGTCAATCATCAATAACTAAGTCTCTGGAATGAAGAGTCACTGTTAATTGGATTGCGTTAAGTTAGGAAACCAACTTGAAACCAATTTGGCAGACAGTAATTGCACTAGGTGTACCAGGTCAAGACAGAGCAGCTTATTTGCATGAAATATACACCGGGATTAGTGATCTATACTTTGTGTTTCTTGGCCTATATTCTCTGTAAAAAATTATGTATTTTTCTATGTGATATCAATTATCCTTAAACATTCATTATAAGTAAGATGGGGGATCTTACTTATAATGTAAGTTTAAGGATAATTCAGTTATTGATGAAAGGAATATAAGTGATATAAAAGTGATATAAGTGATATAAGGAACAGTGTTGATTTATAGAGAATTAATTTTTGAGTGCATGGATAATTATTAGAATTCACCATTTTTGTAGTTACACTCTAAATTGAACAGCAGGGTGCAGCACACTATAAGATAAGATTGTGTCTTTGTGTTGTTTTGAGCAACTTGTACCATGCATTGCCTGAAAGACTTAACATTGACTTGCATTTTTCCAGTTGGAACCATGGATATTGGAGGCTTGGAGACGGTGGTGGCCAATTCGGCTTATGTCTCAGCCCGTAACAGCGTGGATGGGTCAGCTGCAGCCACCATGAGAGACAAGAAGATGCGTGCCAGGCTCAAACTCCCCCACATTAGAGAATGTGAACACATGAAAACGAAAGTAGACAGCACTTTTGACAGCATGTGTGTCAAGCAGCCAATAGGCAAACGCCTGTTTCAGCAGTATCTGGACACCGATGCCACAAACAAGAATGCAGGGAATCTGTGGAAAGACATTGAAGACTATGTGGTTTGTCAGGAAAAGGACAGACTGCAGAAGGCCCAGAAAATTGTTAATAAATATTATGAGTCCAAGTCCAAGACCTTTTGTAGTTTCCTGGAGGAGAAGGCTGTGACTCGAGTGAAAGAAGATCACAAGAACCTGCATGGAGACCTGTTTAAAGAGAGCCAGCAGCAGCTGCTCAAACATCTGGAGAAGAATGCTCTGGCAGGATTCAAGAACAGCATGTACTTCCTGCGTTATGTTCAGTTCAAGTGGCTAGAAGGCCAGCCCGTTAATGAAGAGTGGTTCATGGACTTCAGAGTGCTGGGAAAAGGAGGATTCGGAGAGGTCTTTGCCTGTCAAGCAAAAGCAACAGGCAAGATGTATGCAAACAAAAAGCTGGACAAAAAGCGCCTGAAGAAGCGCAAGGGCTATGATGTAAGACTTATGAGAAAAAAACATATTCTACACATCATAGTAACTAGATGTTTCATGTAGCACACATCTAGAGCCATAACAATGCAGAGTGTGTAGGAAACAGCAAAGGTGGTGAGCCAGTATTATATGAGTTCAACAGCTCAATACAAAGAGGCTTGTGGCTGTCTTTAAGACCCCACAAAGCTCTTCAACCCTGTACGCAGACACGAGGCATAAACCTCGGATATGGAGGCGAAAGCTGTACCTATATCTTGTATCTACAAAACTAACAGCATATTAATACCTGAATAAAAAACACTTATACATTATACAAATATACTTATACACACAAATACATTTCTAACAACAAGAAAGGTTCAATGGGTGCATTTAAATCTATGGGTGTTGCACTAATTTTGTCCACATTTTGTTTTAAATTTAGGGTGCGATGGTGGAGAAGAGGATTCTTGCTAAAGTTCACAGTCGCTTCATTGTGACTCTGGCTTATGCCTTCCAGACCAAGTCTGAGCTGTGCTTAGTCATGACCATCATGAATGGAGGTGATCTCAGGTACATAATATACAGTATGTTTGTATATACTGTATATATAATTACACAAGCAAATTAATGACACTATTTACAGACAGCAGCATGCTTGCTTACACTCACCTTCACTAATCAGCCTACGAGAGATAAAGCTCACAGTCAGCGTACAGTGTGGGCTCTTACTGTGTAATTATATAAATCAGTGGTTCCCAATACGAACCAGCACAAAAGCAACATAAATGTATAAAAGAAAAAGACATTGAAAACACATTGAATTTACACTGATTTGAATTTACTACTTCAAATCAGCATTAAGCCTCTAGTCATCAGTTTTCATTTTTGTATATGTAAATATAAAAATTATAATTAATAGAGCCCTGTAGGATCATCAGATCAGTAAGGGGGCAACAACACAGCAGACTTTAGGGGAGCTAAAGATCTGACTGATCAATATAAGCCAACACTTTCAAATGTCTCTGTCTTGTTTTATTGTTAAACCAGTGTGTATCTGTAATGTCTCCTCACAGATATCACATGTACAACGTTGATGAGAAAAACCCTGGCTTCAATGAGAAGAGGGCCTGTTACTATACCTGTCAGATCATCTGTGGACTGGAGCACCTGCACCAACACCGCATCATCTACAGAGACCTCAAGCCCGAAAACGTTTTGCTCGACGATGCAGGTCAGGGTCAAGTCATCTCCACAGCACATAAGCTCCTGTAGTAATCATGCTGTAGTAATCATACCAGAAAATACATGAAAGAAAATGACAACACAGGAAGGTAAAAATAAAAGAAATGGAATCCCAAGCTTGTAAATGTAACTACACTGCAACAATTGTAACTCTTTATTTTTAGGACACGTGCGTCTGTCTGATTTGGGTCTGGCTGTTGAACTTCCTCCGGGAAAAGACACGACCAGTGGATACGCAGGAACCCCCGGTAACAAAGCTTAAATATTTGATCATTATGTAAAGCCGTGAACTGTGCCCCATGATTCTGTTTGTTGTGGTATAGGCTTTATGGCTCCAGAGCTGCTCCAGAAGAAGCAGTATGACTACTGTGTGGACTACTTCACTCTGGGAGTCACTCTGTACGAAATGATCGCTGCCAAAGGGCCCTTCAGAATAAGAGGAGAAAAGGTAGTTTAAATAAAATAAACCTCTATGATCTTGTTATTGGATCAAAACACATCTGCCTTTTCTTCCAAGGTTGAAAATGAAGAAGTGGCTCGCAGAATCATTAATGATCCTGCCAATTACACTCCAGCTTTCAGCAAAGATTGTAAAGACCTTTGTGAAGGTTTATTGATGAAAGATGCCACAAAGCGACTCGGGTTCAAAAATAATGAGTGTTCTGAGCTCAAGAGTCAGCCCTTCTTTAAGGACATAAACTGGGGTCGGCTGGAAGCAGGTATGAGTCATTAACAACACGTGCATGGAGAATTATGAGCTGTGTCAACACATATCTATCATTCTAAACAGGCATGCTTCCTCCACCATTTGTTCCTGATCCGAGAATGGTCTATGCCAAAAATATCGATGATGTGGGGGCCTTCAGCTCCATCAAAGGCATTGTAATAGATAACAAAGACAACGACTTCTTCACTGAATTTGCTTCAGGGAACATCCCCATTCCCTGGCAGGAGGAGATGATTGAGACGGGTGTGTTTGGAGAGCTGAACATCTGGGGAGAGAACGGAAAACTGCCCAGCGACCTCGACCCAAACTATGTAGAAGCAAAAGGAGGCGGATGTGTAATGTTTTGAGATATAATAACAATACGAGGGTAGCTTTTGAAAGTAAAATAATCTTGTGTTCCTTTTTAAGATTTAATTATTTTAAAAGAATGTATAATATGATTAGCTAACACAGTTTTATAACAATGAAGATTTACAGTGTATTACTCTAATTATTGTAACTTATTGTATGTGTAACTTTAGTTGATTGACCTGAATGTGAAGTACAAAATGTTAAAAACAAACATTTGATACATGTAAATATGATTGCACAGTGAAAATGGAGACATTGTAAATATTTTTGAACCAGTATATCGTATTTATTTTGTATATAGCTACTGTATCAGTGTAATACTGTGCTTGATACATTAATTTGTAAATGCTCATAATGTCATAATCAGAGTGGTAAGTGAATGTTTAATAAATGTTTGCAACTGTCTTTAAAGTTTTTCTTTTCATTTACAATTATACAAATACAAATTCAGTAAATGAAAGTAAATTATCAGAATATATCCCTGTATAACTGTATCACATATGCAGATAAATACTACACATAATTTTTGCATTACTCGTTCATGACATTGGGTTTATTTTCTGATAGGAAAAATTTGAAATTAGAACTCCCCAGTTCAACAATCAAATCAAATCAATTTATATATTTTTTTTAATAAAAAATGACATTGACGATAATAACTAAGTGCACTGTTTTGGCCAAATAAATGTCCAGTGCACTGTGGGTAAAAGTATCTTCAAAATCAATAGTCTAAATATAGTCATAGAAGTTAACTGGAAGTTGTGGAAGATGGTTAATATGCACATTTTGTTCTGACGGACAGACATGTGCAGTCTTAACCTCCTCAAAGCTGTGCCTTCATCGAAACCATGACACATGCACTGACTGCTAAAACCCAAACCCTAAACGTGACATTATTTAAACAGTGGTTTACAGAAAGCCCATATTAATCCATCAAAATACACAGCCAGTTCAGGAAAGGATTGGTCACATGACACTTTTCTTTCAGTCACTAATTTATCAAATATTGTAACTCTTTATTTTGAAAATAAAAAATATTGAATCCTCCTTGAAACACAGGGGGTCAATGCGGACACAAGTGAGTCAATCAAATACTTGAGGTCATAGAGGGAAGGGCCAAGAAATAAAATATTAACATAGTGATTTATGATTCCATGCTGCAATGTCTGTATCCTTTTAGCACAGTATATGGCAGTACTTTGTTCCTGATCATTGGCTGATGAAGGATTTTGATAAGATACTGTTTCTATGAACACAGATGAAAGCAATATTACCAGTTATAAATGTCAGATGCCTAACATTACCTTTAAATGCACTTTGACAAATGAGAGATGCCAAAGCAATAATGCTATTTGAATTATATATAGCTGTAATGTACAGCAAATTACTGAATAGGGGTGTGTCCTGCTGCCGCCTCTCACCATTTTCCTTTTTAAGCTTTTCTGTACTATGTCAATACTGCATTTCAAAAGATTAATACACAGCATTTTCAATAGATGTAACTCTGTGTGCCCACGTGTTAATACTTAACCAATATTAAAATAGACATTTACTTCACACTTAACAATAAATCATTTCATTGTCTATTCTGATTATAGTATTTGCTGAAGAGGACGAGAATAACCTTACTAAACTCACAAGCTACCAGTTCCTCAAAAGACAAGACAATGGCTAAATCAGGAGAGATGTTATTAGTACTATGGACATATAAAGTAAAAATGCTACTTACTATACTTTGCATTGTCAAATCTGGAAGTTAATATTGTTCATTAAAACTACAAAATATACATTAAAATTTTGCCAGATATTTTAGACAAAAATTATTTGTTAAAATGACCCCTTTAACTCCTTCTTGTAGCCCTTTTAAGGATGTGTATTAAGGCTTTAAGTGGTGCCTTATCATATTTATGAACTGAAACGATTAAACAGACAAGAAAAAGTGCTGAATGCATACTTACATTTCTATGGCAACTAACTGACTAAGTGAAATGTCATCAATTTTGGGCGGGAATAGCGGTCTTATAATCAAGGTACAGCTGGCAAATCAATGTTCAAATTAGTCTGTGAGCATGAGAAAAAAATCCTGAGTCAGTTCTTACACTCCCAAAATGTATATCAGATCCACTAGTGGCCAATAGAGCTCCTGGCACTGGAATTACCTTATTTATTTTCCATTTTTTGCTAAATATTTATCAACTATCTTTTAACATGAGGGATATTGTTGAGGTTGTAGCACTTTTTCTAGGCTTTGTTAGCTGGATTTTAATTTTTGTTTCATTAGAGGATCACTACTGGAGAGAGTCCACTCAAGATGGCAGTGTCATTATAACGTCTGCAGTCTATGAGAACCTGTGGATGTCTTGTGCAAGTGACTCCACCGGGCTGTACAACTGCAGAGATTTTCCTTCACTTTTTGCTCTGCCAGGTAAGAAACATATATGTCTTCTTTATGTTTATGTATATTGATTTTCTATTGTCAGAGAAGACTAAAATTAATACAGTATATGCCAAAATGTGAAAAACTATTTGAAATATGTTGGCAGTATGGGCTATTTAAAATGGTAAAGCTTTGCTTACCTATTGATGATTCAGATGTGTAAATGCTGAGTGTGCATATTCTCTCTAGTAAAGACAAACCAGGACAAGGCAACACAAACTGATGTAAGATGAATTCTTGACATTTGAAAATCATGTTTTTTGTTTTAAACAAATCGGTAAAAACAAAACCAAAAAAGACAGGAAAAACATGTTGTCAAAGGCACAGTGTTATATTGCCTATTTGTGTCTTACATACATAAAACAGATCCAGAGCCAGTGTGCAGATCACTACTGCCCCTTCTACCATATATATAGTATATACATTATCACAAGTAAATAAATGATGTTCTGCCTACAGTATAAAATAAGTAAAAATATAAAGTAAGTAAGATTCTAGGCATTTTATATATATATATATATATATATATATATATATATATATATATATATATATATATATATATATATATATATATATATATATATATATATATATATATATATATATATATATATATATATATATATATATATATATATATATATATATATATATGGCAGATGTATTCAGTTACTTTCCTCTCTCATGTTGACAGTTACTTTCCTTTTCAAAAGAATACAGTGCAGTACTTGATCACACAATTTAGGCTTTAGGTGTTAATGGAAAAATTTTTTAATAAAATACTCCTCTTGCGGTGTGTGATTGAGGGAGGGTTTTCCTTTTACAATTAGTGATAGGAAATGTAAAACAAATATAAAGCTGTTTTATGTTGTATGTTTACACTATAATTTCAATTAAACTTGATGTAAAAGTATTCTGAACACAGTACTCTGATTGAAACATGTAGCAGAATAAATTACAAAATACATTTTAATGGAGGCATTCAGTATTTTGTAACTAAATACATTTTCAGAGTATTCTTCCCAAATAGATTTGTAATTATTAAAGCAATTGCAGATCATTAATATTCAGAAACACCAGAGTGATAATCATTGTTACAAGATAAATGCAACATTACAAATATCACTGGTAATTTAATAATGAAATGATGTAAAGAACACAATTTCTAAATACAATTTAAAAATAACGCTTTATTGCAACTTGCAACAACTAAATAGTGTTAAGGATATACTGTTAAGGACTGTGACACATCATATGCTCATTACTCTGAGGATTTTTGATTTTCTCATGGCATATTGCATTGAGCTTTATTGAGTAAAGGTACAGTGATAGTTGCTGTTAGGCCATGGCAAATAGTTTTATCAGTGAAGCTGGTCATCTGCAGGTCAGCCACTATGCAGCCTCACGCCCTGTAGACGTTTCCCATCAGCCCCCTGTGCAATGAGGAGCACACAAGACCTGCATTTCATCAATAAGAGTTTGATAATCTTGACAGACTGTTCAAAGCAGGTGTCAGGATGTGACTAATGACTTTGGGTATATCAACGACAGTGCAAAGGTTGGACTTTTCTGTTGTTTCTCAAGTTAAGCAAACATTCGTTTAGTCTTGAAAGAGGCTGAATAGAGAAGAGAATAATGAGGAAATTATAAGTTGGCATTAATCATTGATCTCAGGTTTCAGAGGACTGTTGCTGGGGATGAGAGAAGCACTCCAACACTGCACTGCCAAACAAATAGGTCAGAGACTGAATTCACACAGAAAGGCAGTTTGAGTCTGTAAAACTTTCTTTTTAACCTGGATTGTAAAACTAGGCAAAAATGAATGCCATAGTAGAGGCGTTTGCGTTCTTTCTTGGTTTTCTGGGCTGGCTGATGGTTGGGATTGCTCTGTCTAATCGAAACTGGAAGGTGTCCACAGTGGATGGTAATGTTATTACCACATCCACCATCTATGAGAACCTCTGGATGTCCTGTGCCACAGACTCGACAGGAGTCCACAACTGCCGTGACTTTCCATCATTACTGGCACTGAGTGGTATGTGCTTCAGTGATATAATGATATATAGCTTTATTTATTTATTAATAGCTACTAATCAGGCTCCAAGCCAAAAGAGTGTGGTGATAAACAAGCCACTGATGATTCCAGTGGAATAATGCTGTTGTTGTCAACAAGGTGGAAAAAATAAGATAACCTGTTTAAAAACAAATTAAATTCTGTCAACTGGACAAAGGTTTTAGAGTGAAGATGTTTTGCCGCTTATCCAAGCCTCTTGTTCAGTTTTGGTCAGATATTGGCGGACGTTGCCTTATATCTGTTTGTTTGTTGATTATATTAGATATTTGGGTTTAAGCTGTGATAGTGCACTGTGTGATTCATAATAGTATAATAGACTATAATAGCCATAATAAATAGATAACAGCTGATAAGATAAGTTATAAGAATGAGACCAGGGTCTCTTGAAAGATTACTTAGAATATAAAAGAACTCCTCTCTTATCAACAATTATTATATTTTTATTTGATTGTATAATGCAAGGGTTGTTTTTGAAAAGGTCCAAGCAGCCATCTTGTACACAGCTTTATACTGAATATATTCATGAGAGATACGGTTATGTGCTTTAATATACTGGGTAAGTTAAAACTAACCTTAACCCTAACCTTTAGGTGTTCCTGTTGTGTCTGTGTGCAGGGTACATCCAGGCCTCGCGGGCTCTCATGATTGCATCCATCGTCTTTGGGACGTTTGGTCTTGTAGCGACTCTGGTTGGAATGCAATGCTCAAAAATCGGAGGAGAAAATTATGTCCTAAAAGGAAGGATTGCTGCCATTGGAGGAGTGTTCTTTCTATTGCAAGGTAAATACAACAATATCTTAACATTAGGTATTGAATTGGTTGGGCACATAGTAAAGTCTCACTCTTACTTAAAAAAAAAAAAAAAAAAAAAAGTCTCTATTTCACTGCAGTCTCGGTCTGTGTAAAAACACTCAAGTCTGAAACTCTGTGTTTACAAAAGCTGAGTCACTTGTTCATGGGGTTATCAACTGAGGTGTGACACAAAAGCCTGCACTGACCCATGTTTACATTGGTCTATTTGATTTTAAACTACATGATATACATTTATCTATAATGAGTTGTTTGAATGGAAGAAACAGTTACTAATGAACTTAAATATAAACAGTAACACTTGATATTAATACAGGTGTTATTGACATGATTGAAGAAAGTTGTCTTAAAGCTAGGGGAATGAAACAGGGGTCATCATTGGCTTTACCATGTTTTCTTATTTGTGTCTGTACATCAGAGTGAGTCGATAATTGTAATTTTATTGTTTTTTTTTTTAATTTAATGACAATAAATCAAATCAATCAATGAATCAATCAGCCATTTTTGCCAACTGTTTATGGAATATTCTTTGTTGTGTTTTAGGATTTTGCACCATGATTGCTGTGTCGTGGTATGCAGCCAACATTACACAGCAGTTTTTTGACCAATTCTATCCAGGAACAAAGTACGTCAAATCATACCAATACATTATATTCATAAAGTCACTAAATTACCTTCTAAATCCCATTGGCTAGGTATGAGATTGGAGAGGCCCTGTACATTGGTTGGTCTTCAGCAACATTGGCCATTTGTGGAGGGGCATGTCTGCTGTTTGCATGCAAAGGAAAGACAACAGATGAAAAAGTGTAAGTGACCTACTAATAAAATATGTATAATACAACAACAACAACAACAACAAAAAGTTATATTTTGTCATCTTGGACTACAGGCCCTATCCATACCAGCCATCCTCCAGAGGCCATGTCTTATCAGTTACGGCACCATCTCTGTCTGTGCCCAGCAACTATGGGAGAAATGCTTATGTTTGAAAGGTTAATGAAACACTGCATTCATTATTTTAATTTATGTAATAAACAGAGGTGAGGTTTGATTTAAATAAAACATAAAAATAAACCACACACACAATCAAACAAAAATCGAATTAATTGTGTAGAAACTATAATTTTCTAGTACTGTATATTCATGTCTTGTCTCAACCATGTACCATTCTGTTATATATGTGTTATATTATAGTTTTGTATTTCCTTTTGTGCAATTCATTTTGTGTGAGCCTACCATAAACAGTTACTGGACTTAATGACAATCCAAACCATTAGAATTCCACATTTAAGTTACAGCCAAGAAACTGAGATTTATACCTTTTAGACTTCATGTGTATTGTGTTATTGCTTTTATATATAATTAATAAAATAACAATAAACATAGATACTTCTTTTGAGTGCAATTTGTACAGCATATTTTGAGTAGCTATAGCACCTCCCAGAGGCAACCAGAAGACCACCCATATTGCTTTGCTAAATTTAGTTCAATTGGACAACAGAGGGTGACGGTTATTGTTATGATTATTATGTGTTCTTTGTTTGTGAGTGGTGAATGAACAGGGTTTTACCACATATATTACAATTTTGCATTTATTAGAAAAGAAAAATAGGCTTTCATGTCTTAAGAAATGTGGCAAAAAGTCAGACTTAGTCACCAGCTTAATCTTGAGGAGCTTCCTTCACCAAGTTATCAAAACTTAAA
The DNA here is from genome assembly GCA_034769755.1 of Odontamblyopus lacepedii. Classification (NCBI taxonomy): domain Eukaryota; kingdom Metazoa; phylum Chordata; class Actinopteri; order Gobiiformes; family Gobiidae; genus Odontamblyopus; species Odontamblyopus lacepedii. The sequence goes on from CM068352.1 coordinate 19,256,912, forward strand.
CCATCAAATCGTATAAAGTGCCATCCTTCGGTATTAGTGAGGTCCTGAGCCCCTTTAGCAGCATAGAAATCTCGGGCTTGAGAGTTCCAGTCTAAAACAGACAGCTGCAGACGCACACATTGCTTCTCTGCTGCAATCTGAAAAAATACATCAACAAAGTTGTTGTTACAGCAAACCACACTTCGCAAGAAAAATGAATGATTGACAATCTAGTTAAAAACAGTTTACCTTTGCCACTTTGCTCATCAGGCTTTTGCCAATGCCATTACCTTTAACGATAAATATCAAATAACTTTAATGCATTATTGATATGGTTATTATTGTGATTTTGACCCCATTTTTACCTCTGAATTCAGGCATCACATAGAGGTCTTCGATATAAACTGTTCTTCCCTCCCATGTACTGTAAGTGTAAAAGTAAAGTGCATATCCAACTATTGTGTGACCTGTATTTCAAATACACACAAGTTTACATTCTACTTTCATTTTTAGGTAGGAATAGTTTTTAATGAAATCCTATCATACCACATTTAGATATGTGCTGATCAGACACCTCAGCGATCAGACATTCAAAAAAAGGATTTTGACAGAAGCCATCATGTTCCAGCTCTGAAACATAATAATTCAAAGACTGATCGATTGGCTAAAATGTTAAGTAGTAGTAACATATGACTACTTTCAAAACTGAGACCTAAAAATCTGCCTACACCTTTATCTGACTGTATAATGAGATTTCTAATTTCACACTTAATTTATCCCATAGTTAAAGCCCCTTTAAAAACAAAACATCACATAACAAAATAATAACAAAAATGATATTATTTATGAGGATTGTATGTTTTTTTTCAGTGAATAATGTTCACATTTCAATAGGGAGTTAAGTTTAGAACAGTTTCAGCAGTAAAACACAGTTTACAGGGTTTGGTCCAAGTGGCTCACTGTGACCGAAACCAGAGGTCAGAACTTCAGATGCCCTCATTACTTGAATGAAACTTATTTATATAAACAATTACTACACATACCAAAGATTAAAAAACAAAACAAACAAACAAACACACACACAATCATCATAATTAATAACATTCATTTAAGTTTTAAAAATGACTGATAAAGATAGGCCTAAGTGTGACAAATTGCCCCAGTGGGTGTGGAAATCTATGAGATTAACCACAGTAGGTAGCCTATTATTAATGAACCTGTCAGATTAGATATTTATTTGTTGCAAAAACAGCAACTGCAAGTGTATTTCTGTCATTAGTTTATCTTTTAGAGCAAGTGCAACATCGTCAAGTTACCTTGGTAAGAAATCTTTACTTTCTCTGGCATTTTTTCAAAAACGGCCAACTCCTGCAAAATACAAACACATTTTCTTGGAAGAGATTTGTTGTAATGCAATAATTTACCACTTGAAGCAATACAATGTTAAGTTTACAACTTACCATGATCATTCGTGCAATGTCTTTGCAGTCTTCTTTTCTTGCAGCTCGTATTTTATAATTCATATTTGTTCACTTGCTTTCTTATGGCGTTATATACAGATACTTATATATATATATATATATATATATATATATATATATATACAGCGCCTAAACATTCAGGTAGTCCAGCCCGGATCGAGAAGAAGAGTAAAGTCGGCAACTGCAAGAAATGGACATCCGGGGTAGATTTTTTTTTTTCACGCAAGTAATTCTGGGAGTTGTAGTAATTATGTTGTTGAGACGGCCTTCTCAGAGTAGATCGCTAATATCACTAGTTGACTATATTTAGCTAAAAATCATACCCAGTTATTTATTTAAACAGGCAAAATGTATTCCTTTGGTGTAAATTTCACCCGAGTTGAATAAATGTGATTCTGTTGTTTGGATAGAAAATTTTAATGAAATCTGTTAAATTGAATGAAACCTGTTATCAGCACTTCAACTCTCCCCCCACTTTTATATACAAATACTTCCACATCTAACTAAAGATGAATAAATGGACATCCGGCATAGATTTGTTTTACATCTAAGTAATTCTGAGAGTTGTAGTAAAAGTGTTCTCTGAACAAAATGACTAATCCACTTTTATATCCTGTCTGTGCTAGATGATGTGTAGGGAATACACAAGCATAACTGTTGTGTTGTTTCACCAGAAATAGAAAAAAATATTTTATTTTTGCATAAGATATTCAGTCAGTCACACTGTAAATCACTGCTTGGACATGACACTGACATACAAATAAAAGATGCACAACAGTCGTTCACAAAAATGTGTCATTTATACAAAACAGATTTGCTCTGGAGTAAAAAACAAACTGTAAATCTATAATAATAATATACGAAGAGACCATGTAGATGACAGTTTCTACTGGGCATTATTGTATTTACAATTTTTATCATAATTCTGCTCTGTAAGACAGTTCAGATGGTGTCCATCAAGGATTTTGAGATAGTTTTGTGTGTCCAGCTGCACCATTGTCTTAAAATATTAAAATGTGTCAGTGTGGTGACTGTGTGTTTGCTCCAGGAGAGTCGGATCGGTTGATCCCCGGATCTAAAGATGAGGAAATTGAGGTCGAAAGCACTGAGCTTTTAGTCTCCAATGAAGAAGAAGCAGATGTTGGTAATGACACAACAATGTATTTCTGAAGAGGTCTAGATGCAGTCAATGCAGACCCACTTCCTGACTCTAGTTTTACTATAGGCTGCAAAGTAGATGAGGCGCTGGGAACCGTGCTGGTGACTGGAGAGGCTGTTTGTGAAGAGCTGATGGTGATCACCTAAAAGAAAAAAACATACACTTGTGTTTGATTTGCCAAACTGCCTTATTTATCATCTAACTCAGGGGTCGGCAACCTTAAATACTCAAAGAGCCATTTGCAGCGTCTCCCACAGAAAAGAAAACACCCGCAGAGCCACAAAACCCTAAAATGAGGATAACACTGCATATGATTTTTTTGACCTGTCTGCTCTGTATAAAAGACTATAGTGTGTTGCATTTATGAAATCAATGAAAATACAACCCAAATAATCCACTGAGTCATGTTCTTTAGTCTGACAGAAGCTGATCGCATCAGCACTGAGCTGTTTTCAGCGCAGTGTATGCAAATTAGCCATGTATTTTTAAGTTTTGTTTCTCCCTGGTTTGCACCTGGTTTGCACCTGCTTTAGTCCTGGCTTAATTCTGGCTTAGTTCTGGCGCGCGGCATACAGGAGGAGATAAGGTGTGCGCAGTGTACAGGAGGAGATAAGGTGTGCGCGGCGTACGGGAGGAGATGAGGTGTGCGCGGCGTACGGGAGGAGATGAGGTGTGCGCGGCGTACGGGAGGAGATGAGGTGTGCGCGGCGTACGGGAGGAGATGAGGTGTGCGCGGCGTACGGGAGGAGATGAGGTGTGCGCGGCGTACGGGAGGAGATGAGGTGTGCGCCGCGTACAGGAGGAGATAAGGTGTGCATGGCATACGGGAGGAGATGTACGGGAGGAGATAAGGCTAACGATTCCGCTTCACGCTGACGATTCCGCGTTTCCCATCCGTTGGCTCTAAAGATGTTTTATTTGAACGTTACAAGATTACCATTATCTACAAATTTAGAATTACATTTAAAAATGAACTAACTAAAATAAAAATACAATGTAATTAAATACTCATTATTTATTTTCCAAAGTCATAGGAGCCACAACAGAAGGATGAAAGAGTTGCCGACCCCTGATCTAACTGAAGTGTAAAGAGAGTATGAGGATTTAACGCCTCATTTAAAAAAATGAGAACAGTTAAATGGTCAAACCTTTGTACCTGCTGAGTAGAAGCAGCTCCTGCACTAGTGCCCATCACAATGTACTTGGTGGCAGGAGGAGAGGGCTGAGAAGGTGTCCCAGGACGAGGCGACATTAGTGTTAGGGAACTTGGGACCTTGATTATGCTGGGAGTTCGAGGTCCTGTCGATGCACTTAACCCGGTTTGAGAGACTGAGAGGGTTGGCCGCGGCTGCAAGACAAATATTACAAATAACATAACACTAAAAAACATCATTGTATAATTTATTTTAAAAATTAAAAAGTCGTACTAACTTGTGTGATTGTTAACGTAGTTCTGTTAACTTGCTGTGCCTGGAGTGCTGCCTGGTTTCTAGCCTTCGTTACATGAGAGCAAAGCATTGGTCCAAGGTAACCATAGTCCACACGGTATTGTTCTACATTATCAGGTTGAGGACGGATCTTGGCAATAACGCTGGCACAGTGTTTCTTAAGAGAAAATCACAATGTTAGATTAATAAAGATTATGCAACTATCATTTAAAGGTAAGTGATAAAATACCAGTATAAGGCTTTGAACATGGTCAGCTCCTATTTTATCAATATTGGAAATCACCGGCCCTTCCATCACTGATTTGATACGAGCACCCTCTACAGCAAGCCGAGGAAGAATAAGTGTTTTGATCACCTGCAAAGACAAAATAGGAGACTTTATTCAATATGGCTGCAAAAAACTACAAAAAAAACCAAACTCACATCAGGACCCAATTCTGCAAGTCCAGCAATGCAGCCATATCGTGTTGTCCACTGGGTTTTATCGTCTAGCAAACTCTGGAAGATACCATCCAGAACAAAAGTGTTTTTTACGCAATAAAAATATAACATCCAACTCAACTACATATATGCCTATGTAATAAATGTATGTAATTTCCACATGAAGCTCTATTTTCTTACCTTTGTAAATGTCTTTGTGATTCGAGACTGGATGTTGTTTGTTGTTGTACTGAATGTTTTACAGCTCTGGGCCATTAGACGAGCAGCAAAGTCTCGTAAGGCCCAGTGGTTGTCAACATCAGGTCTCAAACACAGCTGCTTACTTACAATACAGGTAACAACAGCTGGTATGAGCTCATGCAACTACACAAGCACAAACATAATGTTAGAAAATATTTTCATAGTAAGGTAAAACTATTTAATATTTAGTGTATGTTGCTTTACTTACATATTTCTCCAAGTACAGGGTAGGGTTGTCCATTAGAGCTTTGACCATTCTCATCAGATAAATTAGGAGAGCCAGGTTGTTTTGTACCACATTTACACGGACCTTTAAGACAACGAGAACTCAGACATTCCCAAAGGGTGCCTTCTTCCAACAAAATCAAAAATCAAAAATAAAAAAATCTTCTTACCCCTTCAGAAATAAATGTGCTGAATCTTGGAAGCATCTGGTACAAGCCTGGATCAGTTGCAATACTCTGCAATGCCTCCTAGACAAAGATAAAGTACAATAGTACAACATGTATTTCATATCCAGGAAATGGTATACAACAAAACAATATGCAGCTGGTGATGACAACTTACAGCCCTCTTTGCTTCACAGGAGCCAACACACGCTTCTGTAATTTCTTTGTAGTAGAGCTGCTGCTCCACTGAAAGCTCGTGAGTGCTGCGTGGCTTCAGCCTGATCAGTCCCTTCTCTTTTCCTTGAAATTGATACACAAATATATGACATATTTGAAAATTTAGATGTAATACCAGATACCAAATTTCAATCAAATGAATAGTTACAGACTGACCTTTGCCATCAGCAGTTGTTCCGCCTTGACCTTTTCCCTGAATAGCACCATCCTCTTCCTGACCAGGCTTGACAACTTTGAGAGGTTCTGTTGACTCAGTCTTTTGTTGCTCTTTTGATGCTAATGACATTAATATTAATGTTACATTAACAACAGTGATTTAGAAGTCAAAACAGGTGGCACTGTTATCAGGACTAACCAGGTGGTGGATTTTCTGGAATTGATGGCTGCATCCCTTCAATACTTAACCAGTGAGCTGGATAACATAATAATGCATGTTAACCATTATGAACATTGTGAAACTTGACTCACTTTAGTATGTTGTGTTTATGAGTTACCTTTTAGGGAGACATCAAGTGGGACTCTGGGGAGTGGTGTGTTGATTATGTCACTAAGGTCAACTTCTTTTTCTTCATAAAAATGTAGTTCCCTCCCACCACCACTTGCAAAACGAAAAGGAATAAACTCTTGGGACTGAAACCCATATAGGGGCTGTAGAAATTCACAAAATAAAATTAGTAAACAAAGCATATCCGAAGTATCAAAATGTTAAACCATATGTTTTACTTACCTCAACATTCTTGAGCTTTAGGGCATTATCTATATCACTTGTGGTTAATTTCCGTCTTTTTCCATGATGCATAAACTTGAGTGCATCCTATAAAAATTACATTTGTCATAATTAAACATATCATATATATTCATGTGACATGATGTAATTTACCTGTGCAATTTCTTTTATCCTGTAGCTAACTTCTTCACTCAGGGCAACACAGCTATCCTCCTGGAGCTGTCCCACACCAACAGACTCAGCCATGGCTTTCATGGACTCTGTGGGAAGACTGACTGAACATTGCTTCTGACGCCGTTCCTCTGCCATTTCCACTGCCAGAGAAATAAAGCAACAATTAGTATCTTCACAGTGCAATCACAATCACACTGGCTTATACAGTGGACACAATTCATAATGTGCATGTATTAAAGAGACTAAAAGCAGTTATTAATGATTAATAATAAAAGAGAAATCACACGTAATGGTCATTGGTTCATATAAGGCAATTACCTAAATAACTATTTTGCTTCTTAAAATTTGACAAAACGTAAAACATGTAGAAAATCTGCTATCATCTATTACCGCTAATATAAACAAACCCATTCAGTAAAAGCGGGCTTGTCAGTCTGAAGGGACAAGAGGCTACAACAAAAATCAAACAACAAAACCAGACTTTCAAGATTTTATTTCAACTTTAAGCGTACTACTGCGTAAAACGCATTTTAAGTACAAGTACTTTATTGCCTACAGATCAAAATTTTAAAAGTAAGTTAGCTTAATTGCTAGAAAGCTAGTAGCTTCCCATTACACTTACCTGTTCAAGTTTCGCTTTGTTTGCTTTTAATCCGTAACACGAACAAATATAAACAACTGCTGTTAGGATGTCATAATATATGTGTTTTGCTGAGCCAAAAAAGGACAATGAACTTCAATCACATGTTATTAACAGTAAAGAAATTGTCGTACACAGAGGTTAGCCCTGTTCTGAATCAGCGCCTTCTTCTTCTTCTTGTGAGGTTTTATTGGCGGTTGGCAAACAACTACTGGTGCATTACCGCCACCAACAGAGTAGGAGTGTGCACTTTAAATGTGACTTAGAAATAATACCAAAAATAAAATTAAAATAAATAATAACAACAACTGTGATCAAATAAAAGCAAAAATAATGACTCAAATCATATTAATTAAATTAGTATCTCTGACAAACTTAAATAAAATTATTCCCTAGCTGCTGTTGTAATAATTTCACCAAATAAAATTTCATTTTAAGGTCCTTAGTCTCTTTCTTCATTGTATTCTTTTCCCCAGTATATTTCCTACATTCCATTAATATGTGCTCTATTGTTTCTGTTTGTCCACAGTTGTCATTTCATTCCATATTCCATTCTTTTTGCCATTTTGCCTCATCTTATGTTTGACTATAAATTTGATCTCCATTTTACTTAATTTGACCTCTATATCCACCTTTGTTTTCTTGCTAGACGTCTTTGCTTGCTCATCTGCCACTTCATTTCCCCTAACTCCCATGTGTGCCAGAACCATAGTATATACTTCTTTTATACAGTCTATGGCCAGAACCCATAAAAACACCACCACCAATCCCATTCCCACCACTCTATATAGCGCTTGCTTCAGTTCTATAAGAACGTCTGACCTACCCTCTGACTGACCACTTTGCAGACTGACTAGTGCTGCACTAGAGTCTGTGCACACGTTTGTTCAGGGGTCTATGCTCCTCCACCCATTCACTTGCTAAGAGAATTGGCAACATTTCCCCCGTGTATACAGCTAAGTGGTCATTAATCCTTTTCCCCACCTTGATACTAAACTCTGGAACAACAAAAGACACTCCAAATTTTCCATTTAAACTTTCTGAGGCATCTGTGTATATTTGTACATAGCCAAAGTATCTGTCAATATGTAATTGAACTGTATGTCTGTTCAATATAAATACTTTATCTTTGTGCTTCCTCTCCGAAATGGCTTTAGAACCTCAAGTGCTGGATGATCTAATTTTTGTCCTTGCAAATTACACAAATAATTCAGTGAAAGCTGCTGTCTTCGAATTTCCAGTGGAAATCTTTTGAATATGAATATGAGTATGCAATCTTCTCATCGAACCAAACCCCTAAATATTTAAATTGACTTACTCTTTCCAAATTCTAATCATAAAGCTTTAACTTAAATTCATTTCCAATTTTCCTCCTTGTAAAAAACATTGTTTTTGTTTTATCAACAGAGAACTTGAAGCCCCAGTTATAAGACCATTCTTCTATCTTTCCAACAGCTTCTTGCAGTTTCTTACTTCTTTCTTACTATATTGTTAACATTACTCCCCCTCTTCCAAATTTCTCCGTCATCAGCAAAGAGTGAGAATCCCACATTATTATCCAAATGTTTAAAAACATCATAATAGAAAACAATAACGGACTAACAATGCTTCCCATTTTCAACCTCAACCACTCTAGAATATTCTCCACCAATCCGTACCTGAATTTTTTTTCCATATAAAAAAAAAATCGCTAATCCATCTATACCTTCTCCCACTTAAAGCCAATTCTCTCAATTTAATAAGAAGTTCATCAACCCACATCATATCATAGGCTTTCTCAATGTTAAAGAAGACCGCCACCACTTTATTTACTTGTGCTTTACGGATCTCATTTTCTAAACAGACAACTGAGTCCATAGAATTTCGGCCTCTTCTGAACCCACTTTGGTAATTTGCAAAGTACCATACTTTCCATGTAGTATGTTAATCTATTGTTTATCCTTTTTTTCCATAACCTTACAGACATTTGATGTCAGTGCTCTTGGTCTGTAGCTATCAGAGTTTGTGGGATGTTTTCCTGGTTTACTATAGAGACTACTACCGCTGCTTTCCAGTCCTGGGGAATAATCCCCTCACTCCAAACTTTAACTCTTTAATTGCATCAGTGCAATCACTTGACCACCAAGGGACAAATTACTTTCTTTATCTCCAGATTTTGGTACAGACCCCTTTGCTGTTTTAATAACAGCTCCACATATACGATCATTTAATTGGTTAACATCAGCATCTAGATCTGTGCCTACCATCTCCATGGATGTATAATAAGTTATTATTATATCATAATATAATAAAATGTATAACTATTATAGTTCTATGATCATATCCCGCCTGTGATCCGTCACCATTTTAAGTTCCGATTGAAACATCGCGAGGAAACCGTAGTGAACGGGAAGACATGCAAAGACCAATTTACAATTTATATCAGAAAAAAAAAGCCACTTATATGTATAATTTGGGGTCTAACATCAGTATAGATGTTATATGCGTCTAAACGCTTTATTGCTTACTTTGCTTTGCTAGCTGTTGATTTTGTGGCCGGAACTAACGATAGAATTAATATCTGCCCGGTAGCTTTATGCAGTAGGAAACACTGTACCTTTGCGTGGAAGGGCATTTCAAGAAATAAACATGTATAAAAGCATAGTGCAGAATTTGTTCTCGGGTCCAAACACCTCGGTCAAATTATCTGATGCTTTTGCTTTGGCAATGAAACGTGACAAATCTTCGGCGGCACATTTTAGGTGAGATTTTATTCTGATGAACCGGCTCGTCCTACTGAGGTTATTCTCATGCCATAACACGATGTTACAAATGTGTTTGCGGTTGTTTTATTTGATTGAATCTATAAAGTAACATGGATTTGTTGTTATTGTTGTTGTATTTGATAAATAATAATTGACATATAAAACCTGTAGCTTTTAATGTTGTTACGGCCTGTATGATATGTTTGTTGTTAAATTCACTACTGTTTTATTTCAGATTGACAAACACAGCTGGTGCTAAAGGACTCAGAACATGTTCAGCTCAACTTTGTGAGAAGACTGAAGCTCCTTCAAATGCACCAATTAAGTGTAAATCTTCAAACAATACACCTGACGTGGACGATGAAAGAAATCCAGCTATAGATCCATCTAATGAAAAGCCTCAATTGGAAGTAAAGTCCACAACATTGATACCAGATGATGAAAGGGCCACACAGTCCCAAACTACAAGTGAACCATATGTAACAACACCTGTAATAGAGAAGGCTATGAGTGGGAAGGAGGCTCTTCTGAACCTACTTGGTACAATGAAAGTAGACATAACTAGCAAAAGGAAGCTAAAAGACCTGAAGGGAAGACAAGACATTTCTTCCACACCAAAACCAAGATCCAACTCTTTGGAGAGCACTATTAGTATGTTTCAGAATGCTACAGTAAAACCGTCACAGCAAAGGTAAGAAGAAGAGAGCTGTAGTAATTTCAGTGCCACCTTTGTCCATAATTTTATATATATATATTTTTAGTGAAACTCTGGCTCCAGACCTCGTTGCTGCTGCATCAGCTGCAGCCTCCACTCTCCCTAATCCCAGTCAGGCAGAGTCCGACCTTCTCCAGCAACTGCGCCAGCATGAAACTGAAGCACAAAAGAAAGGAGATGGGAACAATATTGGGTTGGTTGAGTTAAGATGGTTCACATATTACTTAAGAACTCCATTAAAATTTTGAATACTGATAAAAAATAACATAGAAATGCAGTTTGGTAAATAACTTGGTAATAATTTGTATTTACAGGGTAATCATAGCAAAAATGAAAATAGGAAAGAATCCAAATCGACTGAACGCTCGACCATCTAATCAGATTAGGTTTGATGATGATTGCCAAGATTACAGACATGAAAAAGGAATCACTGGTGAACTGGATTGTGTTCGAAAAAGGTATAATTTAAAATGTTGTATTTTTTTGTAGAAAACATCTCTAATTTTTCATGTCCTATTTTATTAGGAGAAACCTATTTAAAGTGAAGGGATTAAACATTTTCTCTCCAGAAGTAACAGCTTTGCCCACAGTTGGTAATGTCCAACTGACTCCATGTAACAATTCAGTAAATGTTATTTCATGTCTAACAACAAATTGTTATAATTTAGCACGGATGACTTTATGGGATATGGATTATGGAGACAAATTATCGACAGTGACCAATCATATGCCTCGTAATGGTTTTGAGGAAATGATCCAGTGGACCCAACAAGGGAAAATGTGGCAGTATCCTATTGACAATGACATAGGTAAGAAATAATTTTGATTCATTTTACTACAAGTTGATAATAATTGTACTTAAACTTTTTTTAACTCATAGGCTTGGAAGAGGAAGCTAGTGTACCATTTCATGAGCATATCTTCTTGGAGAAACACTTAGAAGATGGCTTTCCACGTCAGGGGCCTGTTCGTCACTTCATGGAGCTTGTGATTACTGGATTGTCCAGAAACCCACAGCTGACTGTCCAACAGAAGAGGGAGCACATCTTCTGGTTTCGAGATTATTTCAGTCAAAAAGAAGAAGTGCTCAAAGAGGATGACGTTTATCTAAATTAAAAGTGGATTATTCTTAAAATAAATTAAATACAAACCACAAAACCACTGTACTGTTGTAGACAATACATTTTTTGTTGCTGTCATTTAGGTAATTATTATAAAAACAAGAAGAGTGTATAATGGAAAAAAACCTGTCTGTGACATTATTATTATGGTATACATCTTGACCTATCTTATTTGACATGTAAATTGCAACTAGTACCAGTAGGGGGACCGTCTTAGCATGTCAGCAGTTGAGATTTGGTGGGACGTTCATGGTCCATTAAGTGAGTTGAAATTTTATTATGGAATTATAGAATTTGGTGTTGTTGGTGCCTTTCTTTTGTCTGTTTGAAGAGATACAAGATACAACTTATGTGAATCAATATTTATCAAATAATTTGTGGTTTGACTTGATTAACAGGGAAATAGTGCATAAAACAAAATCTAGCCTAACTTGCCAAAGCAATTATTGTCAGTAATTCAATGAAAGATAGTCAAACATTAAAAAAAATAAACCATTATTTTTCTCAGGTAAAATAAATTGTTATTTCATGAGAAAATGGTAATGTGCCTAATTGAACAGTTGTATAGTCAGGAGTCGTACTCCGTAGTCAGACCGTGAAGGCACCACTAGACTCTGAAAGCGCTTGAGTTGAAGGATGGTGTGAACTTGTGGTAGAGTTCAGAGCCGGCGTTGCATGGCAGCTTTTTAGTTCAGTGTAGCGCAGGACTGGACTCATCACTGTTTATTCAGTGTTTAATAATATCAACAGTTTAGTTTTTCTTTAGCATGTATTGATATGGCTGAAGGACCAGGACCCTCTCACTCTGTCGAAATAGACGCAGACTTCGAGCCTCTTTCTCGCCCACGGTCTTGCACCTGGCCACTGCGCAGACCGGAGCAACTCGACCCTGTGAACTCCAATACGTCTTCCCCGGGACCATCTCTGCACCAGGAGCCGGCGGGAAACGGCGAGTACATCAGTAACCTCGCTTTATTAGAAGAAGACTATGGCGAATACACTGAGCAGAAATCACCTGTGCCCTGCAATGAATACCAGGGAAGTCGCATCCTTCATCATCACCACCATCCTCCTCCTCAGCAACAGCAGCTATTGGGCCCTCACGTACTGGCACAGCAACAGGTGCCTGCTCCCGGAGCTCCTCTGAGTGGCTCCTGCAGCATCAGTCAAAGGAAAGGTAGTTCGTCCCGACGTAATGCCTGGGGGAATATGTCCTACGCTGACCTCATCACCAAGGCCATAGAGAGCTCACCTGAGAAGAGACTGACGCTGTCGCAGATTTACGACTGGATGGTCAAAAGTGTGCCCTACTTCAATGACAAAGGAGACAGCAACAGCTCAGCAGGTTGGAAGGTGAGTGCACACGCCCCAGACTATTGTTGAGAAAGTTAAACTGAGTTTGGCTCAGAGTATTTTATGTGTTATTATTTAACAGATATGTTTTTTATCAATACCCTCCATTTATAGGCTAAAAGTGTTTTCTTATTCTAGTTGTAATAATGGTGAATGCATCATGCAATTGCTAGTGTAAAGTTCACACATTACTTGCCTCCTACCTGTTTTTATATTCTCAGGAAATGCTCCTCACTGTTCTGGTTTGCTAAATTATTCCTTTGCCTATATGTTAATGCACTCACATAAGACATAACCTACAGAGTAAGCTATAGATCAGCCAAACGCTCTTCATTGTCAGTGAGCACAGAGCATAGCGCCAGCCAACATCCTTCATTCCTTAGCTGTGTGCTCATATCTTTGTCCCTGTCTTCAGTTTCCTCTGCGGATGCCACAGTCAGAGGAATCTGCTCTTAAGTCCCATCACTTCCTCTTTGACCCTTCAGGCCTTTACTGCAGAGCTTTGTCCAAGAAAAATTCCCTTTACACAAGTTCCAAGGGGTCTCAAGTAACATATTTGGTTTACTGGGCCATGTATTCTTTATGTAAGTTAGTTAGTAGGTTAGTCTATTGTTTTGGTTATAAATACATACCACATTATAAAGGAAGATTTAGTCATTGGTGAGATGACTTTTTTTTTGTGTGTGTGTGTGAAATTAATGAGCAAACATCAAATGAACTAATGTTTTTATCAGTGCTGGCATGCTCCATGGTCTTTTGAACCCTCTTAAAGTTATTTTTACCCTTTCCTGTTAAAAAACATCACAGTCGCTCCACAATGAACTATGATGCATTTCCTGCTCTGTGGATGGAAAACAGTGCCATGAGTTAACACACTCCACCCTCTGCTCACCAGGGTCAACCTTGGAAGACCAACAGGCAAAAGAATGTTTTGTCCCAATGATTGTTTTATACCCACTGTGCTTGGGTAAATATTGCTTAGTAGAATTTATACTGTGTTATGTTTAAGGTGCCACATCCTTAGTTGACTTGACAGAGAGCGCTGAGAGCGTGGGTCTGATAGTGGGAGGAGGTAGATGACTTTGAACCTTTGTGATTACAAACTCCACCATAGAAATGGGCACTGGGTGAAGGGTGGGACCAGGGCACTTTTCCTGTGTCTGTCACTCCATGGCATGAGAAAAGTTCTTGAGGATGTTTAGCATCTTAGATCTTAAATGTGTCCCAATGGGAGGAGCAGTACCCCAAGGAACTGTGGAAATGTTCTGTTAGTGGTTAACTGTACAAGGAAATAAGACCCCAGTGGATAGTTAAAATAGCCAATTTAGTGTTTTTGACAGTTTCAATAGTGCAGCAATGGTGTGCTCATTGCATTGCATTAGAAAATGCACTTATGTTGCTTAGATAGAAAAATAAAACAGGTCAACAGGTCCAGTTGAACAGTCACATGAATACACAATATTTGCAAATATCACCATGAGCAATGAGCTCATGCTGTATGTACTCAGCATATGTATATGTCATGTAATGTTTATGTAATCATTAACATTAAGTGTTTCATTCTGCTATTTATTCTTTGCATCTCATGTTCTATGACATAGTTTTTTTTTTTTTTTTAAAAAGACGATTTACTGGGATCATCTGGTTGTCAAGATTATTGTATCTGTTGTTGAAATATATTGCACCTAATTATGATTTCCATGTTTATTTGTATTTTATTTAAACTTAAAATATATTTTTAAGGTTTGTGGTGAAGTACAAGTTCTGTCTATGTCTGTGAACCCTGTTTGGGGACACTTGCCTATAAAAGATGTTGTATTTAAAGAAAGAAAGAAAGAACGAAGAAAGAAACGGATAACTGACAGCTATTTGTCTGGGGATCACAAGGTTAAAGAGGGAGGCCTGAACTTAAGAGGCCCATGGGAGCTTGAAGTAACCCCATAAAGAAAAGGAGGCTGTGGGCAGGGGCTTTCTGAACAGAGCATGTACCGAGGGGAGCAGGGGCATAGTCAGCTGACCGGCGGACAGGCGGTGTACAGTCTGCATACATGTGTGAGCCACTGGAATCTGTGGCATGTGGCCCAATGCATTGTTCTCTAGACTCAGTAGTAATAACCCCCCATGAATGTTCACAAAGACATGATCAGGCAGACCTCAAAACGATTATACAAAACATCAGAGTTAGGTAATGAAGGCCTGGTGGATAACAAAATGTGACATATTGTTACCAAAAATATATAGAAACCACTCTTTGGCGTTAATAAAATTACTCTAAAGCAGGATAATGCCTTTTCTAAATGTACAATGATGTTAAAAACACCAACTGCTACAACAAATACAAAGCCAAATGAAAAACTTTAGTTAGTACTAGAGAATCTACAATGATGATAATGATCTATAGAAGTCACTTATTTTGCCTTCTACATTTCCAATCTTATTGTGCTACAAAAAATAACAAAATATTCTCCATTAGCGCATAGAATATAGACACACGATAAATATTAGGCCCCCAAAATGATTGTTCCAGCTCTATTGAACAATAAGGTAGTAATTGCCATGAGTGACAGTCCTGGTCTGTGCTAAACATCAAATGCAATATAGTTTGGTCTGTTTGAGATTATAGTTGAGGTTAAACATTACTTACATTAATGTAAGTCAATGTAATTTCAATGCAAAATGCAACCTATTCCTCCCAAATGTTTAGCAAATGCCTGTGTCTGAAAACACCCCAACTCTGGTCTTCATCAGGGTCCCTTATAGAAGTAGGTCATCACCACTCAGAGGCTGTGTTAATTCAACCAGTCAATAGATCTTGTCTTTTGAGCACCTAAGATCTCACTCGTCCTGAGTCTCATGCAGGAGGTGGAGGGGGAGCACCGCATGCAGGAAGACACTGGCAGGAAGTGGCTTGTCCTTTTACTGTAATCTCAGCAGGCTCATATGTAGTACACTATATAACAACGTATCTGCACTCACAGCAAACACTTTTGTCCAATTGACAGAATTGAAATTTTCTTTTTCTTCTGGATAACTGGACCACAGGGCCTACACAGACACAACAAAATTCATCTATTATCATGAATTATGAAGTCCTGTGTACTCTTTAATTTTTCAGATTTTTAGATGTATTTATTTTGATGTTTTTTTTTATTAATAATTGTGACTAACAGTCATACAAGTTACAAATGAATCACTATAAAAGAACTATGTTAGCTTTTAGATCAGTGGTTCCCAAACTGTGGTAGGAGTACTCACATCAGTGCACAGAATGACATAAGGGGTACGTACACAAGGAGAGTTATAAGGAAAAGATGTCTTATTATGACCTCCCAGACCTGCTTAAATGTTTTAAATGTGATGCTTTAATGTATTATGTGTGTAGCATCCACTGACATTTTCTTCAAGTGCGCCAGGGGGATATGCAACTGGTCATCAAAGTCTGAAAACATACACAACTTTGACTAAATGTTTGGGAAGCACTTTTTGACATTGTACAGTAGGCTGTTCTGTTTTTCTGTGGCATTGCTAAAAACATCCTTTGACCAAGTACATGAAATAGCCATCCAATAAGCACAACATAGAACTGACCTCGTAGAAGTCGCTTACAGTGCAAGAGATAAGCATACTTCCTTATTTTATACCATGGCCCATTTGACGGATGACCAATTGTTCTACTTGGCATCATATTGACATTAGAAGTGATGTGGAAGCTGGAAGCAGTTTAATGTATTTTTTTTAGGTCTTTGTCTTTGCTGGTTTAAATGGCAGCTGCTTTACACTGTGTCTCAGGGGGACAGTACAGTTTGGTGTTTGTGTCTCGTACCATTGAACCATGTACAAATTGTTGTGGACCACTTTCTCTGTTGGCTGCACCTGTCCCCTCCTCTGGCCCTTGTTTGTTTACTTACTCTGTGACCGTTACAGCCAGCCTCATGCTTCACTAACCAACAACCAGCAGCTGTGGCACTCTGATTGTTTTGTAGTCTGGGAGGAGGAGTTTGCCAGTGTCTCTTTGCAGTAGGGTCACAGCAATTAATCATAATAATCATGATGTTGTCTATTAAAATATTCATATTTTGATAATCGTAATCATTGTCTTGTCTATAAAGACTCTAAAATACAGGCCAAAAGACATACGGCAAAAACAGTGGCATTATTAAATCAGAATATCAAAAGTATCAATATCAAAACAATTTTGGATTTTCATCACTAAAAGTATTCACTATTTAGAAGCTTAAAAGAAAAATCTTATTGTACAATAGAAAAAAGACATTTTACTAGTCAAGAAAAAGAATCGCTGACTGCTTGTCAACTGCTAAAATAATTAGTTGGGGCCCTACTTTGCAGATAGAAAACCTTCCTACAGCTCTTATGGAAAGTTGTGAGAATTTTTCAGATCAACAAAGGCAAATGAAGTGTATTTTAGAGAGTTTCTGAAACTCTGAAAACCTTCAATGGCCTTCATGTTTTCCTCTGGAGGTGTCACCACTCACAGTCGCCACAATGTGTTTGGGAAGTTGAGCTTCATTGAGAGACTTTATTAAAGCCTTGCTGTGTCTGAAGTAGCGATGTGTGCAAGGGGCACCTCCTGCATTACTGAGGCCGGGTGCCTTTTGTTCCCTTTGGGCTGAGGTGTGGTCTGTCTCAGACTAGGATTATCCCAGGCCAGTCCCAGGCCGCTGATCTATTGTGGTCCATAATCAAAGGATATATACATTTGCATATTTTAAATCTCATAATAATAATGGTTTTAGATCTTAAGTTTAGATTTCTGTTTTTTCTCCACAAGTCACCTGACGATTACTAAGATAAACATTCAAAAGAATATTTAAAATATTTGGAATTTTTCTGCTTGTCAAAACTCATGTGCAGGATATCCTCTGATTGTTGAAGCTTCTGAGGTAGCACATAATCCTATACTTGTCCACCATTTCTACCCTATTATACGTGTGTAGGTTTCTGAGCACAAAGTGAGTATTCTCCATGTAGTGAACTCATTGACCCTCCTTACTGTGGCCCTGCCTATGCATGTGTCGAACCCTGTAACCTCCCCCTGTTCTCATAGATACACAGGCGTACACAGGCGAGAAGATCAGGCTTTACTGTCTGCGCGCAACACAATGAGGAGCGTTAATCATTCAAACTAATGTAGGTTGTAAAGTTTATAGTGAGTTATAATAACATCATTTCATCTGTATACACATGAGTATGATCAATTCCAAAAAGAAATTATTCCTTTTTGATTATTCTCCTGCTGTATACTGTACACAGAACAGCAAAAGTCAAAGTACATCGTTGCTTCAGGAGGGGTTTCCAAACAAAAATATCTTCAAAACATTGCTTTATTTGAGAGGAATAAATGATGACGATGATGAATTAACTAATGTCCAAGGATTAAACTTTTTAAGAATTAGGAGGTTTGAATGTGCCAAATTTATTTTATGGTCATCCCAGAAGAAGAAACAATATGGTATAATATGGACAAGGTGATTGTTTAGATATTTTTCTAGATACCTTCCTATTTTTAAATCAGGATGCACGGTAAAAGGAAAAAGTTACAAATGAACTGGTGAAAAATACTCTGTCTTTATGGTCAAATGTCAGAAAAACCTTCCCAACTCAGTTTACAGATTAATACGAACCAATCATAATTCTGTTTGAGGATGAAAGCCTGATGTCAGTAACTGCAAAATATGATCTCATGAGCCAAGATGATCTACAATTGAGATTTATCTAAGTAAAAATATAGATTTGAGTGCTTTGCAAGTTCCACTTTAAATATAGAACACTTTTTTTACATCTGTGATCAAAATATCAATTACTACCAAATGCACATCTTATATCTATAAAATACAAAAAGAGAAAGAGACTACCACAGAGAACACACTGCATATTAAGGAGAAATGGGAATAAGAAATTAGCACAATAATTAAGAGTGAGGACTGGGAACTGACGCTTCTGAAGGGATATAAATCTATGAACAAGCCAGTACTAAATTTGAATTGAATGGAAAACTAAAATTAGACTTTATTTTATTTATTTATTTTTTTTACAACCCCCTTTATTACATCTAAATTTGGTGGGACCTTGGATGGATGTTGGAGGGGCTGCTGTTTAGTGGGGGATCAAGCCCATACATTCTTGGACTGCCCAAAACTGGCAATTTTTTGGAAAGACTTGCAGTGTGAATTTGAAACCTGTTTAGGTAGCAAAATTGTATTAGAGTTGTCCTTTATACTATTGGGATTAGACAAATTACACAATAATAATAAAAGATCATATGGAGCAAATACATGTTTACAAATAAAGAAAGATTTATTCATGGATAAATAGTTTTCCAAGTCCAGGCCTATGTTTCAAATGGATCTGAACTGATTTATCTTGTGTGAGCTTATGGTGAATATTATGAATAGTAAATGAGTTTTTTTAATAATGAGAATATGTATGACTGTATCGACAACGTTATTTTATTTTATTTTATGTAATTTTCTTTTTGTTTTTTTTTACTCCTGTTTCATAACTATATGTAGCAAGCAACAAGTAAAAAATAATACCTATTTGATGATGAGTATTTTATACCTTTAACATTCTTATTGTTGAAGTTGGTTCTAGGCAAAGAAATAACATCTCCATGGGGACAAGAAAGAAGCAACACAGTGCACCTTTAAGTTAAGAACACTAAAAACTACCAGAATATGAACACGCCCATTATGTGTTATGATGTTTTTAAAAAGAAGCGTCCCTATTCCCGACTGAATGTGTGGTTAAGGACATCTGGCTTCACTAACTATGGGCTCTTGAAGGGGATTTCCACGACACCAGTATACTGTATCTTGTGGTCTGATCGTACCCAGCATGCACTTGTCTGATTATGGCCATGGGCTATGTATGTGCTGTAAGGGTGTCTTTCTTCACCTCTCAACCAATCTGTGTTTTTCTTCCTGTGAATTCGACCACAGCAGGCACCCCCATGTTCATTTTAGATTGGAAAACATGGTGTAGGAAAAATGGACTGAATACAGATTGTGTTGTGCAGTTGTTAGTTTAGACTAATACAAACATTTACTTTTTAGGGGTTAACCAAAATCTTCACTTCAATTTTAATGTAAGCAAAGGAGCTAGGTGTATGAAAATGATATCAACAATATCACAATATTAGAAGCCATAGTTAGTGCCACATGTTCTCTAATGATTATTAATGCATATATAACATAAACCACCATTTGAATTATAAAATGTAAGAGTTACGTAGATAACGTGATCATTTTTTCTCACAAATAAATATAGAATATACTGACTCTCAGGTCTGTGGGTCTGTGATGTTGGCATCATTCTATACTCTGAAAATCCTATGATGTTAATTGCTGTTATTATGAGCTTAAATTTCCTGAGTCCATCCCTGTATTAGGTCAGGGGCCATACTGAAAAATGGCTTCTTGTTTTGGTGTCTCTTTATTGAACCCATTTTCTAGTAAAATTGTTGAGTAATGCACATGACTATTGATGTTAGGGATTTGTTTTTATCTAGATGTTTTGCCCTAATGTTAGTTGGCTCACATGGGCTTATCTTTTCACTAATATTTATTTAGTGCAAATGACGCCTCAGATCTCATATATCGGCTCAGTCCAACCTGCGTCAAGTGTGAGCGCAGAGGGGGAGTGGAAAAGCTTTGCTAGACAAAATATTATGAGAGAAGGATATCGACATTCGCAGACATCCTGTTCATCTGTTGCCTTCACTCGCTAATACAATGTGAAAAATGACCACTTTAAGTAAACTAATCATACAGATAACGTGGTAGTTTCTTTGAACCCAGAAGTATTATTCAAGCTTGTAAATACAGAAGAAGGCGTCACATTTGTGGATGGACCTTCAATCTGAAAATGTGCAAGGATATGAGACAAAAATCACAATGTATCACAAAATGAAAAACAAATACAAATGGCTTTTAAATAAAAAACTTAATTTAATAAAGACTTAATTATTGCCATTTAACAAAAAAAAAATCTAAATTCTACCCCTAATTTTAAATGATATAGGCATTTCATTGGTGATTAGAAATGACTGAATCTTCTTTTTAATTAAAATATGATTAATTATACTGTTCTAGTAAACATCAGTAGCTCCTAAACAATAATTTATCTGCTCACTAAATCACTTAAAAAAAAATTTGCTTGGCAGAACTCCATCAGACACAACTTGTCCCTGCACAGTCGCTTTGTGCGTATCCAGAACGAAGGCACAGGGAAGAGCTCCTGGTGGATGCTGAATCCTGAAGGAGGAAAGAATGGGAAGTCACCGCGACGCAGAGCCGCCTCCATGGATAACAACAGCAAGTTCTCCAAGAGTCGGGGACGTGCCACCAAGAAGAAGGTGTTACCTACACTCATTTAATAACCGCTTAATATAAGGTCAATGTAGACAGCGCTCTGAGAGTTTATTAGCAGGTTTTGATAGGAGAAGTAGTAAATTTCATGTACACATTAGATGTTTATGCAATGAGTAATATTTGAAATGACTTATCTTTATCTTCTTGAGGGGGCCAAGTGGTAATCATACAGTAATATCATTAGTACAACAATATCAGTAGTATAGTTGTAGCTCTTAAGATGAGACTATTGGTCTGTGTAAGACTCGGCACAGTAGCTCACACATCACAATATATTATAATAACAAAAAGTAAAAAAATGAATGGTAATAATAAATTCTAAAGTAGCAAAAAAGATAGCAAATGGTAAATGGTTTACTTCTCCTTAAGTAATCACTTTTGAATTGTACTGCAGTTTTAGCTACATACTAATGATTTAAAACAAATAGTCACTCATTAAAAAGTTATTTTCCCATAGATATTTCTATTTGACATTGTTGTGCCTTTCAGATGGCAGTAGCTGACTTGGTTGACAGCAGTTCCCATAGCCCATCTCCTCAGTACTCACACTGGCTTGGAAGCCCACACTCTCAGAGCAATGAAGACTTGGACTCCTGGAGCACATTTAGGAGCCGAACCAGCTCTGACGCCAGCACCCTGAGTGGCCACAGGTCTCCTTTCCCATCTGAGCAGGACGAGGTGGGTGAGCCAGACATACACATGGGATACTCTGTGCGCCCCAAGTTAACCTCCCCTCTACCCAGACTGTCTGAGGTGACAGGGTCCATAGCTCAAAGAGGATCAGAAAATACCATGGACAATCTCCTGGACAACCTCAACCTTATGTCACCCCAAAATTCCCAACTGGCATCTGACACAACACATACTTCGAATGGTGCCATGCATCAGAATAGCCTATTCACTTCCTCCCACCATAAGAGCATGTACAACCAGGTGAAGATGACCCCGCTGCTCCCTGTGCGCATGCAGGCGATAAAGGCCAGTTTTGGGCTTTACGAGGACAGCTATAACTGCACCCCTGTCCCTAAAGACCTACTTGCATCAGATGGAGAAGCCACAAGGGGCTCTCTGATGAGGACTGGGTGCTTGTTGCCCCCCTACAATAGTCAAAGTCATATAAGTCCACGCAATGAGGTTAAAGTGCCAATTCCACAGTCTCACCAAAGCCCTCTGCCCTCACGGGAATTGAATAGCTGCAACATGATACCACTCACGAGTTTGAGTAGTCGCCCAGGGGCCCCTCCTCAACTAATCCACACAATGCACAGTAATCATTTTATGGTCTCTAGTAATAGTAATGGATACACTGAGCTAACTTTAGTGCACCCCCGTGGATATCATCAGGAGAGGCTGCCTAGTGACCTTGATAACATGTCCATAGAGAAGTTTGAGTGCGATATGGAGTCAGTACTACATGATACACTGATGGATGGGGGAGCGTTGGATTTTAACTTTGAACCAACAGGAGCACAGGTCTTTCCACCCAGAGGGAAAAGCACCTCGCATAGCTGGGTGTCCAGCTAATGCTTACTGTGAGCTAGTGTCTTATAATTTCCAGTGAGAAAGTATAGAGAACCACTGCCATATCCAGTAACACATACCCTTCCTATATTCAAAAAATTATAGTTTTACTGTTTTATATGCAAAAACAACATCCTTCACCATATATCCATATATGGCAAGATAATATGACAAGGTCAAGTTCATGAATTTTTTGTTTAAATATAATAATATAATGTGATATGACATGTCCAGTCTTTTTATAGTTACTAGTTAAGGTTTTACCAAAGTCAAACCCTTTCAGTATCTGTTAGAATAAGTGTGTGTACAGTTATATGAATTGTAAATACTCTTTTTTATCAATCTTTTGTATATGAAAGTTTGTTAGAGCAAGCATTTTGGATTCATGTATTGTACTGTGTGCCTTTGCCATAATGACTTGTTTACATAAGTTTGTTCAAAGTGCCTATAAATATTTAAACACATACCTCAATGTTGTACTGCTGAAATGCTGAGAGGGATAAGGATTGTTCAGCCATGATGGATTTAATGTGTACACAGTGTTGTAATCATATCATATAATAGTTTATGTTTATGTATATGTTTTAGTTCATGATGAATGTTGTGTGATTTGTAAATAATACTTCAATATTAAAACAAGGCTGTCGGTCAGATTAAGTCCATGCACATGAGTTTATCGGTTAGCTAATGCCTTTCTAGTTTTCATATTCCAGCAGTTGTTGAGCCAGACAGAATTCTGTATGGCCACTCTATGATCGGTTTCTCACAACAAGAGCGCCATCTTCTGGACATAAATGGTAACGTCTACCTTTTACAAAGGACAAACGGGTCTTCATCAGTAATTGCATCAGCAACTATTTATTTTAATCCTATAGTTTGGTGGCTATAGCATTTAGAACACAGTTTGTCTTTTTAACATATTTTACACAGAAATTTCAAATATAGACTTTATTGCAGGTTACAGTGCAAACTATAAAGTGCAGAGCAGCATAGAACAAAAACACTGAATGGATGATACATTGGAAAAGCAAGACAGTTTTAGGTTGAATTCCCCAAATAGAAGCAGCTTTTTACCAAGTGAAGTGTGACTGTTCTCCCTGTGTCTGCATGGGTTTCCTCTGGGTGCTCCACCACCTCCACACAAAAACATGTACAATTGGTCTCATTTGAGATTCTGAGCCTCAGGGGAACTGTTATGATTACATTAAGTTGAAACAAAAACAACACCATAAGTCTTCTAGAAATTGTGTTCAAGTGTATTTCCACACGATACTTGTGCAAAATCATTCCCTATTACACCAGCAGAGCTGGAGCACATTGTGTTTGTATCATTAGATAACAACACAAAAAATGTAATTGCTCATCAAATTAGTTACAAGAGCTTTCATCTGAATAGTGTTTTTAGAACTAAAAAGTACAACAAATCATTCTTCACTGGAAAAAACTGTATTTTACTCTCATGTATATGGTACTGAAAAGAAATGCAATGTATAGGCCTATATTCAAAGGCAGTGTTATAGCAGTTATTGTCTGTTATAAGCTTTAGCACCCACCTGAATGTCACAGTCTACAGTGGTACATGTGTGGGCACTGAACCTTAAAGAAAAGGCTATCCTTAAATATATATATATATATATATATATAGGTTTGGATCTATTGTTTGAAATTTTAGTCATTATTTTAGAATACCAAAACAAAAGTCAATTCCCCGAATTTATCCATTGAAAAATGTCTAATTAACTTTACTGATCCAAAGGGCGGAAAAGCAAAGGAAGCAACAATAGTAGCAATATTAACCATGGAGCAGATTTTACACTCAATGCAGAGCAGATTGGAAGAATTCCTATAAATAAAGAATATAATATTAGTGCATAATACTAGTGTTGCCAATGATAAGGTCTTTTGGATGTGGTATGTACTCACTGTGATGCACGGCCATGCTGTTCTCCTTCCATTCGTTGCCCTGGTAAACCCTGCAGGTGTAAGTCTTAGGGGTCTCGTCTGCCATGGGGGCCCAGGTAAGGCGGCACAGGTTGGGGTAGACTAAGCTCACATTGCTCCTCCTGCGGTCCTCTATATTCACATAAATGACCTGATTTGGGACAGTGGTGCCCACTAATCGACTGTCCTGTCTATACTCACAGTAGGGCCCAGGGATCTGATACGTGGGAGGAAACTCACAGTCCACCCTCACATTACGCTCCAAATATGTCAAACAGGGGAACATCTGAGGACCACGAGGGGAGAACAGGAAAGTGGACACTGAGCTCACTGTCAACACAGAACAGACAAACCCATGGTTATCAGCTATGGCTACATCATAATCCAGATCATCTTTATGAAAAATATAAGAATAAATCATCTCAAATCACAGAAACAGAATGTAAGCCCACCTCTATGTCACCGTACAACACTGTGCCCACTATGGAGGAGCTTATATAGGCTAAATTGAGAGATACATACTGTGGGTCTGGGTCTGATGTGTGATATGGATGCTCCCCAAAAGGAGGCAGGCTGCGGAGAACAGATACAGCTCCATGGCGACGAGCATCACCGGATTAGAGGCGCCTACTTCGACCTAACGAAGTTCACCACGGGACAGCAAGTTACCACTCCGCCACCGACAGCAATCAACGCGTGCAAACATTAAACCTGCAAACCATGCGACATACAGTGTGATAGAAAACAGTGCAGTACCGGGCAGGCCTGGATGTGTGGTCCAGTCTGCTGCAGCCTGCGGATGACTACGCCACTGCAGTGACTTTGCACTGCGGTAACTGACGACCTAGACACATGTGCGGGTTTAGTGCAGATGACAATGGTGGGTCTGAGGGCCTCCTCTGTTTACATAAATTTAAATGTCTGATAATAATCCTGTGGTCAAGTATGTCTTACCTATGATAAATCCCAGTCCAGTTAGTTAATGTGCGGATTGGAGCAGAACCCCTCCAGTGTACTTCAGCACGGAGCAGGCTGAAGACGGCAACTCCCCCAAAACGTACGCTCACATAGGCGTAATTTCCCCTCTCACAAGAGGTTAACCAGGAAGGATTTTTAAAATGGTATTTCCTAAAGACACGCTAAAATTTTACTAAAGTCAACTCTCCGCTTAATGTTGGATAGTCTTAAAATTGTTATCTTAGCCTTATTGCTGAATTAGCCAGATTGAGAACTAAAAACAGGCCTTAATTTTAATGTGTTTACTCCTGATAAGGCTACTAATCACTAGGCGATCTAAACTACAGAATTCTCAAGGATTTGGGAAATAAAATCAAACTTTCCTTTGGTGAAGAAGAGCCCCCTCTAGAGAGCAAAATCAAGAACTACATCACCCACAAATTATCCAAATGAAGAAATCAATGCTTTGGATGACATGTAAGGACCAATGCAGAGGCGCTTGGTGGAAGGGTGGCTGTATGCAGTGCACAGCAGTTCTGACGCTTATGTTGACTGAACACAATGAAACCCCCTGCATTTACTTCATTTATTAGACTGCTTGATTCATCTCATACTTGTGCACCTAAAAATATACTATTATAACCAAATACACAAATAACAATGTTCATTAAAAAGCAGTTCTCCATATAGAAAGCATATGACCTTCACAGACTGTAGCAGCAGGCAGCACAAAGCAGTGGTGGTCTGGAGTGAAGGGGGTCGCTGTGGCTTCTCTGCAGTGGATCAGCAGCAGCCTCCAGCAGAGCAGCAGCAGGATGCAGAGCTGATTTTGGCACTGATCATGGATCCTGTCTCAGTGATATCCATAAACATTTAAAATTAGATTAAATTTGATTTAAACAGTTGATTGACGGTGTATATTTAAAGTGCAGTTTCTATAGTGCCATCCTGCAGTGTGTTAGTCCCCTGAGACTGCTCCTGTAGTTCAGCAGCTGTCCAGGAAGGACCTTGAGAAAATAAATGAGCACTGGGGATAAGAGAATACAGTAAAATACAGTATGGACAACGTCATGTAGTGTCATATAAAATGTATGCAATTTTTCACTCTAAATCCATTATTATTCATCCTTTGTAGTCTCATTATGTGACTTTCTTTTAGTATTTTTAAAGGTAACATCTCCTATGTGTTTTAGTTGTAGTATAGCTCTTAAAGTAGTCAAGAGTAATGAAAGTAGTTTGTGGAGTGCCCTACACTAAAGACTGTTTGGTTTAGTTTTGTTATGTGATATTTTGTAAAGTATACTTTCCTGAATCAAAGCTCCCATGATCTGATGTGAAGAAGGAATGAACCGTGAATGAGGGTGAGATATTTACATCTTCAGATACTGCAAAGTATCTGACATGCTGACTTAACAAATATCTCACTGCTTTTTTAATGCTGACTTTGTTTCTAAAACGACAGTAACACCAAAAAATATGTTCCTCTCTGTCATTAAATTTCACTTTGTTCATTACGTTCTATTCAAGATTTGTGTAAAGACATGTTATCCTCTCTCCTCTGGTAAAACACAGACTCCAAATCAATACATATCCCTTATACAATAGTGAGAAATGTCCCCAAAGTCCAGTGGCGCTGCACCGCCCCCTCCTGCTGCTCTGTCCCCCTCCCTCTCTCTGCTCCCTTTTCTATAAGCCGACCTCTACTGTATCCAGCCCTGGCATCACACTGCAGACACCGAGGAGTGCTCAAACTGCATCTGCCAAGGTGAGTATCCTTTCATTACTGGGGCTTAACGGGAGAATGTGATAGTTGTTGAGTGGTGATTTCTACTACAGGGACACAGGTCCTGGATGGTCTAGTACTTCTGTGGAGTGCTGGGCTAAAACACTGGAGTCAGCGCTGAAGCAAATATTTGAGTGAAGGCGACACAGGGTTTAGGTTCAAAGAAAATGTTGCATTGTTCCTGATTTTTTTTTTATTAGTGAGCAAATGTTGTGATAAACAGATGTTATTGATAGTTCAGAATGGGTTAGAGACTTTAAACTAAGATTTGCTTCAGACCTGCACACCCACCCTCTCATGTTTCTGAAATACAATATGCTCTTAAAGCAGCATCAGTTTGTGAGAACATATGTGTAAATGTCTCTAAAATGAATTTCTTGTCTATTTTAAAGGATATTTTCTGAGAATGATCCTTCTGATGACAGTCTTGCTCTTTGGTAAGACCGTTATCTCATTTATCAGAGTGATTTTCATGTTCATACAGTACCTTATCTTGTTAAGGACTGAACAGTGGCTGATAATTTGTGTCTAACCCTGTACAGGAGTTGCCTCAGCCCAGAAGGTGATACAGTTGACCTACTGCTCGATAGATGAGCACAACCTCAGGATGGACTGCAAATACAGCGTTCCAGCTGAGTCGTCAGAAGTATACTGCAAGTACACTCAGGGTGAGAGGCTTTTCGACACAACTTTTCCTGATGAGGAGCAACACGCACCATGGAGAACCCGTGCCAAAGTGCGCTTGTTTCCAGGCAACATCTGCAGATTTCTCTTTAAAAGTCTGCCCAAAGGAAAGTCCAACTTCACATGCAACATCAAGACACCTGAGTCCAACATGGTATCCAAGACATCAGTGGTGGAAAAAAGTAAATGCAATTCTAGATTACATATACTCACACACATTTTATATAAAACAAACATGAGTCTGAATCTTGTGATATTTTTGCAGAACTCCTCCTGCCCTGCTCTGCTTGGAGTGTTCTGTTACAGAGCTGCAGTGGTTTACAGTTGACCTTGATGACTTTACCTATGCTCCTGGGAATTAACTGGCTGTAAACAAAGTGCCAAACTACTGCATATGTGAAAACTGCAGCCAATATCCAGCAACGCCTTTTGGACACTTCTGGAGATGTGTTTTTGCACAATGAGTTTAACGGGGTGACGGCACAATACTGTATATTTGGTATGTCATAGACCTGTATACTCAGCTATATGCACTGAATAATAAGCACATGTATACTATGTACTACTACTGTATGTAGATATTTACCAGTGAGTTGTGTATGGGACAACTCCAACAGATATGACCCGGTTTGTCCAAACGCATGCCATACTCTAATCCTGGTTCTGCAATAGGATGCTTGTTACATTACGGGCAGGAGGGATTCAGGTTTAATTAATTAATAGCAAAATGCTCTCTTTGAAAAATGTACCAGCTTTACAGTTAATGATTTGTCAGCACAAAAATGGTGCAGCCTAGCACAACTATCTGTAATTCATTAGGTTTCATCGCCATTTAAAGTGTCCCCTGCGTCTCCTGTAGTGTGCCAAATAATGAGAGGAGGCAATCTTATGCCACGCTCTGTCTGACCAGGGACACATCTTACATCTAAAAGGCAAAAACAAAGAACAATACAACAGAAATTTAACTGCATGCATAAGCAATAAAGTTCTCCACAAAGAGGATGCTGCATATGTTCCTGTACTACTGCAAAAAAGACCCTAACACCTCTAATGTTACTGTGCCTGAGCCATACAACAGTCTTAACCATAGACGCAGACTGTACAAACTGTCATGCTACTCTGTTTTTTTCCACTGATAAGAATTTATACTATTTATAGTTGAATAGGAAGTAGCCAAAGCACAATCATTTACTTGCACTGCTTATAATGTACTGTACTATGTTAATAAAACATAAACAACTGCATTGAACACTCTGTTTTAATTTTCTTCTAAGTAAAAACTCTTAGATGAATATAATTTTAAATGTAACACCAGTTCAGTCCAAATTGTTGTTTTGTTATTTATTTATTTTTACAGAGGCTGAGCAAATGGCCTTCTCTGTATGGTCAAGCTGATTTTACATAAGAAAATGAAGATAACATGGACTGGAACTAATGTAATCATTCCATTGTACTTCATTCATCGTTTATTTAAGTTTTTGTTTTTCTCAATTTTGCTTCCTCTCTGTTTGGGCGTCATGTGCTTCTTTGATGGACAATTGGCGCTGTTTGACCGGTTTTTCCACTCGTCGCGCAGAGGCAGTGCGCAGTACACACCTGCTCCTGTTACCGGAAGTCACCGCCCTGTTGTCACTTTAGGTCTCCCCACAGGTGAGGCGGACACGCTGTTTCTGCCTCGAAGGATTTAAGATTCACACGTACAATTCAACCCTAAAACAAATACTTGGACACATTCTCGACGCACAGAGCAATTCAAGTTTGTTCAGAGAGCTTTTAAAAGGACAAACCAGAAGAAGATCCATATTTTGGAGCGCTCCAAACCCGTCGACATGATTGTCTGGGGGCTGGTGTCGTTAGTTTTCCTCTGTTACGCTACGACTGGTGAGTCACTGTAAAAATGCTCTGTAATCTTGATTTAAAATAGAGAAATATATCTTGATACATTATGCTGTAGCTTCAATTAAAAGGCCAATGTTTCCTAAGTTTCTCTTTTTATTGAGGGCTTTAAGGCCCATTAGTAAATAGCTTACTTATGCAAGATAGGCCATAAGCGCCACCTGTAGCTACAAACAGGTCTTACTGCTGAGTGCCTGTACTGCTGGGTCGATAAGAGTCTTGATGATTGTTTTGTTTTTGTTTTTTTACTTGTAACCCAGTAACATATTTATTGTTACTTCCAAATACAAATAGTGCACTGAACAAGATATTACTCAACTTTGCGTCGCAGCATTCTTGTGTGTCCTTGGTTTCAGTGGCTGTAACTTCAGTCATTAGATCTCCGGAAGTGTTGTGGTTTCAGTGTGTGACTCAATGGCATGGCTCTTGCCTAGAATGCATTTATCAGTGCATGCCTGAAACTCTCACAATATGCAAACAAGGAAGTCATGGAGCCTTGGTTTCATTTTACACTGCCTTAATGACAATGTGTATTCATCCCAGCAGAAACCACCTGAAAGAAATACCAGCACTAAACTCATGAGGCCTTTGTCTTTCCATAGATTCATGTTATTGCCCAAATATGAACATGCTTTCAGTCTGAGGTAAATGGTTTGTGACTGCCTAGGAGTTAATGATTGATGCAATCCTACAGTTGTTTGTTGGAGTTGAAGCTCCCTCTGATTCACAATAATGATACAGAAACAATGAACAGAAGTTGTGCATGGCTGTGGGCAACATCTCTAACCATGCAGCAGTTTCTTATTCTTTCACTGATAGTAGCAATAGCTATTGTAAAAGTGCATTATATTAAGTTTATGAAAGACTACACTTTTCTGCGGTGTAATGTCTTATCACAGCCTGTTTAACTCATTATTGAACTAGTAGTATTGTTTGAATAAAGTAAACAACTTCCTTTTTTAGGTGTATCTGGGTTTTCAGTGACTACCAGTGACAATGATGTGCGTGTTAAAGAAAATGAAGGTAAGTTCATTGCAATAAATGGCTGCTGTAAAGAGCTTTAAACAAAATTCCTATTACAAACATCATTATGTGGCCAAAACCTACTATCAAAGCCTGATCTTGTTAGATCTCAGAAGCCAAGCAAGGTAGAGCTTGGATGGGAGACCACTGTGAATAATGAATAATAATTTCTCTAAACATTTGACTCAAATTGGTCTTGCTCTAAATCATCAGGAGTTGACCTTTCGTGCCAGTACTCTGCTGACTTTGGTAGTGATGCAAGAGTAGAATGGAAATTTCAAGATCTCAGAGGCTCACAGACATATGTGATTTTTGATAGAAAACCAACAGGTAAAAATTTCTGCTTTTATAAATATTTAATACAAATGAACCCTTGATGTAGTAGAGTTTTTTTTTTTGCAGTACCTTATGCTAGCAGAGTGACAATGTATGGCAGCAATCTGAGATTTACTTCAGTGACTAACAAAGATAACGGCGTGTACGACTGCGAGGTCTCTGGAAAAGGACAGTTTGGCGAGGCCCGAGTGAAGCTAACTGTTTTGGGTCAGTAGGCTTGTTAAGTTAATTACAGAAGGAGAAGTTGTTAAAATGATGTACTAATAATGATGGATTTTCCAGTGCCCCCAGGCGTTCCCGTGTGCAGAGTGCCCGCATCAGTGACAACAGGAAACGCAGCGCTACTCTCATGTCGGGACACTGTTGGCTCTCCTCCTCCAACCTATAAGTGGTTCAAAGACAATGTCCTTCTTCCTCCTAACCCCAAAACTGTATCTGGCTTCCAAAATGCAACCTACAAACTAAACCAGGAAAATGGCAATCTGGTTTGTTCACTTTCTTATCATGCCATATAACAAACTTCAAATCTCTGCTCTTGTAAACATGCTTTTTGTTTCTTTAGGAGTTCAGTCCTACATCAAAGGGGGATACAGCTTCTTACTACTGCGTGGCTGAAAATGATGCAGGTCCTCCTCAGCAGTGTAAAGCAGCCAGAATGGAAGTCCGTAAGTACCTCATGGGATTTTTTGTTAACTGGGTTTTATCGAAAAGGTAACGTCAAAGGAAATCTGTTGTTACAAGCAAAAACAGCCTTATAATATAATATGATGACCTGCCTTATTGGCTCTCTGTTATGTTTTAGACCAGAACATGTAGCCCTAACATGCTAGCTGCTAGAACTGCAAAATGACGATAGTGTACAAAAGCTGCCCTTTAGAAGTATCATCATTGCCTGATCAATCTATGACATATTCAGTGATATGCTTCTGTATTCCAGGTGACTTAAACACTGGTGGGATTGTAGCTGGAGTCATCATCTTTCTGCTTCTGTTAGCCTTACTTGGATTTGGCATCTGGTATGCCTACAAGAAAGGTTACATACCAAGTAAGCTTGTTTTTGTGGTTGTTTTGTCTTCATGCCATTGTGTACAATCCGATCTACCTTATATCCAAGGGTTTTAGTGTGATGTAGCCTGTTGCTGTAGCAGTTACTAATTCAACAAAAAATATGATCTCTTTGAAGAGTCAAAAGTCCTCAAAATGTCAAGAAGCTGAAACATTTTATGAACCTAAATGTTTCTGAAGCATCATTTACTAAACAAGTGCTCTATCAGAGCTCATAACATTAATAACTTAAGTAAAACCAATGGAATACCATAAAATAATTAATAGAAATAAAATAAATGTGAAAACATAAAATAATAAAAAAAAAATAAATACAAAAGATACATGCTTTTGTTATATCACCAATACCATTGTCAAACTACACTAACACTGAAACCTTTTTTTATTTTTTGCCTCCACAGAGAAGAGCGACAAGTGAGTTCTTGTTTTTTCTATTTATAAAAATGTCATGTTTGTAATTATTTCATGTAAATATACGAATCTGTACCAGAATAACTCTGTTTTGGCAGCTTACTTAATATTTCTATGTGCATATTTCCCATAGACAAAAGCCAAATGTTGTCTACCAGCCACAATCGGTGTATGGAGGGGAGGAGGATGACGATGTAAGTTTTAATTTGAATTAACAAGAGCATTCAAATATAATGAGAAAAGATAACATGTTTATCTTCATATTTTACAGGGGGAATTTAAACAGAAGTCATCGTTTGTTGTTTAGCCCAAAGTTTTTTGTTTTGTTTCTGCTGTAATATGTATGTGTACTTTTATGTGTTTTTGAGTGCTTGTATAAGATTGATGAGTTGACTGGTTTGGCTTTTATTTTCTTTTAACTCAGAATCCTCTTGTTTTTATTTATGACATTATGAACTTGATACAGCTGTTTAAATTCTGCTAGAAGAACGACATGAATGGTGCTTGGAAAATAATGGAATATTCCTTGGTGTTTTTAGATTTTTCAGCAAATATTTTTATATAGCCTGAATTGGCCTTTTGATGTTTGTAGTTATTTCTCTTTTAACTATTATTTGTGAATCTTTGGACTTCAGCCCACAAAGACTACAAGCTACATGGTTTGCCTCTGATAATATATAGATTGAACTCTAGCTTCCTGTCAGGTTATAAGAACAGCTAATTTCTATTCTTTACTGTAGTGGATATTGCCACATGACATTCATATTATGGCATAGTCAAAGTAAAGTAACCTACATAAACCTGCTCATTAAGATGTAACTAATGAATCAGGAAAAGGTTTTTTCTTTAAGTTTACTGGTAAAGCTGTTGAGTCATCTTAATAAACAATAAAATTGCCCTGTTACAAGATTTTCTGCCATCACATAATCTGCATTTCACCCTGTTTTTATGGCATCGTCTATAGGTGCACTGTGGATCTTTTCAGCTTACTTGGCCTCCTGCTTGTTTTCCTGGAGTTATTTTAGTTTAATGCGGGAACATACAGCTATTAATGCCATCTCCATGGTAACAACCAGGTGGCGGACCCTCCGTCAGAAACGTTACACAGTCTCCTTCAGACCCCGCGCCAGGTGTAAACCTTCGCACTTCCCTTTGCAGGAAACGTGACCGTTTCACTTTACCAGATCAACTTTAAGTCGACTGCCTTTTCTTTTGCTTTTATCTGCTAAATAAAACGAGGCTGTTGCCTTAAGGGTGTCTGTGCCT
This sequence comes from Odontamblyopus lacepedii, assembly GCA_034769755.1. Taxonomy (NCBI): domain Eukaryota; kingdom Metazoa; phylum Chordata; class Actinopteri; order Gobiiformes; family Gobiidae; genus Odontamblyopus; species Odontamblyopus lacepedii. Next base: position 19,291,033 of record CM068352.1, read on the forward strand.
TTAAAGAAGGAGGGCACAGCGCTGGAGAGCTGAAGCCTTTTTCTGGCTGAAGCTGCGCCTGACACAGACTCTACTCCATTCATAAATAAGACAACACGTACAAGGGAATGACAAGCACATCTCCGCGCACAGCGCAGCGGCTGTCAGAGCCGAGCAGGACCTCAGCATGTGCACCTCGAGAGGAGGCTGAGCGGGGGTGACTGCCCATGGCTGACCCTCTGGAGGTAGTTCTCTCCAAGTATCGGGGCAAAGCTGGGTTTGGTGTTTCTTTGCTCTTCCGCCTAACACGACTCACTCTGGGTAACCAGCTTCCGCTTACAAACATTTTCACTAAATGAGCGCACAGTAGAGCAGCCGAGGAGCTGACATACCGATGGAGCTGTGAGTTATGGCAGCCAAAGAAGAAGACCTGTATGCCAAAGTGACCCCGAGGAGGCAGCGCCAGACCCGGCCGAGCACCATCAAACACGGCTCTACTCTGGACGTGCTGCTGTCCATGGGTTTCCCCAGGACCCGGGCGTGAGTACACCGCTGTATACCAGAAATCATGAGTGAGATTAGATCACTGTCTGTAACGAGCCTGCGCACTATTTTAAGACTTCTTAAGCTTTTTTTGTTTTTTTTGTAGGAACAATGAATTGGTAATTAGAAGCAAACAGAAGGCCTGTATTTAACGTGTGCATTTTGCATTAGATTACGACGAGTTTGAAGCCTTTTCAGCAGTTAGATGGTGTGTGCTTTCAGACTTATCTGATGATTCACCTGCCTTTGTCAGGGTAGTCCTCCAAACACTTGTTTCCATTCAGAGAAAAGATGTTGCAGCACACCCTGTCATACAGACCTGGGTGTGAGAGTGTAGTGGATTATGTAAGAGGACATCTAAAAAAAACCTAAGCCTTGGTGTTCTTAAATGTAGGCCTACATGATTGAAGTATTGAGCCCATTACTGAAATAACAGCTCCCTATGCTCCCTTGTCTAATTCTGTAACAATTATGCATCATCTGAGCGTTTCTTTTTTATACTGAGCACATATAGTAGTTTTGTCACCCTTACATGAACTATAATCACATTTTATATATTATTCATTATTACCAGGTCATAGATATTTTATAATTACTACTTTTTGTCTGTAGCTCAGTTGGAGGACATTTCAGTTTCCTCACAATGTCTGCCAGATTAAAATAGATTAAAAAAAAAAAAAAACTTTTCAAACAGGAACATCACACATCTGCCTCTTTCCTTTAGTTGTTTGTAGCTCATCTTATCTATTGGTTAATCGCCTGAATACAGCATTGCCTCTGAACCTCCGACTCAGCAAATAACTTCACAGGCCCTGTTTATTTTCTAACATCTATGATTGATGCAAGACTTTTTATTACAGCTTTATTGACTGTGTAAAAGCATAATGAGGCATAATAATTTATCGTTTTGTCTGCCGGGGCAGAGTGACGCTGCAGGGTGCCAGTACCATTTCACTTTTGGCCATTAGACTTTATTCCAGAAAATGCAAGATTTTAAAATGCCTCAGTAGCTGCTGGGAATAAGGGGTGTATTCATAGTGTCTGGATTAATGATCAAAATCAGACTTTTGTATTTTAATGTGAAGTTCGTGCTGAGTCACCCAGAGGTGGACAGCGTAATGAGAGATAGGAGCAGGAGGACAGTGGTCTCTGCTGGCAGGGAATGATGAGCGGAAGCAGCGTGAAACTGATCCTGCTGTGAGATCATTTCACTTCCTCCAGATTTTTTTGTTTGAGAATGTTTTTACACAGGTCCGCTGTGATATTACAGTTTAATAGGACGGTTTATGCCAGTAAATAGAATCAAAGTGCTCCTGAAAGTCAATTATTTTGTATGTCTTACTGGGCAAACAATGGGAATTCTCTGAAAATTGACTTTTGCCCTTTTACCAGCAGGAAATTCTTAAAATATCTGTTACCAAGTTACCAAGTACTGAAACTTCCTGGTGTATACTTTCAACTGTTAAATATTAATCTTTTTGTTTAGTATGGTGTGGCTGAACGAAATCGCCCTCGCTGTCTTTCTCATTCAGCTGAGGCGTCCATGCTCTCACCTGAGAAGCATGCTCCCCTGCAGCCCCAGGACATACTGCTATGACTAGAATCACTGTATTGTCTCTGTGTCTCTGTGTGCATGTAGAGGATACTTTAAAAAGGTTGTAGAAGTCACCTCAGTTCAAGTATTTTGCCTCAGACTTAAGTTATTGGTCACCTGAGGTAGGGCCTATTATGAGGACAAATTTAGTGTAAAGGAAGGGAGCATACTGGTTATTAGATGGCTGCATTACTGTAAGAACACTGTGTGGTTGTTGAACTATGTCTGGAGACAGATAAAATTTGAATATTTCTTTGCTTGTGGCAAATATGTAATATGAACATACTTTTAGTGTTTATTGGCTAATCACTATTAAAAGAACTATAGCCAGCACACTTTCACGACACATGCATCTTTTTTTCATTCTCGGTATATGGACAGGCCATGCCTCAGAACCTCCACTCTTTACTGACTGAGTGCAAGTGCTGAGGTTTAGGTAGTGAAGATTCAGACCTTTTAGGTTCAGTTCAGCATGGAAAATAGCAACCAAAGTGAGAGGCTTATGTGAGGCTCTTTCTGCTTTCTGATTGGATAATCTTCTTGAGAACCAAAACATCAAATTATAACATAAATACACGGGATGTTGCGTGTTGCAACTGTTTTAAAATATTTGTGTTCATGTGTAGTGATACATTTCAGGATCAGCATTCTAATGTAATGTTATGTTTCCCTCCATTTCATGTAAAAATCAAATTTTTTAAAATATTTATTAAATCAAAAATTTTCTAACATTTCTCCATCTGTAATAATTATTTAAATTATATATTTGCACAGTCTTTATAATCAGATCTGTGTCCATAAAATGGATTTAAGAAGGATTCGAAACAAAGCCCGTGACACAAAAATCAGAGATCCATAACCCAACCCAACAATATCATGTGATATTTTCAACCAATAAGACCATCAGTTGCAGTGCTGTGTAAATTATTTAGTTCCCATACAATTTCTTTTTTTGCTCTGCCTGCAGCCAACATCTCATCATGTCTCATAATTTTTTTAGTGCTCCATCATGTTTGAATTGTGACTTCCACAATGCTAACCACTGAAGTTAATGTTGTTTATTTCTTTAATATGTGAAATTCTTCTTTTATTTAATAACACATCTACAACCAAAAATATTAGTTCTCTCTGTGTTTAGGGTTGATATGTTTCAGTTATTAACAAAAGATATGCTCAAATCTGGTGAACTTGCTTTAGTGGATTTAGGGAGAAAAAATAAATAAAATTCTGGCCCATGTACAGTGTGTAACATTGTATCCAAAGCCTATAGTTGTCTGGACTGTGGTTAAACAGATGATTAAAATGTACATAATTGAACTATATAGCATTGTTTCTTTTCTGTTATTATTACTGCAGTTGTTACTGAGCTATAACAAAGATATGCCTATGGCTTTTAAGGATGTCCTGCTACCTGAGCCTAAACTTCTAAAACTAGTAATAAGAAAGAACAACCACAAAAGCTCCACATGTGTCCACGTGATCCTGTTGTGTCTGGCAGTGCAGCTCACAAGAACAAGCCCTGCATTTGAGACGATCCGGAGGAAGTCACCCATTTCCGGAAGTTTAGCTTGTGACATTTAGAGAGTGCAGTGTTGAAATGGTGGTTAGAGGACTGCTGAGACAGGAGCTTTTTTTCATAAGGGCAAGACCCCTGAAATGTTACCATTTTAAATCCTACCATACAGTGCTTACCAAATCTGAACTCCTTGAGCCAGTACTAGCCTTCAGTCATTCTTTGGTCTTTTGGTCATATTTAGCAGTGACAGTGTAACGGTAAGATAAATGCTCACACCACTTGTGTGTATAAACCTCATGAGAAATAGTCCTTTGTCTGAACCCTCAGAGCATCTCTCACTTTGATCACTTAATGAGTTTGAATAGGCAAATGGCAGGTACTGTATGAATCGCGTTCTGTGTAGTTTAGAACTGACCCAGTGGGTTAACTGTTGTATGTCTGTGTACTTCCTCTGTTGATGGGGTGCACCTTAGGGTGCAGTCTGAGGCCGAGTAGCAGCTCTCCTGAGTTCTTAGTGCGATAAGTGCTTAGAAATGAGTGTGTTCACAGGCTGCCTGTAAACAGGAAATGTTGAATTGCCCAGAGAGCTGACTCAGGGTGGCCCCTGGGAGTTAGTACACATAAGTGTGGGGTGACACAGGTCACTTTTTAATTCTTTTTAAAGTTTTTTTTTTGGCTTTCATTACTTAAACTCAGCAGGAAATAAGATGAAGTCACATTAAAGCAAAGCAGAGCAAAAAAAAACAAAAAACATCAGAAAACATCTGAGAGCACGGAGAATATTTACACATGAAACACAAAAGCACTGCTGTCAAAACATCTAGTGCAGAGCTACTTGTGGAGGCTTGAATATACACTTGTGCCACATGGCGGAAATGAAAAGCCTGTTTCCAATAGTGTATATGGCAGTGGTTCATGTAAAATCACACTGTTGGCTCTTCAACCTTTATACAAACATGTGTGTGTTTTGCCTCCATACCTAATGCACTCTCTGAGAGTCTGCCTTCACAGTTCCTTTTCATCTACACCAAGCTGTGAACAGGAAACACTGTTTATAAATAACTCTGGGGTTTGCTCAGAGCAAAGGGAAGCCCTGTGGTCCACACGCACAACTTAAGGCAATGTAACTTATAACTTATTCAGAAGCTGGGAATATAAAATATAAATATATTTGATATTAAAGTTAAAATGTACTGAGAGTGAGCTATTATTTATTTGAATTATTGTATATTATTGTAACTAACAGAGACTACAGAATTCAGAAAAGAAGTGCATTAGACCCCATATGGGCATAAGGGAAAGCTGTTGCATAGTGGATCTTACCGTCACATCTGTCTGTAATCTCATCATACCAAGAAAATCTCCTTTTCTCTTCTACACTTTCAGGTGAAGTTCACAAATATGTACAGTCAACCATTTTCAAAGCCTGCAGGACTCTCTTTGCTTTATGGCTGTTAAGGTTTAGCATAATTCAATGTCTCTTACATTGGTTGTCTGTGGCTCTGTGTGTGATCCATCTGCTGCCTGGGTGCTGTTCCCTATCTGCTTGGCTTGTTCAGACCACACTGCCCCAGGGTTTAGGGACTCCGGCAAATCTAAGTCTCTGTCAGTGGGACAAATGTAAATATATTCCCCAGAATGTGAATGCATGAGTGTTGACAGTCAATAAGTTTGTGGCACAAATGGGGCGATAAACTAAACAGTGACTTCTTAAACAAATAGAATAAGGAAGTGAAATGAAGGCTTTGTTTCTGATGTCATCAGACAGTGTCATCGAGACAAAGGGAGAGACAGTTCCACAGACATGGGACTATGCACTCTTTAATGTATGAACTCAAGCCCAAAGAAAGAAGATGGTTGTTTGTGGGCAATATTCTGTCTGCAATATAGAGACTGAGGACAGACACATTTGAAAATGCTATAGAGAGTAATTTAGTAAAAAATATTTCTGATACAAATCAAGTATCATATATTTATGTATTGCTAAACCATAGTGCTAATAGATACTCAAACTGAGGGCTAGTTTTGTTGTCCATTACAGAAGATATTGTCTTGAATTTAGTTCACTTCTGTTGACCCCCATCTAGATCTATAATCTATAATTCTCTACAGGGGCGACCTACAATACAGCAGTTTGAAGCAAAAACAGGCTAATTGAACTTGCAATGAGTTTTGCTACAGTATCCGATAATATGGATAGCGATTCACATATTAAACAAAATAAACTTATTTCAGAGTATTTACAGTGCCTTGTTTTACTGATTTGTTACTTGGCATCACAGGATATTGTTATTACAACTGCAAAAAGCATTCATAAATTCATATTGATTTTATACCTCAATTTCCATCTCCTTCTTTCGCTCTTATTTTTATTGCAGATTAAAATCCTTGGTCTCAACGGGAGGCAAAAATGTCCAGGCTGCTTGTGACTGGTGAGCTTAGTGTTCATTTTTAGTATGCTGCAGCATCGGTGAAGTCTGCTCTCATCACTGTAGTCTTAATTTGGTCCAGGCTCTTCTCTCATGTGGATGACCCCTTCCTGGATGACCCTCTGCCCCGAGAGTATGTGCTGTACCTCCGACCAAGCGGGCCTCTGTTGCAGCAGCTCTCTCAGTTCTGGCAGCAGTCACGAGTGACCTGTGGAAAGAATAAGGCTCACAACATTTTCCCCCACATCACCCTCTGTCAGTTCTTTATGGTCAGTGTATGTCAACACATGCAAACGCATATTACCTTTCCATTTATGTGTTATCACATACTAGTCATGTGTTTTATTTATAACATGGTCAAATAAATATAAATATTGTTTATTACTGGACACAAAGCTTTCTTAATTTCAGTGCATTTAAAGCTCCCCTTTGACTGCTTTTCTGCATACTAGTGTCCAGATGCAAAGGTGGAGGGCCTGGTGGATGCCCTGCAGAGCACTGTGACTAAATGGAGGGGGCGGGTCCCTGCGCCTCTGCCTCTCGAGCTCTACACCTCCTCTACTTTTATTGGACTTTTTGTGGAGGAGCAGGTTGCGGACGTACTGAAAAGCTTTGCAGCTGATTTTGCCACAGAAGCAGCAGCCAAAGCAGGTTTGCTACCTCATTGTGTTAATTTGAATTCAAGCTGCATTTGTGTGTGTGTTTTTTTTTTTTTTTGTCAAAAGTGCAAAACCTGGTACCTTTTTTCAGATGTTCACATTGAACCACATAAAAAACAACTTCATGTCACATTGGCCTATCACTTCCAAACAAACCATCTACCAGTCTTAGAGAAGCTAGCCAAAGAGATTGATGCATCTTCAGGCTGTGACTGGTTAGCGGTCCTCTTCTCTAGGGACATTCGGTTTGCAAATCACGAGGTATACCAACTGTTTATTTATATGTTTGTTGGGTTTAAAATATTCAAACATACAGTATCTCAAGTTGTTTGCTTCGTCCTCTTGTAGACCCTTCAGGTCATGTACCCCTACATGCCTCAGAATGACGATGAGTTGGAGCTAGCTCCTGGAGACTTCATCTTCATGTCTCCAGTGGAACAGAGCACTGCCAGTGAAGGCTGGGTCTATGGCACATCCCTGGGCACGGGGCTGTCCGGTCTCCTGCCTGAAAACTATGTGAGCCGTGCCGATGAGTCTGACACCTGGGTTGTCCATGGGTAAGTAAGTTGTGCAGTGCAGAAAAGAATCAAATACCACCCTTATCCATGGTTTTCAAAATAATGAAAAGTTGTCATACCAATTTACAGTTCTGAACTAAATATAATATATTTTGAATGGTCAACTGTCCTCAAAATAGTACCAGATGAGTAAATTGCTTATAAAACATTGTTTTCAAGTACACTTGACCAATATGGCTTCATGAAAAAGTCGATAGCATCAACTACAGTTATCCATATTTCCATCTATTTCTCCAACAATTTGACAGGAATTCACTTTTCTTGCTTAAATTATGATTCTGTCCTGTCACAGTTCCCAGTCTGACTATAATTTGTTGGTTCTGATCGACAGTTCTCACTCCATCCACAACTGTGCCTCTCCGCTGACCTCTGGTAAGAATGTGGGAGGATTATTATTTGATGGACAGATTAATGACAGTCTGCTAGACAGCATCATTGATACTCCCAGCCTATCTGGCCTCTGTCCACCAATGCAGGTATAGCGACATCCATACACACACACTGTAACTCATTTGTAGTGAATTCTGTGTGCATTAAGGCTGCATCAAAACAACATAATCATTTCAACTCTATGGGACTATGTCACAGGTGTCAAGGTCGACCCTACAGTCTTGCCCGTCAAAGAGGAGGTTGTTTGTGTGTCGTCATGGTGAGAGGATGGATGTGGTGTTTGGAAAGCACTGGATTACACAGTGTTTTGACTCTAAAGGTAAGGAATTGATAAGCCAGTGTTATATTTTATATTAATGAGAATACACATCTGTTTTCAATTAACATAACTGTTTTCTTATAGGTCGTTATATTCGTTCAAATCTCAACATGCCACCCAGTTTGCCATCCCGAAGTGGAGGTCACAAAGACTATGACAAAGATTGTCCAATCACTGTGTTTGGCTCAACTCAGGCTCGACTTGTGGGTACGTTATAAGAAACAATATTTGATCTGAAGAAAATCCCATATAAATTAAAATTTGTTGGAAAAAGATATGTATTTGCTGATTTCAGGGGAAGCCCTGTTGGAAAGCAACACAGTCATAGACTTTGTTTACAGCTCCCCTTCTCTGCGCTGCATTCAGACGGCTCAGCACATTCTAAGGGGTAATGCATTTAATTGTGACATTCTTTTGCTCAAACCACTAACCTTTAACACAAGTGTCATAAAAAAGAATCACATAATAAATATACAGAAAAAAATCCTAGTAACAATCCTGTATAAACAAAAGATGGTTAAATCATGCAGAGAATCTTGTGTAAAATGGTGCAGTTTACACAAATATGTGTAATGTTTTTCTCGCTCTTATTTCCTTTTTTAAATGGAAGGTCTCCAACAGGATGGGAAGATCAAAATTCGAGTGGAGCCAGGATTGTTTGAATGGACCAAGTGGGTTTCAGGCACATGTTTACCCTCCTGGATCCCTCCATCTGAACTGGCTGCGGCTAATCTCAGTTTGGATACAACATACAGGTATAGACAGCTGCCACCAATAAAACCAGCTGAACAACATAGTTAGCCATGATATAGATACAATTTTGACACTTTTCACCTAAAAGCTTTTGTCATATCTTAAAAAAATTATTTAGAGAGAGTAAATTTGCATTTGTCAACATTATGTGGCCTACTTTGGTTATTAATGTTTGGTATGACGCTAATCCTCCTAAACAATTCTTCTGTTCTTAGACCTCATTTTCCAGTTAGCAAGTTGACAGCGTTGGAATCCTATGACACGTACATCAACCGGAGCTTCCAAGTTACCCGTGAGATACTGTCTGAGTGCAAAAACCTTGGTAAGATCATTTTATATAGACATTTTCAAGACAACCTACAGTATATTGACTATTTAGTGAAATGTGCCTATGATAACACACTAATCTCCATGTATCTCTTACACAGGGAACACAGTCCTGATTGTCGCCCATGCTTCATCCCTTGAGGCTTGCACTCGTCAAATGCAAGGACTAAGCCCTCAGAACTCCAAAGATTTTGTTCAAGTTGTTCGAAAGGTCTGTGCGCTTTCTTATCTGTGGTGCTTCAAATCCTCTTGCCTTTATCCCCTGCTTATATCTCTATGTCTGTTATGCATTTTCACATCTGTTTCCTTCTTGTCTCTGTGCAGATTCCTTACTTGGGCTTTTGTGCTTGTGAAGAGTTGGGAGATACAGGCGTGTGGCAGCTGGTGGACCCACCCATTTTGCCTCTGACACACGGACCTAATCACAGCTTCAACTGGAGGGAAATGCTGATGCAGGAGTGAAGGTTTTGCCAGTTGGATCAAATGCTGACAATACAACACAAACTCCTATAATGCTTGTTGAACTACCAAAAACAAGAGAGACAAAAGACTCCATGTAACTGTGGCAACTGAATGAAGACGCTGCTCAGGAACAATGTTGTTTAGCTAAAGTGGAGCAAGTAGTTGGTGGACATGTTTTTTATTTCCTTGAGAGTGCATGACTCCAAAAAATATTTTACAAACAGGGTATTTATTTATAATATTTGGACAGATTTTTTTTTACACAATAAAGTCAAGTCTATCTGTAATTTTCTGTTGCCCTGCCTCGCACTGTGACAAATGAAAATTGGAAACCATATTAACAGCTACATTCCTGTTGGAAAATGGCACAAAATATTGACAATCCAGTAGTTGGCCTATAGAAGAACCTATAGGAGGACCAACCTTCATTATTTCCAATAGTTATGTAAATGCCATATCAAAATAAAAACTGCTCTTTTTTGGACACATTTATTTATGCCCATATCACCACGCTATGACTTTGTTGTCACTATAAAACATGGAAGTCCTGAGACATGATTAATCACATGTTATGATTTTGAATGCATTATATTTTGTACATGTTTAGTTACTGCAATTCCAAAATGAAGAACATTGTATTTATAATTTTAACAGCAAATAAAGTATTGTAAGAAATATAGGATAAATGCAAACATATCAGAACTAGCTGAACAAGTTAATATGTTAAGTATTATATTTTATTTCAAAAATTGCGTTTGTTTTGCAAGAAAATAAACAACGACACATTTGAATGATAAATTATTTGTCTTTTTTGACCGTGTAATATTGCCTATCTGGCCAATTTTACATAGCATATTAAGCCCATGATTGTAGGCCTGTAGGCGCTTTGCGCCGGCTCTCCTGGAACGCGTCGTGGCCGGAGGACTATGCGCAACTTTCCTGTCAGTGGCAGGTAAAATGTTTATTGGTTTATTTTTATTCTCTTTAGAAAAAGTAAAATATACAATATTTACGTATTTATACAATTGCTACTTTGCTGTATTTTTTCTGGATCACTCCTTAAACCAAAGAAGAAGCGAACAAGATGGAACAAGTTGGCACTGAGCTACAAGCAATTAGCCTACATGTGGGTACCATTTTATTTATTTATGTATTTATTTAAATTTTTTAACCTGTGGCTAAGATATTTATATTTTAGTCGATGAAATAAAACAATTGCAGAATCTTTTGATGAGCAGTTTTGCACTGATTTGCACAAAAACTCTCCTAACCGCATTCTAAAAAACGTAAATTTGTTCAGTTTTAATCTTTTCAAGAATGCTGATTCTCTCGCTCTGTTTTGATCATTATGCTTTGCCCGTAAACTAAAGCTTTTCATGTGCAGACCTGAAGAATGTAGAAAGAAATCAAAGCTACACAGTGAGTCGTGGCAAAATATGCATCCACATAAACCCTCGTCGTTACTTTGTAAATGTCCAATACCAGAGACTCGACACTAGATGGCGCTAAAGGACACCACAAACTCCCAGCGTTCAGAATAACTTTTTAGGTTACCCAGTAATGTCATAATCAATACAGCAGTTATTAGTCCTACTTGTCCTACGTAAGATCAAAAGAGACACCAAACTAACCAGAATTATTTTTATTTAGGCTACCTGTTTGTGTTTTTTTTTTTTTTTTGGTTAATCCTGGACTTTCTTGACAGTTAATTCTTAAAGTGTCTTGTAATAACAGCATCTGACTGGGCTTCTGCAGCAACAAGTGTACAGAGAAGATCTACAACTATGTACAATGATGCAATTTTGAACTATATAATGCATTGATATCATTAGTTAATGATAGTATTACTGTTTTGGTGTCCTCATTTTTGTTCCTAAATTCTGTAAGGCAGAGAGATGTGCAAAATATTACATGATGTATCAACTCAAAAAGTGGTTCTAATTTTTCTCATTTATAAATTAGTCCCTCACCTAAAACAGTTTCAAGACAAAAACATTAATGTTTAGTCATCAACCTCTGAACAACAGAGCTAGTCGTCGTGTTTGCTAATAAGGTTTGACACAGCTGTCATGAGTTAGTGAGGCCATTTCTTATTCTCAAGATGGGCTAAACTAGCTTAGAGCGCATGAGCAAGTCAAAGTAGTGGAGCAAATTTAGACGCCAGCTGGAAAGAAGCACTGCAGTGTCGACAAGTCGCTGTCATCTCTGCTACAAAGCCTCCAGACGGTTAACTTATGTTTTTGTAATACACAATTCAGCTGATCACCATACATGTAGGCCTTATCATATTATCCGTATTTAAACATTTTCTTTTTCTTTTTTATGGTAAGTGAGAGCTAGCATTGCACAGTCAACTTTCACCCAAGGGAGACATCGAGTAATGTTTCTAAGAGCTTGTATGAGTCCTCCCACTGTCTCTTTTGAGAAAACTCACATTTCTGCATTGTCCTGTCTGCTGTATTGACTCTTTTAGACTCGTGCATATTATTATGAGACACTAAATAACAGTGAGTGATACACTGTACATGATTTAAAATGTAATAGTTTATTTGACTGACTTGTTGAATGTTTTAGACTTGTTAGACTTAATCAAACCTTATTGATCCCTAAATTATACTATTGATATATATTATTGTTCCATAAGGGAAATTACTTGGACAAACAACTATAAAATATGACTTTTCTTAATTAGTACTGAACATTTAATTAATACTGAACATCTGATAATTAGAATTCATTATTATTAAGTAATAGTATTCATTTTTCATTTAAGTTACAGTTGTCCTTTCTCCTGAGTTTTGTCTTGGAGTTGTTTGGAGGGGGGTGGAGGGGGAGGGGTGGAGTAAGGTTGGAGCCACTGGAAAAGAAGCCGCTTCAGACTGTGTTACTGTGTTACTTTGTGTGTTTTTAGGTTTGGAGTGAGTGGGGTGCACCTGTGTGTGTCAGAAAAGGCTCTCACTGACCCCTCGTAGGCTAATCTGCTGTTTATTGCCGCTGTCATGTTTGCAGCCTGGAGCAGTTCTAAAGCAAGGCAGGCACACAACAACTGGAGCTGGTGGAGGGTTAAAAAAGAGAGAGTATCTGCTTTGTCCACAGAGGAAAGAAACCAGGAACCAGCTCTTCCAAGTGGACTCAGGAGTGGGAGGAAATGGGTAAGTTCCATACAACAGCTGACTTTTGTTTGGTGTTTGGCTCAAGTTTGAAGAGAGTTGTGGTGCCGCAGTGTTTATTTTTGTTTGTGCGCTCTATAAGAGAACGAGAATCTGTGTGTGTTGCAAATTATACAGTGTACGACATAATTAGGTTATTTCAGGGTGTTTTGTGTTCATTTGTTTCAATGTATCTCGTTTATGGTCACAAATACAGATACAGATCTTTCACTCAAAGTAACTGTGCTGTCTACTTGTATATTCTTTGTTTATGCACTAACTTGATTTATGCACTAACTTGTTTTTTTAGTTTAAACTTGCTGTTGGAGCTGGGAAGATTTTTGTTTTTGTGTGTCATATGTAATATACTGACACAACCATATATTAGAAGGAATGCTGTAATGGCACTTTTAGATAGATAGATAAATAGATAGATAAATACTTTATTGATCCCGGAGGAAAATTCATTGTTCGCTATAAATTCATTATGACACTGTATACTATTTAACACAAAAAAATAGCAAATTATTAGTTCTAAAAATGCATGTGATGTGTCATTTTAAGTTAACTGCTCAAAACCTTTTGGCTTGGCAGTAAACATTTTCAATTTTGACTTAGGGAGACATATCTAAATGTCTGAAAAGCAGCAAATCCTCAAAATAAATATCGCTCAAATCGCAGTGACAAGGACAAATGAGATTACCTGCATGTGGAGTTATGGCAGAATTATGTAGATTGAAGCAATGAAAACAAAATTCCAACAGTTGTGTGTAATTTTCCTGATTCGAAAAGTGTGTCAGAAGAACCTCAGTGCCCTAGTGGTTAGGAAAAGCCTGTACACCAGAGACTGAAGTCAGAGCTAATAAACAACATCTGTTCAACAATACAGGTGACCTTATATTTCTATTTGATTTAGTAATAACTTATTTGAGTGGGCCACTTTGAGAAACTGAAAATCCGGTGTTTCGGGCCAGAGGTCAAAGCCAAGTGTTAAGTGCACAGTGATTTGTTGAAAGCCATGACCTCATGATAGTGGTCAAATAACAAGCAGTTATAAAATCAGAATAAAGAAAGTAATAGAGGCCACTATAGAAGTAGAATTAGACCATTATATATATAACAAATGCCTATATCATCAAATGTAGGTAATTTGGCTGGCACAATAACACATCGCAAACACAATACTGTACTTATACTATTCTTTATTACTGAGAAACACTTTTTCCCCAATTTGATGGCAGGTAGGTTGAGCTGGTTGAAGGTCTGTGTGCTGTCTCAGGATATCCTGTAGGGAAAGAGATTCAAATAGCTTTAAAATAACGTTCCTATTTTTTACAGGTCTCTGGTGATTGAGACTGACGTGTGTCATTTTTGTCCCATTTTCCCTCAGATTTTTTCCCCTAAAAGTTCAAATATTAAACTGGTTTGTGAAGTTATGAGCACATGACGTGGCAGGCTGATCACATTCTGTTTCCACTGAATGTTAAATGTTAAAGTAAAAATCCTTCTGTATTAGGCCAAATTATTACAATAATATGTGAGAGTTGTTTGTAAAAGAAAGTCTAATTTCATCCTGAGCATGCTTGACATTCTTAGCAGCTGACCCCTGTGGAAAACAACAAGTGCGCTCGAAGGTCACTCCGAGAAGTTGTTCACAATCAAATAGAGATTCATTGAACTAAATTATACAAGTAATTTCGTAATAGCTCTAGTTGCACCCATTATTTAGGGATAGTTTACAAAATGGTTTAGATGGAGATCTAGAGGCACTTAGTGAAACCCTCAAATGAACTGATACCTCTTTTAATTCTCACACAGTTTACACAAAAGAAAGTGAAGAAAGTGACGGTATACCATAAACTTCTTCAGCCCCTGGTGGTTTAAAGTGGTCATTTGACATAAAATCTAATTTGTGTTATTTTTAAGTGTATATTTTCATGAATTCATATTGTTTAAATTTGTAATATTTCTACTTAAATCTATTAAAACTTAAAACCACATCAAGAGATGGTTGGATCGTCTCAAGTTAGGACAAAGGTCTGGCTCCAGACCTGTACAAGGGACTGGCTGGTCAGTCAACTTCTGTTGTAGGGAGTATTATGCTTCTGATGACATAGGCCAACATAACAGGCACTGAGCTGACACTAAGTGCCCTAGATACAGCAGAGAAACTGAATTTCTTTAACAATTAGTATTATTAGTTGTTAAAAGTATGAGGAGTAGCAGGGTTCCATTATATCTCTGTATTTTCCACCGTCCTGTTTTGATTTGTCTTTTGTGTAATCTGGTGATCTGGTCTAATAATTGATATATACCGTATTTTAAATGTATATGAACAATCTCGCTCAAAACACTGATAATCACCAAGTAATTTCCTAATGTATACTCTGAATTCGGGCTCACACCTGCTTGTGAAGCTGCAGGTTGTGGTTAGTGATGAAAGCTGGAGCAGTCTCTTGTAAAACAAAGTCTAATAAACTAACTGTTGGTGCATCTGCCAGACCACGCCTTTTGATGCTTGTAAAACACAACCACACTGATTCCTTATTCTCTCCTTATTCCCTTTGGCCTCCTTATCCCATCACTTCCCAATAATCTGATTGTATTCTGACTATATTGATAGTTATTACAAATCATTATGAATATTATCTTATTATAATATTACTGGATTGCTTCAGAATGGTCCACTGTGAGAAACATACAATCCTTGATTCTCATACCAGTTCCACCAATCTCAGAGACAAAGGCAAATCTTTTAACTTTTTGTGTGTTTTGTTCCTTTTTTCGATGACAGTCTTTACAGTTGTTTGGTGGTTGCTTATAAGAAACACTTGCTCCTGACCAGAATAGTAGACCTATATAAACAACACACTGTGAGGGGATTAAGAGTGGTGGAGAAGCTCTAAATTCACAATCTCCTCCTCAGGTAACGGCAGGTCTGTACTTTCGTCTTGTCTGAGATCAAAAAGGACATGATTGGATAATAGTTACATTATACACCTTGTACAATATTATGAAGTCTTCAGAAGACGTATTTTGCTGTTTACATTTTTTATTCAACCTTCCATATAGAATAATAATCCATTTATCTGAAGGTCTTTACCTCGCAGCACAGTTTTAGTATATCAAGACCTTGCTTCTCGTCTAAACGTCTCATAAATTTACAACACTATATATATACATATACATTTGTGAAGTCTGAGGTTCTACTGTCCTTCAAATCTGCATCACCTTTATTAGTGCCCACTGCCCATAGCCATGCACCATTTAAGCAATAGTATCTTTTAATCATCTGCCGCCGCTCTGCTCCTCACAGCGGCATTACTTGTTACTGCACCTCTTCCTCTCTGAGCCTTTGAACATTGCTTAGAAAAATACAGATCTCCTATTGCACTTGTGTGCCATCTCCCACTTTTGTAATGCGTGCATGTGTGACACATGGGAGTATTGAGAGGGACAGCCGTGGTCCACCTGGTTCCTGTGCCTCTGTGAGTTTCACTTTGAGGTTAAACAAAGGGCTCGGTGTGGCTCGTTAGACAAACACTCCTCCTGAGAAAACACAGGTTATACTTTAACCTGCTCAGGAGGCCACGCCGCATCCTCTGGACAGTGAGGGTCAGGCCAGGCTGACGACCTGAAGCCAGAATCATGCGCTACACGTGAAAGCAAGCTGCACGTCAGACAATGGTCCCTTTGACAGCACTGACCCCCCTCACTGGCCCCAGTACAGTCGAAGCACTGTCTGTGGGGTGGGTGTCACTGCCGGCCCTGTTGTCCTCCTGGAGCTGACCAGCTGGCTCTGAGCACACACACAGTCGAGCTGCACTTCAGAGACAGTCACAGTTCACAGCAGAGGATGAGGTCCAGGTGTTTCTAATATCTCTATAATGACTCCAGGAGAAGAGATTAAACCAGTCCTCCTCCTCATAACTACCTTTGCAGTGTTAGTGCTGACCTAATAGTCCTGGACAAGAGGAGAAATAACCTTTGCATGCATTTTCTATTTTTGTAGCATGCAGCATTTAATACAATTACTGTATCTAGATTTGTCACAAATTACTTTATCAACTTATTTATTTATTTAATGCTTTTTTAATGTAAAGGTTTATTTTTGCACAAGTAGGTCACTTCTTTTTTTTTTTTTTAGGGTTGTGTTTCATCATATCTAGGACTCATTAGTTTTGGGGCTATTTAGTGATGATTCATGGATATTTTGGAAAATAGTTTGTTGGCATTATCATACTTGAAGGGTGTTGCATTTGTGGAAATATTGGCAACCATATTATTGATATTTTATTGATATATTTGCAAAAAGAGAGAAAGCGTATTTGAGAAATTGCTAACAGGAAATGAAACAGAAAAAAATGGGAAAAGGCGTGAAACAAATTGTCCCAAGTGGAATGCACTGACTAGAACTCCCTGTGTTGAGTTTTGTTTTCCCTTTAGTGTTTATTGTTTTAAAGTGTTTTGTGACTAATATGTGTGACACACAAAGAAGGAATGGTGTCAGTAATATTTACCAGGTATTAGAGGGTATCTGCTGCAGTGAGGAACTGGAGGAAATCAAGCAGACTCCACACAACTTTTCAATATGTGCAACAATGTATAAAACTCTTATCTGTGTGGTGGATGATGAACATATATGCAAACCATGAGTGTTATCTGATGGTGCAGTTATGCTGAGCTCCCCCTCCCCAGCGCAGCAGCAGCAGTCGTGTAAACAGACAGCGCTCTAGAGGAATGCTGGACTCTATGACCTCTCGCCCCAAGTGCTGTTACAGTGCACTGAGTTCAGCTCAAACACCCGCCCCATGCTGCGCCTCTCCCAAGTCCCGCCTCGCCCTACCCCAGCCTGAGGCCCCTCAGGGTGGAAAAAACACACCTCTTTCACCGGGCTCCATAACCTCCTTCACACACACACAGTGCAGGAGCAGACAGACAGCTCCTCACCATCTGCCCACTTTTAGATTTTTACAGTGAGCATTCCTCTTCTAACACTCGTCCTTTTTAAAATTTTCATTGAGCCTCAGGTTAAGAGCTCAGCATAATGTGAATCCACTAGTTGGTTGTTTGGTTTAGTATCAGTGCTGTAATATATGTCATTTAATTTAATTCTGTGAAGAAACAAAAGTTCTTTGAATAAACTAACTTCCTAAGATGTGCTGG
The DNA here is from genome assembly GCA_034769755.1 of Odontamblyopus lacepedii. Lineage (NCBI taxonomy): Eukaryota > Metazoa > Chordata > Actinopteri > Gobiiformes > Gobiidae > Odontamblyopus > Odontamblyopus lacepedii. The sequence goes on from CM068352.1 coordinate 19,308,897, forward strand.
TTTAGGAGATATATAGTCCCAGGTAGATGCTGCCCTCTGCTGGAGACAGAACATAGTGCTGTGAAAAGGCCATAAAAGCCAAAATGATGCTGGCCTTACAGCACTATATATATGTTTTAAGACTAACAATGAAAAAAACTGTTTGCAAAAATATTTGCGATTCTCTTTTCTTAAATATTGAGCACTGAGTGTTATTTAAGCATTACATCAATATATCTATAAATTTACCTCTGCTTACTGTCACTGCTCCGAATCAGAATTTGTCATTTATAGCTGAAGATGCAGCGCTGCCGTGGGACACTGGCTTGTCATATTAAACACAGGGGGCTTGGCACATGTGGGCTCTGCTCCTTGTGGTTGTGTGAGTGCGCACGAGCATGCATCTGAACTCACATAAAACAACACACATGCACAGACATACAGTTAGCCCTTGTCTGAAGAAACAAGGAGCTGTCTGGTGCCATAGCAACGGATGTGGATATCCCACCCTTTAGAGCAGAAGAGGGGGAAAGTGAAGTGACAGATTGACAAGAAGCTAATCAGATTCTAGTAACAGAGACAAACGGACAATCTGTGACTCTGTCTGTCAAAATGAAACTAGACGAAGAAGTGGAAGCCCTGTATGTTGAATTAGAGAACTGTAAAGTACTGGTCTGAAATAAGAGTGTCTATGTGTACACAGTAGTACTCTTCTGTCAGATATGAGCTGCTCTGCTCTCGGTGACTCCACATTGAACTGCAATTTCACATATAATACTGTGATTCTGGCTCATACACCCAATTACATAACCTGCCAAGACAAATCCTAACCTAAATCTATAACAGCCTCTCTCTCATTCAGATGTGTGTCTTTATTCAACCAGTCTATTAAGTATTATTATGTACAGTTCTTATTTTCTAAATAAATACACTCAGCATTTGTTTGAAATAGCCTTTTAAACTTCTGAGAACTTGGGAAAAAATGAAAGCTGCCCCTCATAGATTTACAGCTCTAAGTTGAGCGTTCACTTCCTGGGCTGACCTGCAGGTGGAGGTCACACCCACTACTCTCCTCTGGACTGACTCTGTAACAGCACTGTAGAAGAATGCACACACAAATTCACCATTTGATCTGACCCAAACTCCACTGGCATGTTTTATAGGTGGCCTCTGTGAATCCTGTTGTTCTAACTACATGTGTCCAGGCTATTTATAAGTGTGGTGGGTGACAGAAGACCACGCAATGTGACTTGGAGCGCTGATGACCTATTTCCTAAAAACATGGTATCTACAACTTTTTTTGGGCCTAGAAGGTCTAAATTGAACTAGAGATTTATAATAAGTCATATTATTTCATAATACCACACAATTAACACATCACACAAATACAATAATATAATAATAATAAGGATCATTCTAGCTGACATAGATCAGCGATCACAATTAAGTAAGGGCTTATTAATTGACGTGGCAGTACAGTGGCAGTACAGTGTTACAGTGTTTGGAGCAGATTTTGTACTTTTAGAGGAGGTTAAAATGACCCTGAAGTGGAAAGCACTTTATTGTTGTTGTTTTTTGCAGCTTGTTTACAGAATTTCTTCATTATGGAATATCCCTGGGCAATGTTTGTTAATGTTACCTTGGCATGAACAAAATTTGTAGACATAAGGCACTGTTGGTTAAATCAACAATCTTGTTACACCCTAAAAGGCTGTTCTGATTTTCGACTTTGCAAAAATAAATTGAATTGCATAACTCGAATACCTGATACTTCATCCCAGGATTTCTAGTATTTAAATTTTAATTAAAAACAAACAAACAAAAAGGCATTAAAGATGCTTAATAAATTTTTTTTACTTGATACATACTACACATTAAGCATTATTTTGGAAAACATGCCATATTAATATTGATAAAGTTTAGCTAAAGTTAGTTGAGTTTGTAACATAACTGCCATTTCAACATGCCATTTTCAATAAATAATGTGACAACCCAGAAACTCCTATTGTCCATATGCTCAACTATAAGGTACAATGGCATTGGCAAATAAAGCCTGTTTGCTGACTCCTGTTATGAGAAATTACAATCTTTCCATATCCGCTGAGAAACAGAACATAGGTAAACCAGAAGAGTATTTATCGTTATTGCTCATTCTGACCTTTGAGTCACATTAGATGCTTAATACTCTGATCTGCCAGATATTTAAGACTGTTCCCTGACATCCTTCGTTTCTGACTCAGACTGAAGTTTGAGAAGAGTGTCCTGCCCTATGGACCTGGTAATGTGGCAGACATGATCATTTCGCGCGTGTGTGTGTGTGTATGCGTGTGTGTGGTCGGACAGAGGATGTGATTCACTCTGAACTCTGTCTGACTTTGAATGGTCAGTTTGTTTCATCTGCTGCTCACCACAAAAGAAAGTGCAACTGAGTCACCACAAAACAGTCACAATATAAAGGAAACCACAGCTCTGTCAACACACGCCCCACCACTAACACAATGCACAACAGCTGATCTCACTAAGGAAAATTATTGCACCTTAGTCAAAAAATGTCATAGAGTACTAGTCATAAACCACACACCTAGATTTATTTGATAAACATTGACGATGCCACTTTTAATACATATGCATTGCAGTACTTTTCAATTAAAATCAAGTGGATTTTTACAGATCTTTCCCCGATAAATACATCATGTACTCGAAAGTGATGGCATGGAGATAGTGGTGGTAGGGCTAGGCATGGCCATAAAATCTTTTTCCTACCTACTCTGACAGGTGTAGTTAACCAATCACAGTAATGTATAAATTGGGAACATGGTTTTAGCTACCTACTGCTTTGGTTGATTATATATTAATTTCAGAGAGATTAATTACAGAAGGTGTTTTTACAATGTCCATTATATTTTTCGATAATAGAATATGTTGCTAACTTTCAATTTACAACTGCACTGAATGAGTTTTGTTGAGTAACATTAAAACAGTGTTTTTGATTTAATATTCATTGTTTATATGTAATATTTAGAATACTTTGGTTGAAATGGATTGAAGTTGTGGGTTTAGGTCTGTTCTCTCTTTGAGGTGTGATCCTGCATCTGAGCCCACCTTTCAGTGGAATTAAACCCTGAGCAGTAGTTAATCACACAGTGGTCCACATTCCTCTGGCAGCGCTGTGTTGTGGAGCAGCGAGGCTGGGGAAGGGTCTTTAATTAGAGGGCCGCTTGGCAGGGGCCGCTGCAGGAGAAAGGCTCTCAGGATGTTGGTGCAGGGTGACAGGGTTCACACACAAAACACTGGCTTTTCATGGCACCATGACGACTGCGCCTGTGTGTGCACATGGATAAGGGCGCGTGCGTCCTTACCTCACCGCTCAGGCATCTCGGAGCAGAGTGTGTGAAGTGAAAGAACCGCTCTCACACTGTGGACATTCATGTCCGCGCCCCCTCGGGTCCAAACAGCTCCACTGTTCACAGACAAAGCACTGCAGCCGGAGCCAAACCGCTCCTCAAAAAGGAGCAGCAAAAGGAACGCACCAGAGGGGGGTGCTCAAGCACACTGTTACACAGGTGTGTTTAGGCACTGGACGCATCTCTGCCAGTCACAAACAAATGTGTCTGTACTAAATTGAATTCCTCATAACAGTCATTTTGCTGGCAGTCAGCACCCACCCAGTGCAGATTTGCACCTCTTCACTACATGGTCCTTTATCATTAGTTTTCTTGACTGAAGCAGAGTTCATAAATCACTTTCTCCAGGGGGAACAGGCCCCACCTACTCTTTTTACATCAGCCAATCAGATTGAACGCTCATATTGCTCTCTCTTTAAGCCGCTGAGCTCTTAGGATTCCACAGGCATTTCTTCCTCTTGGCCGTCCTGTCACAGCTCCCCCTGCCTGGCCCCTTCTAGATCGGGTAGCGTGGTTCACTGTGTCCTTAAACAACCCATGTGCATGTACAGGAAAGAGGCCCCATAGAAGGGAGGCCCATCTCCGCGCCTTTCTTTCAGTGACAAACTCGCTGTGGAAAATATGCTCTCCTGTTTTAGAACTGAGCTCCAAGTCGTTCCATACAGTAGAAACGTTTTTACTATAAATCTGTGCTGCACCTCCCAGTAATGCTTATCTTTTTGTTTCTTCTTATTTCTTCATATGTGCATTCTTTCACAATTCTTTTTACAGCACTTGCAGCATTGTTCTGTATGTGCATTCAATGGGCTATACGCTACTATGTTAGCTTTTCAAATACATTTTATCAGAGTAATACTAAATCCCCTTTGTGAGCAAAAAGGCATTCTTTGCAGCTATACTCAAAAACAATCATTTTACTCACTTTTCTATTAGCATTTTTTAGAAATTGTTGTATTTTTTACATTTTTTCTTGTTCTTCATATCCCGTGTGCATAAATAATTACTGCATTGATTGATGAATCGCACCTTGACATTGTGATACTGTAGATACTCTCCTAGGTGTGTGTCCTCCCCCTGTGACCTCCGGGTCTCGACCTTGGTATCTGTGTGAGTCACCCTCAGACCCTCAGATGCTCAGATGCCCCGCCCTGGTCGCAGCCTGCGCACACACATCCACATTTCTGAACCTCCACTTCAGGATGTGGCAACAAGAAGGAAATTCATGATTTTGTCTTTGATTATAACTGGATCTAAATCCTTGTATTAACTATATAATAAATAATAATATTATTTTAATTTTGCTTTAAATTATTAAGACCAGGGTTCAAAATCTAAAGGAATTGTATGCACATTTTAACAAATTCAAATTAATTTTGAGCAAAGGTTTGTTCACAGATGAACAGAACTTTGAAAATTATGTGGGATGCTCAACAAGTGAAGTGCTCTGGACCCTATCGGCACGACTGAGGGATTACGCAGACATTTTTTAATCAAATGAAAGCAGAGCAGCAAGTTAGCTCATCTAATAGCCTATTAGACAATAAATTGCACCTTGTGATGTTTCTTTTTTAAGGTAATATAAATTCCTGTTTGTTGCCTCTATTAATGAATTATTGATATAGTATGAAGCAATTATCCCATACCAAAAAACAGCATCATCATTCAGCATTCTTCATTTCAAGAGTACGATGCTAGGCAATACATGAATCACATCATTCATTTGTGCTGAAAACCACATGTTCTATGGTAAGATAATGCTTTCATATATTCACAGTAGTGCGTTTTCCTTGGCTACACTTGCCTGAAAGTGAAGCTGTTTGCCTGGCTCCTTCCTGTGTGCTCTAAATCGCTGTTTGCTGCAGACAGTCTGGGGTGCAGAGCTGGGGGGGTAATGGAGAGAGGGGGATTCAGGGGGGAGGTGGTGGGCAGCGGACATGGCGGCAGGCCAGAATCAATTGGCAGTGTAATGAGATGGCCTGGTGCCAGGTAACCATGGAGCTGTACCCGGTGTGCCTGTCTGCAGCAGTGAGTTCAAAATTAAACTGAATGAATGAGTGCTTGGGAGGGGGGCCGGGGAGGGAGCAGAGTAAGGGTCTGAAAATGGAGGAGTGGAGGATGAGTGAAAAAGGGAAAAACAGCAGAAGAAGTAGGAGTGTGATGAGGCTCCCAAGTGGCATCAGAGCCTGCTGTAGATTTGAGAATGGATCAACGCAACCGCCATGTTTACTCTGTATAAAGTCTGCAACTGCAATCAAGTATCTCTGACTTCAGCTCTGCTAGCAATTTAGAAAATGTGCTGCATTGTCAACAACATGGTTTTTAATGCCACAGGCGTACAAACAGGTCATCCATCCAGAGATCTGTCTTCCAGTGCCTGTATATTGTTGTTTTGTGTTTTTGTATGCAGCTGCCACCCTTTGTATGCTCCACTAAATATGATGTACAAAATCATTCACGGATTTGACAGATTTTCTAAACTGTTTTCATTATTGTGCTTGGTATTTTTATTATATTGTTAATATATTGGTCCCAGACTTGTCTTTCCTTTACCAAGTAAAGTTTGTTGCATAAAGTCATCTTGCAAGTTGCTGAAACAGATTCAGAAAAGTTTAATTATTCGCCCAGGGGAAATAAAACCCAGTGCTGTAGCCGTTAATCGTGTAGTAAATGACTTTGCTCAGATCTCTATGGCCTCTTTGGTGCATAGTATTTTACTGTAGCATCTGTCTGTGTTAGGCCTGGCCATGTCCTGAAATGACCTCAGCGTTAAGTGAGCATGAGGTGCTGTGTGATATATGCATTAAAATGGCTTCATGGGCCATGCACAGAGTGCTGCAGAGAGCCCAGCCTCAGAGTCCAGACAGTGGGCGACATGTCTGTGTGCTGTGGATTAATGGGAGCACTGGAGAAGGTGCCGCAGTTGTGCGTGAGCAGAATATTTGATGTGCCCAGAGTCAGGGAATTAGAGGCAGGAACAGTAAGGGACAGGCAGATGCAAAAGACAGGTGGAAATCTAATAGTATAGGGCCTAAAGGATTTGTTTGGACTGTTTATGAGACATATCTCTACATTCATTTTAGTATTTGTTTTAGCCTTAGAACACAACCTTATGTACCATATTGTCTTCATGTAAAATTACTCTATTCCCTCACAGGTTGATTTGAATCCTAATTGAGTCAGTTTTGTTTGCTATTTGAATACTTTTAATTTGGTTAAGAATAGTACACTTTTTCATATAGTTAGGCAAAGTACATCAAAACAATCCAGTGAAATGTCTTTAATGCCTATATCAGACTCTGTTGAATGAACTAACCCATCTAGGGATGTTACTCCACCCTCCAGGTTGTTGCTGGTGGGATTCTGGACAGTCATGGTAGTGAACACTTGAAGGAGCTACTGCAGAAATACAAAATGTTTTCTTTAATTAAATTTTTTAATAATTTAATTTGGAGAGTTTGTGCTCATACAGCATGCCCTTCCTGTACAAATGACATGATGCAGAAACTTAACATTAATGTCTTCCAATAAAATATCTATTACTGTCTAGCTATCTAAATTATTCTTTTCAAAAAGTAAGTAGTCCATTTGTTGTTTCAGCTATACTTACATTCGTGGGTTTCAAGCATAAGTATTCCTTTCTGATTTGAAGGATTTTGCATGGCATCGGTCCTGCTTTGTTATAGCAGTAACACAATTTAAAATATTTTCAAATATTCTATCTTTGAAATGGGGAAAGGTCCAAACAAAATTCTTTTTGTTTAATCTAGACAATCACAATTATAATACATTTAGTTTTGGCTGTTTTTAAAACATTCAAATATGATGATATCAATTCAAATATGTTGAGCATTTGTCTCTCAGGTCAGCAAGAGGCACTTTGGATCACTAGCTCCACAATAAAACAGGCTAGCCTCAAAGACAAGTTTTGACTGCACATTAGGGGGTGTAACACTGCCCCCTGCAACGCATAATTTGTTTGTAGTTACCTTCAAAGGACCGACATTTTCTTTTAAATGGAATCCCTTAAACCAAAACACAGTACAGTTGCACAGTATTACACAAGTACATTCCAAGTTTGTATTAAAGATTGTATACATGTATTCAAGACTCTCTTTTTGGTGCATAAATATCAGTATCCTGTTGTACGTGTGACACAGAAAATTACAAATTGTATTTGAATGTTTTATTTCTATAGGAAATATGTTTAAAAGTACGTTACTTTGTTTTTATTCAAACTGCTATGGTCACAAGCTGTTTCATTTGCGTTATTTTGGCCATTTTCCCTTTGGTTCATCTGGATGCTGTACCATGTGCTTTGCTGGCAGGTCTGTGTTTCCCAGGCCAGAGAAGCTGAGGGTTACCTTGTCATAGGTTGGGGTTATGGTTGCGTTGGCCTCTGCTCACATCAGCGTCTGTTTTGTGGAGGTCTTTTTCAGTGTAACACACTCACACGGCTCTTGGCACTAACTCACAAGTCAAATATGTTCATTTAGATTCAAGCCCTGATCGTAGACAAGACTGCAGACTGTTGGCACACAGAGGACGACCAAGATCCGGGGAAGTTGTTATCATGTTGTCAAGCTAATAAATGCATTTAGATGATATGTACAAGATAATTTGTGGTGTTCTTTTAAGAGAAAAACATACAATGATTTCTTGGTAATCTTGATATTGTAATAGACTGCCCTATATGGAGAAGGAAAAGTATAAACACAAATAGTAAAACTTGTTGCATGTGAGGCTGATGTTGTGGGTTTGCAGGAGAATTGCACTGACACAGCTGTGTCCCTGCTCTGCTGAGAGGGGCTCAGGACAAAGGGCAGAGATACTGCTTGGATTGGCCAGCCCACCCTCGAGCAGGTCCGGCAGCACCGCTGCCTCTGCCGGCCTTCAGCCATTTTGGTGAGAGGGAGAAGTTTCGCCTTTGTAAAAGCATTAGTGATTGTGCATCTGAGATGACAGCGTCTCTTCTTTGGAGACATGTTTGAAGGTAAAACTTGTAACGTGACAAACCCCAGTCCTGACCTTTGAAATGAAGTTTGGTTGGACTCGCGCCTCTGGTGAGCGTCTCTGCTCTGTATTTTTGTTCATGCTGTGCTCTGCTTCAAATCAGAGAAGAAGGTTCTTGCTCTGATTGGTCCATTCTCAGTGTGTCTTTTGAAGTTACATTTTTCTGATTTCTCAATTTAATTGTATGCAATCGGTAAAGGAAAAATGGAATATGCCCAGACGTTGGCAGCATTAAGAAGAGACAGGGCTGTAGCCAAGGATCCTGCTGGGATCCAAAAAAGCCACGCCGAATGAAGCACTGAAAAAAGAGAACAGCCTTCCTTTGCTTGGTCACAAATTCCACTTTCTCAGTGGCCAGCCCTGCACCGCCACTCCTCCTCATCCACATCTCACCGCATTCAACCTTTTGCCATGTCTGCCTTCCGTACTGTTTTTTAAAAAACGATTAGAGATTTTTTTTTTTTATCATGGAAAAAAGGAAGCGGAGACTGGGTTAGAAAGAGAAGCAAAACGACTGGATATTGTAATTTTACCATTATTTTGTATCATTTAGCAATATTGTAAATATGTTGTATTTCCTCATCAGACTGTAGTACTCTGGTTGTGCCACGTGCTTGTTGTGCGTACGCCGCCTTTCTCTGCGTCCGCTCTTACAGTTTGTGTTGTTGTTCTAGGTGTGCACTGGCCTACTGTCCTGCGCCAGCTACAGGCTGATGCCACAAGACCCTCAACGTGCGCCAGAGGTATGTGAAACATTTACCATCTTAAAGCAAGAATTTGTTTTTCCCATTGCAATATTGTGGTTTTTTATGTGGTTTATATATTAGCTAAAGAGTTTTCCCCAATTTTGCGGTTTTCGCTCTTTTGTTGGAACACATGTTCTAATATAATTGTACTATTGGTAAAATTAGCATTTTTCATGACACGTTTTTTGCTTTTTTGCTTTGGGATAAACAGATTTGCGCTTCATAGGTGGTGTTTTGAGCGTGTATCGATTAATTTACATGAATAATATTATTTACATTTTGCCAGATTTAAGTAAATCTTTTGAAGTGAATCTCATTTTTTGTGTGTTTTCTGATTACTTGGAAATACACTTTGACCTTGAATTTATATAAGTAGGTTATTTAAAAATGTTTTGTCCTTTTTCAATTTCACACATTTTTTATCCTTATCTTTATAAACTTTCCAAAATGATGTTTGTTTCTCAGTTGTTTACGCTTAATTCCCACTATAATTTATACAGAAAGAGTAGTCTAACTGTCTCTGTGAGTGATGCTAAGAGCCAGCTGCCGCAAACCCGTAGATCCGAACTTGTGGTGACTGGCTGCACAAGCTCGTGTCTATAGGTATGTGTCTCCCTGGTGAACACAACACCTGTCGCTGTAGTTTAACACCTGTCACTCTAGTTTGAATAGGAGCAGGCCTTATCTGGGTTTTCCTTGAATCATTACATTTCAGTGGAATGTTCTGTGTAAGTCATCAGGATCCTCCTCGTCATTATGATGCAAGACTCCTCCCAAACCAGGAAGGTGGGGCCAGTCTGTGCCAATAAGAGACACCTAACTTCTGTGATGTAAAGCTACAGTTCATTTAACATGGACTGAAATGAAAAAAAAAATCATAACAAACTACAAATGAGCCCAAGTAAACATAGCTCAATGTGACCTTATTAAATGTTCGCTAAGTAGTAATATATATAATATATTTATATTATACTTGTATTATATTTGAATGCAGTCTAGATGTTTTCTGCTTGCTGGTGTTTCACAGGTTGAGGTAGTAGGTTGTATAGTTCAGAGTGATATCAAAGGAGATAACTGTACAGCCTCCTAGCTTTCCCTGAGAAATACGCAGATCTCTTACCTTGGGATTAAATGGGCAAAACATGATCATACAAGACCATAATTTAAAACAATAATAATAAAAAGATCAATATGGATATAGTAAACATGGCAGCAGGCTTTTATCTATCCAGTAGTAACAAAAATATATATCACAATATATATTAATATATGCATTTGTATTATCTATATTCAGATTATAATTTAACAGTGCATCAGGAATGTGCATAAATGTGCCTGGAAATGTCTTGGTTGTGTTTGAAGTCTAGCACAAAACATCACTGCACCATAAAAAGGTAAAAATATCACTTCAAACCCTCATTTGAGATTACATTCTTAATCGTTTTAATCATAGGCAACATTCTCGCTATTCTAAGTTTACATATCTTCAGAACCGTGATAATATAACATTTTCAATATACCTCCAACTCCCAGAAGAGACATAATGTTGTACAGCTGAAAGCACATTTCAATGGCATGGCTAGAAAACAATATTATATGGGCAATTATTCAGAATGAAAAAAAAAAGTGGGTAGGCACTAATGAAAGAGATGCCATACGAGGGAAACGCTATACAGGGGAAGAAGTCAGTCACGGCAGCCAATTATGTCCAAAGTTCAGTTTCACTTAACCAAAATGCTGTTTCCTATGCGCGTTAGGCACTTTAGGCACTGCTGTGATAAAAAAAAAAAAAAAACACACACACACAATTGCCCAGGTATTGGACAGCTATAGCTTTGTTAATAGTTCTGACCATGAGAAACATTGCAGAAACCGTGATTACCCTATACCTGTGCTTCCTAAAGTTGAGGTCGCAAGGCACTGTGCAGGGGATCACAAGATGATTTGGAAGATATTATTTTAAAAAGTATACACTGTATTAAATCTCCTTTTTACTTGATAATAGTGTGTTTTAGTGAATCTAGGTCAAATAAAGAAAGAAATTTAATTGAACTAGATTTTATATGCTATATGCAAATTGAAATTATTACTGACGTGAATTTAATTTTGCAGCGAAGATCCCGGGATGGTTGCATCTATATTTCGGGAGTCCCGGCCTGAAAGGTTTGGTTAAGTTAAGCACATGTTTGTCTGGAGCATTTCCATGGTTTATATTCAAATATACGAAATCATTTTCTGTCAATGTGCAATTTTGGTGAGAGTTGCACAATATATGTGTAATATATTCATGTTTTGAAAAGTTTTGAAAATTTTATTTGGATAGTACGTATGTTGCACGTATTTGGCATTAACATTGTACGTTGTACTTTGTGAAGCCATAAAATGAAAGGCTCTAATGCTGTTTGTATGTGGCCTGGTACAGTGCGCGTCGTCATTCAGTCTTGTCAGAAGGAACTGGTATTGTACAGAGACCTGAGCTGCAGGAAGTGCTATGATGAAAGACTGTTTCCACTTACACTTTTCTCTGAGTCCCAAGGCCAACGGGTTCGATTGAGGTGGGGTAAGGCACTCCGTCCAGGGGGCTTTGGTATGGGGCAGCTACAGTGGGACACTGGGAGCTGTCTACTTCACTTTTTCCTTAATATGTACTTTGCTCACTTTGTAGAAACCTTTTTATTAACTTGATTTGAAGTTGTTGCCAAAGGGGTAATGTGTTACAGTATACAGCAGGAGGCAGCGAGGAGCTCTGTTGATCCTGTAACCCCCCAAGCACACACACCACCTCTTTGTGGAATCTAAGTGTAGCTTTTTGTCTCCATTGACATTTTCTATAAATAGTGCAGTTTAGCTTCAGTTCTAATGTTAGTAGTTCACTGTGTAGCCGAGTTTCAGAGGAAGTGGGAGTGAAGAAAGCCTCTGTGTATAACTGCGATTACAAGAAGGACCTTTCTCTCTCTTAGTGCATGTGATGTGTGATGAGACAGCTAGCATGTGATGTCTATAACTAGGCCACAGTGATATGGCTAAAAATGTTTACAATAAAAAATACTAAATTTGCGATAATATAGTTGATGATATACCTGAGGCTGCTTGGTGGTAGATTTTATATAGTATTTGTACTTACTTTTTTCAGGCAGTTTAAGTTACATCTATAAATTCTGCTTCCACCTCATGCCTTATCATTTTCATTATTGTAGTTTTTGCCTCTGCAGCGCCTCCACAGTTGCTGTTTAAGTAACTCCAGGTTTAGCTGTACCAGTCAGCCACGATCTCCCCCCACAAATCAAAGAACAATCATTTGTTATTTCACATATACAAATTTCATATAACCCCCATATATACTGTAACACAGTATATTGCAATGTAATATAGTGCAGCCCTATCTGTAACCCAGAGAGACCGCTGCTAAGCTGTACTTTCACAAAGCAGTTCATGATCAAGAAAATCTAGTGCTCTGGTGAAGTGTACAGAAAGAGGCTCTATTCAGACTAAGATGGATGGTGGGCAAGAGGGGACCACACAGATCTCCTCTCTGCTGTCCCTGATCTGATCCCTCCACATGTTGGCTGTCGCAAAAGCCCTGCAGACCCCTTCCCTCATAGTTTCTACCATCTTGTCTTTTTCTCATCTATCCCTTTCCTCCCAAAACTGTTTCTGAGGGATTTACAACATCGGACTGGTCAAATATAAGTCTGCTGCAGCACCAGGATTCCAGTAACATTTTCACTTGAACTTGTTGCCTTTTCCCTAACTCGCCCCCTCCGTTTTCTTTCACTGTTCGTCCCACCCTCTGATTCCTCCATGCTCGCTCAGCCACTCACTCTTACACACACAGGGAGAGGGAGGCACCAACTGAATACCGGACTTTCCAACTCTTCAAGGATTTACATTTTTGGAGCTTGCAACGAGATTGTAAGATAAAACGTGTTATCTTATCTTTCCCTGGGTAGTTTATGTCTTTTACTTGTAACACTTTTCCTGCTACATTTCTTATCTAGGCGTTTTGCATATATGTGACTTGAGCTACTGAAGGTAATGAATGAATATTTTCGATTGCTTAGCGATGCCATGTGCGGAAGGCAAAGAGAGGTAGTGGACCTTCTGCTCTTGGGACTACAGAACCCATGAGCTGTGAAGCGTACTAGCGGGCAGCCAAGCAGAGAAAGCACCATAGACAGTAATGCATTAGATAGGCTAACCAAAGCAGTCTGTTATGTTAGATGAAGATATTGGAAACTGTAGTGATGTCATCGGAGGAGAGCAACAGGCGGGATAGGATTTTTCCACCAAACACTGCTGGGAATGTTTACCTTTCGGACACTGTTTCCATGCGTTAAATCATCTGATAAAATACAATAACATTTGTCTTATTATTGTTTTCGCAGAGTGTGGAAAACTTTAGGGGATGCCAGGATTCGGGAAGGGGGTGCACTGTGCATGTCTGATCTCATGTAGTAGTGTGCAACAGTAGCACATGTGTTGGGCTTTTGTTCTGCCTACATTGGTATAATTATTCACGCTACCTTTTAACATAGCGTTTTTAGCCGTTTTTGCATGCATTTTCTCTGTTAGCATTGTGCTTTATTTTGCCCACATGCATTCTTACCACAACGCTCTGCACTGCGTTCATATGTGAATCTAATAGTGTTTGATTTTCTTGCATGTCTCGGCTTGCTCATTCTGACGACTCACTCTTAGCGTCCAGCTTACCTGCCCTGCCTCTCATCTGCTGTGTGTATCTGTCTCCCTCTGTCCGCCGGCACATGGTAAAGTCTTGCATGTCTGAGCAGCAGACGGCTAGACACCATCAAGCTGCTGCTGCCTCCTCATGTGCGAAGCCAAGGCATCCACTCAGCACAAACCTTTATGCTAGCACTACTAAAACCTATCTCCACTGTCTCTCTCTGCAGCTTCATTCCCGATACGATAATGCGTTTTTGTGTCGTTTTACCCCGCGCCATCGCCTCTCCTGTGCTTGCCTCTGATGCTAGGCTGACCAGTGCATAATGAGAGGGTACTGCGGCAGCCTATCGCCACTCCATGGACAGTCGGGTGAGTTATCTTTCTTTTCCTAAGCCTCCTATTCCTCCTCTTTGTCATTCTTATACCATACTGTTCACCTCTGGGACCACTTATTCATGCATTAAGTGACTGACAGCTGAGGGCTGACCTGCTTTGGCATGTGTGCAGAATAGAGATGCCACATAGTTATTCATAAGTAGTTACAGGCTTTTATTTGTTCTGTTTTTCACTAAAGCAAAATCACAGTAATGGGGCTACGCTTTACTACCAGTCTTGTCATTGCGCTGGTGAGCATGCTTTTACAGGCCGTATGTTGTAGCATTAGAGCCACACGAGATGTTTTTATATCAATCCTTCACTTGGGACAGTGATGCCAAAAAGCCTCTCCTGTCAAGATCATGTGATTATAAGTGCTGTGAATGTGCACCCATTCATTGTTTTACTATGGCCCTCTGTTTGCTGTGTACGCCTGTGCACTGACTTGTTTGTATTTGTGGCCAGCCCAGCTTATTTTCTGCATGGCATGTATCAGCATCTGTCTTACGTCGATATTTACATATATATTGAGTGAAAGCACATGAGCCGAGCGGGTGCATGTGTGTGGACGTTGTGCACAAACTGATCATGCTGTCTTGTGAAACTGAGGCTATAGCACAGCATACATACAGTGAGAGAGGAAGCTGCCATTGTCTGCTCCTGTCAGTGCCATAGCAAAGCGTGCAGCTGATGGGCTGTACTGTATGTCGCATAGGTAAAGGAGCCAGAGAAAGTAGCTCTTTCTGTACCTCTCTCATTCCCTGAGACCCTAACTTGTGACGTTTTGCTGTCATGTGCACGGGTTGGGTTCTTGGGAGCTGCGAGGGGCACTCTCACATCTTTCTAAGCTATAACAAAAAAGAGAAACATGGCGGATCTACACAAAGCATCACAACGAAGAAGAGACGAAGACTTTTAAAAGCTCAGGATGGCAACAGGGAGCCTCGATTCGATCCGACAGTTTGGGGAAAACACAAATAGTGCAGCACGTAACAGGAGAATATTAGGTTCCATTCAGAAATGAGTCCAAGGGATAGAACAACACGTGGGGCGGCGGGCGAGGGAAATGGATGGAGGAATGTGGTTATGAAGCGCATGTGACCAGGATGGGATATCCAGACGAGCTCAGGCGCACGGGAAACACACAGTCACGCTTACACTATCAACCATTTGGACTCATATTATGAATGAATAAGAAATGTGTGACTAAGAAATGAGTTCTTAGTCACACATTGACTTATACCAAACATGAAAGAGCCCATTTGTACAGTGGAGCCAAGGACCATTCCAGTTAACCTCAAACAGGCAACATAAACCCTAAATGTTAAATACTGGAATAATAATAAGAAAACTGATGACAAAAGCTCTTCTTTTCTTCAGGCCTCATTTTGAGAGCAGCACAACGTACTGGAGAGAGCGTGACACTGACAGCTCAGTACATTTGTGTTTGACCTCATGGAAATACTCTTTGTTTTAATCGCCACCTGGGATATAAAGACTGCAATGGCTGGTGTTACAAAATCACATCATTATTTTCTAGAACCTTGATCATTTTGACTTGGTTGATGCATTTAGTATCTTTAAATGTTTTATACTTCTCAGTGATTGGTTAAACCCACCTGTCACTCACTCAGAGCGTTACAGAGGCTGACCAATAGGAGGAGTGAGTGAGGAAGTATGTTTGAGTAAAGAGCTATATTTTTGTTGTACCACTTTGCAAGATTCTCCCAGAATTCTTAACTATCCTTCCTCTCTAGGCACTGCACAACCATTTGAATAATGTTTGATGTTTTGTCCCCATTCTTTCATTAGTTTGGCGTGAGGGTGGAGCTGCAGTGATGAGGCTCAAGTACAGGTAGCTCTTTGAATTCTATTTTTGGTCTTGATTTGAAGCATTTTAAACTGTCAAAGCAGTTGTCAGCTCAGATCAATTAGACTTTATTAACACGTGGATATTGTTCTGTGAAGATTGCAGTCTATTTTTAGATCACAGATTTCAATTAACGATTACGATATTCACAGCTTAGATATTACCACTATTTTTTAATGCTGGGATCAATGTTATAGCTGTTATTGAGTAGGTGTGGGGGGAATAAATAGCAACCGCATTTATTTATTATTCATAGTACATGAGAGTGGGTGTGTGAATGTCTCTCGTCTCCTTTGTGTGAGTTTGGGGGGTTTCTTTTTACTGTCATGCGATGTCTTGATTCTGCGATTAAGGTATCAGTTAAACAGAAAAAAATGTTCAACTATGACAAACAAGAACACAGGGTAGTTCTTTATATTAAGTTATGATTATACTGAAGTTTCTGTTAAAGTTTTGGTTTGTAGTGACTATATATTTTGCTCATAGTAAGTAAAAATCCAAGTTTTCACTATATTTTCTGCATACTGCGTGCTGTTAAAGATTCATCAGGTAGTTCTTGCTGCTCTAATGTCTTTGTGTGCGCATGATTGATGAAGACAGGACCCACCACAGCCATACCCTCAGCTTCTGCTCATTCAATACGCAACATGGCCGACCACTGGCGGTGTAATGCCAAGAAATACTGTTGCATCAGTCTCCAGCCATTCAAATATTACATTACGTTATCTAAATAATTAAACTTGTGGGCACTGTTTGGGGATAGCGTTGGCGATTAATTAGATTTGAGTATTGCATTTACATTCATGGCCTAGTCTTGTTTTGAATGTTGAATTGGCCTGTCAGATCACGTGACTTGGGCGCATAAGTCTCTTATTGTAGAGTTGTCATTGGTGGGGTTTTGGCTGTCACTTCCTGCTCCCTCTCTGCGTCCCCATGTGTCCTTTGGTTTCAGGATTTGAGGCTAAACCCGTTCTAGTCTTTAGCTCAGCAGCAGCAACAGAGGCAGGTGTGTCTACCCCTCCTTCCTCTTCCCTTATCACTGCATTATGGCAACTCTGTCTACAGGCAGCCATTCCATTGTTCTTCTGGTCCGGGTACCTAGCGGCGCTCCGGTGGGCACTGGCGCCGCACTGCCCACCCCGCGCTGTCCAACAGGGGCTGCCTATCACTGTGATACTTGGCACTGAGGCTCTCAGAAGCAGGTTATGCATGTGGGTCTAAGTTTCTCCCTGGGCACAGCTCAGTGTCTGCTGCAGACTGCCGCCATCTTGTTCTTGCTTGTGCTGTTAGGATCGCTGCGTCTAAAATAATCAAACCCTGCCTCAAGCGTCTGCCAGACTTTATCTTATGTTGTAGCTTTGTCAGTGTTTTATATTAGTTTTGTTTTTGCACCAGTTAGAGCAAATCATCAGGATTTGAGTTACGTTACGTTTGTGTCTCATTTCTGACGAGTAAGGATACCAAAAATAAGGTTCTCTAACTTGTCTAATTCAATCAATACAGTTTTCTCAAACCATGGCACTTTCTTTCTTAGGGAAAGGTGGGGCAACATCTTTAAAATGTTTTGGCTTCTTGTTTGATACTTTGTTTTCTTAGGTCGTAGCGTGGCTGAACATCTTTTTTTCTTTTCTTTTTCATTGCGATTAGATTAAGAGCTCAAGATTAAATTCACAGTACACAGTTTTGCCCTGCCAAGGTGCATTTGAGAAAAGACAGATATGAACTGCAAAACTAACACAAGAATCCAGTGCATTTCAGAATATGTTTATGAAGGTCAAAACAACAGGGTAAACAATATAAAAACTATATAAAGTATATTTCATATAAGTGTAATTTATTACCTAAATAATTGCGTCCATCATTGTTTGTTTATTGTGCCAGTTGAAATTGCGATTTAGATTTTATTGTGATATAATGTGCAGGCCTGAAAAAGCAGCGTACTGAAAACCACATGGGCCTTGTTAGTTTAAAATGTATGATTTTTATCTCTCCATCACACTTATTTATATACATGTCTCTACTGTATATGTGGTTATTTACATATGTGCCTATAATATACATTGAAAAAATATGTTTCAACATGACAAAATAATGATGAACCTTTGGATGCTGCTTTGTATAAAACATGGAAGTGTGGGAGTTCAGAGTTCAGACAGGCTTCAGTCTACACAGACAGTTTGCCAACATTCAACTGGACAAATGAAATCCAAGGGAACGCAAAGAAAACAAATCCTCTCCTGGGAATAAAAAAATATCTATACATCGAAGCTTCACATTTGCATTTTTGTCTGCCATAATGATTTCAAGTGCACTGGGTCACTTGTTACTGGCTGTTTAAAACTATGCAAAACTATGCTAATCTATGTGGATGCCTAGAAATTCACACATCAACAGGCCAGTAACAGAGAAGATGGTTTAAACTTAATTTCTTTTCATTTTGGGGGTTATGATGACGTCTAGTATATAGGCAAATAACTGTCTACCTCATATGAATTATAAATGTTAATGCTCTGGAATAAAGAATTTAATCTTTTTTATTTATGTAAAGTCCAATTAATTTCATAAAGCTCCAAATTACATGAACACAACATACCTTTGTACGTGTCACTAAGTGGATGTAGCAATGCTCTATATAATATCAAATCGTTCAATCGGACCCTCACAATATAATACATGTGTGGCTCAATACGCACATATCTTTTCCGGCACGTGTATCATGTCAATATCACAATGTATAGTTTGAGATATTTAATTATGACAAAATATATCATTGCATCGCTAGTTACTAACGACCCTAACCCTCACAAAAGAAGTGGAAATTATATATATATATATATATATATATATATATATATATATATATATATATATGTATATATATATATATATATATATATATATATGTATATATGTATATATATGTATATGTATATATATATATATGTGTATATATATATATATATATATATATATCTATATATATATATATATATATATATATATATATATATATATATATATATATATATATATGTATATATATATAGTACAGATAAGTACAGACCTTTTTTATTCCTGCTTGTGTGCCATGTGGCTAATTGCTGTATGCTAACTGTTTGAATGTGGTGCTGCTGTTCTGTCACTATGCCACAGTGCAGTGAGTTATGTTCTTGCTGTGACAGACAGGGATTGCATGACATGGTGTAGTTTGCGCATGGAATGTAGAAAGATTTTGGGTGCTCGTGATGAAGGCCAGATGTTGGAGTTATGCATAGGAAGTGGATTGTCTGTAGCTGCTACGGAGAATGACAGTGATGCAGCCCGGCACCAGTCGGCTCCTATCTACTGTATAATCACATTACGGGAGACTCTCGGAGAATAGAACATGTACTCAAACAGTACATATACATGCGGCTTTTGGGAAGTAGCTTTCAGAAGTCACCGAAGTGTAAATACAATCTCAGGTAACGTATTGAGCTTAAAATACTATATCTGTAAAATCTTTTTTATATAAACATTTCAATTTGTCTGAATGTATTTATTTATGATCTTTACAATATCCATTTTCAAACTACACCTCAGTCTTTGTATTCCCTGTTGTATAACTTAGAATAATTAGTTTCAGAAAATTCATCTCAATCTTAGATGGCATGAAATTAGTTTATGAAATAAATCTCCTCATGGGGATGAATAAAGTATATCTATATCTATCTATCTATCTATCTATCTATCTATAAATCCCAAAAGAGAGCTCTACATATGCATCTGCTGGCACACTGAAACTTTCTTTATGTGAAGTTATAAATGAATGATAAATAAAGGTGGCATGATGATGGCAGACCCTACCTGACCAGACCTCCTGCAGAGCTGCACTGAGACCTTTGTTTAAGTTTTTCTTGTATTTTAACTTTTCTAAGTGCTTAAATTGCTTATTGATTGTTGATTGTCTGGTGAAGGTGTATGGTCTTTAAAAAAACGGAGGAGCTTTGTATGGGAACTTTACATGCTTGCATTGTCTCAATAGATAGCATAGTGTATACATACATAGTGTCCATAAAATCCAGATATATAAGGCCGAACATGAATGAAACTAGAAAAGACTCAATTTACTATACTAAACATACTTTAACTTGCACAGACCTAAACAAAACTGAACCTGCATGAATTCTCTTGTCAAGTGGTCCAACATAATATTTTCTCTTGCCTTTATGGTTAGCCTCGAGCACTTTATGGATCTATAAGTGTTGAAGAAGCCTTAGCATACAGAATGATCACCCACCCAGTACTGCCCCTTTCTTCCTGCTCTCCTCATCTTACATGGGCCAGCACACATCTCCTGGCGCTGTGTGCCCGTCCCGCACACACACACCACCTTTTGTTTGGAGTCAGACGGCATTGAAGGCAGATCCTGTGGCAGTTCTGAGGGGAATGTTAATACGGGCCTCTGCTCTCTCTGGGGACACGCAGAATGGACTGTGGCTGCTAATGCACTGACTGTCACACTATAGCAGCACCAGCGCCTTGGCTAACTCAGGCAATCACTCAACTACACGACCTTATCTGTTGGATTAGACAAGTGCGATTTACACTGGGTTGTACATGGAGTTGCAGTTTAAAAAGCTGCTGATGATTTGGTCAATTTGTTCTCACCATGTTTTCTATTTTAGGAGAAAACAAGGTAGATGATTGTACCAGTTTTTCCTTACACACTAGATTCAATTTAATCACAATTCATACACCTAGTAGCTTTGTGATTGGCTTTAAGATTGGTTAAATCCACCTGTCACTCACTCAGAGCTGACTGAGGCTGACCAATAGGAGGAGTGGGTGAGGAAAAGAGTTTTAGCAGAGATAAAACTGCATTTAAACAGAGAAACACTGAATCATGATATGACATTGTCACAATATCACAGGCCTATACCTATATACAATATTTCAGGTGAGATAAAACCACGATCCAGCTTTTTCAGTGCCAATACCAATTTTGATATTGTTGATATCAGCCAATATCAGTGCAGAGGCTGAAAATAGCATTTATTTCTGTTAAACAAGAGAAATGTTGCTAGATATTTGATGCTCTGAATTCTTATGTTCCTTATTTGCCACTTTCTGGACATTACAAACGTGTAGCGCTATACTTTCTAATAGTTATGGATACATCATTCATCCACATTTACTTGATAAAATTGTCTCTATCGTATAGAATTTAGTTAAAAAGATAATACAGAATGTAATTTTTGTGTCGATCATTTTGGTGCTCCCCCTGGTGGCGATGACTGGTGCGGGAGGTCTCTCAGTTTCATTCAGTCTCTTTAACCACTGTTGCGCTGAGTGATGCAGTTTTGTCACTCATGGCTCCAGACCCCACTGCTACTGTATGTGTAAACATGAATGAAATAAAACACATTGCACTTTCTCTTCCACCCTCACTCCTTTTCCTCTTGTGTTTCCCAGCTGTGAGCAGAGAGAAAGCAGCCCACTGTCCTCACGCTGTTCCCTCCCCGACCAGCCAAGCTCCTTTCATAATGAATGGCAAGGTACGATAATAGCCTTCAGGTTGCCATAGAAATCAGACAGAGCCCCAGTATATGATGTGCTTTCCTTTTTTCCCCGATGACACAAGACTCTCACAGGGAAAAGTTTCAACCCAATGAACCCAGGAACTAAATTAAGTTTGTGGAACTAAAAGGGGTATTTTATTAAACACAGATTAAGTCAAAAGCATTCGTGTTGGATAAAATAGAGGAAAAACGAACTACGAAGTATACAGCTATTGCAGGTGTGTGCTTTGGCTTTAAACAGAATTCAGTATTCTGATGAGAGGAAGGAAAGAGTGAAATATTGATCATCTGAATCAAGTTTAGGTGTTTTGTAAAACTAAACTGTGATGCATAATTTGTCTGGGCTACTGTAATAATAATTTAAAAACTGTGTTAAATGCGAAGGTTTCTTTTGGGCTAATTTAAACCTTCATGATTAACTGCACCCGAATAATCAAGATTATGAGTTATGACCTAATTGTTTGTTGTTAATTTAATCTTTTGTCTTAGAATGCAAATAATACACTTTTCTGCATTTTAGGAGTCCAGATTTTAATTATTAACACATTTGAGGCTACTCAAAATTGATCATTTAAAATTTTAGACTCTAGTACTTGGTTTATTTTAAGTGAAAAGGTTCCCAAAAAATAGACTTTTTAAATTATTAAAATAGCCATATTCTCTATCATCTCTTTGTTCCTACAGCTGTTCATTTCTGCTTACATGATACAATGATAGAAAGACCACATATTTAGTGAACATGAGAAACAGTATTGTGCATTCCTATACATTGTACTCCTTTGCCATTTACATTTCATAAACATAATTTTATTCAATATATCAAACACAGAATAATAATATTACTTGTGCTGAATACTGAATATGTTGAGGGACAACTGTTTTAGATTCTTTAATTTTACTATGTGCTCATACTCCTAAATACTTCAAGGCATTTCTTAGTAACCTGCAAATCAATTGCTCTCTGGGCACTGATTTTTACCTTGTCCAAATAACAGCATTTTATATACAACTTTGTTTCTGAATATGATTTATTAATGTGATTCTCACACTGGTTGGATTTTGCTATTATTATTCAAACAATTAACCAATATTAAATCCTTTGATACGATTAGGCTAAGCTTACAAAGTTATGTATTTGGAAGATGGGCTTTGATAAAGCTGATTAAATTTCAAAGGCGCTTAAACAGAGTTGTGACGCCGGCGAGCTTTGTGTTTTAGGGTCTCCTCAGGCGTTTGGTGCACAGCTGGGGGTTCTGCACTTCAACTTCTTTTCAACAATAAAACACCAGCAGTGACCTTGACCACTTCAGTAAGTATTGGATAAATAAAAACAAAACAAAAAAGTGCAGGATAGTCAAAAAAACTATAATACTGAAGACTTTATGTCACTGAAATAATGGCAGGGCTATTGTTTCAGTGACATAAAGTTGCATGATACATTATAATGATGAAAACTTACTAAACATGAGTCGCCATAAATAAATAGTGCAATGATTGTTTGTACTTTTAGAGGGAACAGTGGGTTAGTATGTAAGTATTAAATATAATATTGTTCATCTGTCCTATGTAGAAAGATACCTTAATACCTGACTAAGATACGTTAATACCTTATTATGGCAGACACAGTTGTATAGCCTATGTATATATATACATTTTTCTTAACAATTTGGGAAGGCCATTTTAGTCAAGCATCTGTGGTTGAATTGTAAATTCCTAATTATTATACTCTATCTGATATAACTATAACAGCCCATCTTTATTATTTTATATTAAATCTAACCAAAAGTGACAGAATTTATAAAAACTTACTGTCCATGTTGACGGTCCTAAAATGCCTATGTCACCAATAATGAGTCAGACCTCCGGTAACTGTCCCCCTTCCTGTCCTGCCCTATGGCCCTGTTTTTCACACGTGGGCTTGGCGAGGGCGCTTTTGGCCCATGTCCACGTGGCACCAAAAGGCTGCAGCATTCCTGATGTCTGTGGCTAATCTGAGGTGTCAGTCTGTGTTAATGCTGCACTGACACATTTGAGGGCACATAGGGACCGAACGGACAGAGGGGCAAAATTAAAAGCTGGTCCACAACATTCCTGTAGTGGAAGGAAGGTGGGTGTGTCAGCGTGGGTCACCTAAGGTTGAACAGGGGAGCTGGGCAGAGGTGCTTTACTGTAACGGTCTGACTCAGGACACAGGGGGGAGGGGTTGTGGCCGCACGGATTGAGCACACTTCAAAGGGTGAGCTTTTTTACCTTGTCTCCCCTCATTGTAAGAGGGCTAAATGAGCTCAAGAGAGCTTTTGTTCCTGATGTTAGACAATTGAGAGACAGGATGGAAGATGCCAAAAATGACAGCAGTCAAATGTGCAGTTAATTATATGGTTTGTGACCAACTAGACCATTTCTTCATGCCACCCCGAGTGACCCAAAATCAGCAAAAGCTTTAAACTGGTTAGAGCTGGTCCTACATTTGTAAGGTCAGACTGTCACCTGAATCATCTGATTCTTATGTTATTTAGGACAAGGTCTACAAAATAACCTCTTCTGCCTCACTTAAATAGAGACACCTCCATAAAAAGTAACATACAGGTGAAATATGTTTTTATCAGAGAGATTCCACTGCAGACTGTAGCTCACAGCTGGGCCTGGATGGATCGGTCAGTTACTGGCCCAGATTGAACATATTTATCTGAGGCCGGTGTGGTGCATGTGACATGTGCTCTCTCTGGCTCCCAGAGGAGCAACGAGAGGAATGCACCCGGGGTCAGAGGTCATCCGCCATGTTCACATGCACTGCAGTAGCCTGGCAACAGGTGCTGTACATGAGCCAGGACACAAAAACGAAATCTGTTGCTTCTGTTTAAATTAACTCTTTTAGTGTTTTGAGGATCAATAAGTAAGCTAATTGTAATTCTAACATCTCTAGGTCTGTACCTCTGATTGGTTTCAGTAGCTAATGCATTTATTCTAACCATTTTTTTTTACACCGCCCAGTCCTCAATAATCTCAATCTGCAGAGAAAGTGCAGTTGTACTGAGAGGTTGGTAATGTCTTAGGAAAATGATAGCTATTTGCCAAGGTATTCCTGCTGCCTCCTCAAAGAGGCCCCACCATTCAGTACTGAGAGGTCAACAAGTACAGTCCATTTCCCACAATGCCTTGGGACAATGAAAAAACTTAAATATGCAGCCTGTTCCTTTAAGATGGTAAGACAGGAGCTGCCTCACTCAGAGACAGATGGGGAGCAGGAGAGGAGATGTTTTAGGAACTGCACTGCAGACAAACTTGTGTTTCTGCTGCGGAGCTGTTAACACGATTCATTTTGTCAAATTATGGGTGTCAGTTTGCTGCTACAACTCTCAGAAAAATACTTGTGTTGCTAGGAGAAGCTTCAGGCTTTTCTTATTGGCCACTAGGATGGCCCAATAAGAGCCCTGCCCCCAGCAGCAATGCCATAGTAGTACCCCAACATGCAGAGCTGATTAATATGTCAGACATGTTTTATGGGTTAACTTGAATCAGACGAACTGCAGTGAAAAGACTGCAGCAGTGCTCTAGTGTTTTGTGTAAGTCTATATGGAGAGCGTGCCGGCGGGAAATACCGCAGCCACATATCGCGCTCAGCACTGAAGGTCAAAAGACGCTCTGGATCCTGGGCTGGAAATGTGCACATAACATGCATACGCAGCATACTGTAACGAAGAACACACTCAAGACAGAGTACAGGCAAAAATAGGCCTCTGAACATCTGGTTGTGTCTGGAATATGTAGAATAATCTCAACATCTAAATTAGGGACAGTGCATGTCTGTTTCAAGTGTTTAGGTGGCACTGTAACTGTACAGTGGCTCTCAGAAGCCAAAAATACGCTATTAAATGTGTAGGGACATACATATTTTTATTTTATTATTAATGATCTATTTTGAAGAGCTTTCCTCATTTAATTGAAGTATAGAATTCACATTATTGCCTTCACTGGAGGTGCATGACACTGTCCTCTCCCTATTTGGGATGCTAACCATTGTTGGACAAGTTACTCTGGAAAGTAATTAGATAATTGATTTTTGACTAAGATTACTTAATATTTAATTTCAAATGTAATCCAATTGCTATTTGTGTCATTTAATTACAGTAAATCTAACTAGTTACTGTAGCATATACATAGATATATTTTAATTAATTCACATTTTGTAAAATATAGCTATTTTTTAGATTATATTGTTGTACATTGACACAAACATGTATTGTAAAAACAAGAAGGAATATAATGGTTGTTTAACAATAATATGAGACTGTCCATTCCCATTTGATTGGTCACTTTACTCTTATTACAGAAACATTCTGTGACAGCTCTGTTTTCAGCTATGCTCAACACTTGTGGGATATTAATACATCAAACAGACTAAAAATAAACACAGTGACACCGTGTGCATCCACTCCATGTATCCAACCTCCACAGTAATCACAACATTCATACTACAAGGAAACATACAAGACTGAGTTATGCAGCAAATGCCTTCATTTACTGTATATTTAAAATTGTCCACCAGCCACCTCAAGTTTCAGTTGGAAAAGATGATTAGATGTTTAAATGCTAAATGAAAAATGTAGTGACAGCTATTTGTGAATCAGGTTGCATTTCCTCTTTTTTCACTTTTTAAAACATTGTCACATTTTGAGACATTTGGGACCAAAAATATTTTCTAAAACATTTTTTTTTTGGTTGTTGCTGTTTTAATTGATGGTAAATCTGCAGGATTTATTCCTCCTCTGCCTTTGTTCACTTCTCTATGTGAATGTGCATCTGCAGTCTGACCACACATGCAGCAACAAGGAACAGGGCCTGTAAGCGGCTCTGAAATAGGTAAGCTTTTTTACTTTTACATATGTTTATAAAGAGATATTTGTATACTTTTACTCACTTTACTCACTCCCCTGTATGACCAGAGTATTTTTAATAAAAAAATATTATTTGTTGAAACTACATCTCTGGCCATAGTTTTTTGGCAGTAAACTAGACCAGAATTTGACTCATAACTAGAAAGTGCTGACCTCTAGTGCATCATTTGTGCATTGCATGTTTACTATTCACAATTCTTTAAAACTATTAATGTGTCATAAAAGCTGCTGACTGTTTACTGGTTTACAAATATATCTTTTATTTCTAAAGGGTTTAATCTGTTAATACATTATCAATACATTTTTACATTGAAACCAGCACAACAAAACAAAGTTCCCGTGCTGTCATTCAGCTCACTGCATAGCGGAGGTCTTTTGGCTGCTAGACAGGTTTGTTAACCTTTAGAGAGCATTGTTGACATAATCATGTGAGTCTTTGGCCCCTGTTTCAGAGGCACTGATGAACTTGTAAATATGGCATTGTAAAAGCATTTAAATGTATTAACAAAGAACAGAGTCACAATACTTGCAAAAGAAATTTAATGGATATAAAAATATAAAACTGACTAAAATCATATCAAATTTGCTATAACATTCATGGTCATTGATACATGTCAGAATTAAAAACAAATATGTTGTCATTAACAACAAGTAAGTAAGTAACTTAAATGCCACTGAGTAAGCAAACATTAATACATAAATACATATTTCAACTCAGCATCACCTGTCAATAAAGTAGAATTTTGTGAAAGGCTGAGTTAACCCCCATATAAAACATGCTTGAAATAGCTCTTACAAAATCTAAGAATACATATGTTATATATTATGGGATGTTTTCCTATTTCTCTTTTGTTGTATTGATTGGTTTTTCCACAAGAATCTATTTACTGACAAGCACTTTGTTATAATATAACAGAATACTGGCTTACATTTTTGAATAAGATATAGTAGTGGTTAGATAAGGCATTAGTGGTTTATGCTGGTACAGCTGAAGTTAACGGAGTTATGCAGAGGCACTGAAGGCACCATGAAACCCATAGGGAATGTTCACAGGAACATTAGCTCTTCCCAGCTCCTCAAACGTTTTGGCATCAAGAACAAGGAGGAATGTCCCTCTATCCTATATGGAGAGAGAAGTTCTTTAATCAATTACAGCAGCACTAGCAACTCATAGATGCCAAGAGTAATTGGGCTTGAACTGTACTGTTTTTTGAAAACTAGGGATCTTACTTGTGTGGGGGTGAGGACGACGGATAGTATTACTCCATCGTCTTCCTCCGTGGCATTGGGAGCAGACACAAACACTGGCTCTGACGGGTAAAAGCCCTGCTGGTACCACACCTGGGACAAAACCAAGTCAAATGTGTCAGTAAAAAGTATAACCTGAAGTAAGATATAGAAATCTCTTCAGCTCTTTATTCATAACAAAAACATTACAGAAATGTAGATATTGAAATTGAATATTTTTTGTAAGTTAAAGCAAAAAAAATCATCACATTTCTTCCTCAAAGTAAACAATATGCTTTTACAGACAGAGGATTGGCTGTGGACCTCTTGATTAAAAGGCCCAAAGATATTATCAACAATTAGAAGTGGCATCTCAATCTTTATTCAAATTTGTTTAATTCCCAACCCCACTGACTATCCTTAGTTTATCCATTTATTATAGTGCATAAAGTGAGATATTGAAAGTATACATGAACAATAATTAAATCAATAATGAATTAATTACATTTGAATTATTTAATGTCTGGACTGTACCTTAAACGTTTTGTTGCTCAGATCCATCTTGATGAGTGAGTCTCCCACCAGATGTCTGAATCCACAGCCGTAGTAGTAGCGGTATGGTTTGGTGTTGCATCTGCGGTAGTTGATCTGAGGGAATTCCAGGCCACCGTAGTTCACCAGGTCGTCTCCATGTAGATCCTCATGTTGACAGAACACCTCAGAAAGTAAAAGAAACATTCTTAAAAACACTGCATGTGGCTTGCATCTCTGTGTCAGTATTAGAGCTGTAGATTAATAAAGAAATTCTTTACCGACTTCTGACATGCACTGTGCAGAGATTAATTGATTAAAAGCTTTTCAAAGCTCTCAAAATGATTAAGATAAAAAATTATACATACAAAGAAATAAATAAACCGCATCTTCATAAGTGATTTAAATATTCAGTCTCTTCCAAAACTCCAGCTAATTCACCCCCTGCATTCTCCTGATGTGGTCCATATAAATCCTTAAAATAAAAAAATTAAATAAAAACAAAAAAACACTAGTAAAAATTAGGGCTGGGCGATATGGACCAAAAAATTATCTCAGTATATTTTGCTATATCTCGATATACGATATATATCTCGATATCTTTACAGGAAAAATACAGCCCCCCCAAACTACTGCAAAAACAAAAAAAAACACATTTTATCTGATTAATAATTAATTAATAAATACAGATTTTTAAACCTGTATTTTCAAATTCCAAACTGGAGTTACATTCTCTTGTTTTAAAGTGGTATTTAGTCTCTGCACATTTACCATATCAAACGCACATTGTGACAAACAGATTTATTTGGCATTTGGCACAGGCTGCAGAGAGAAGCCCTGCACGCCCCCGCACATCGGTATGCGTTTATTGGCGACAGCAGCGGCCTTAATGAAAAATGACCGCACTCAGTATTCAGACCTTGAGTCCATGACAAGACCGAGTCCAAATGCACTCGAGTCCGAGACAAGGCCAAGACAAAGCTCTCGCTTTGGCGGAGAAGGAAGTCCAGCGGCGTGGGGGTGTCTAATGAGTGGTGGGACAGGTGTGGGTCCTGCTGCGGGGCGCAGGGGTCCTGCTGCGGCGTGCGGGGTTTTGAAGCGGAGTTTGTTCATACAAGTGATATCGGCCACACGCGGAGCTCGTATGCTGGGGTCGTGCGCGGTCAGAGGTGTCATGTGGTTGCGCTCGCGCTGGGAAACGTGCATTTAGAAAGTTTAACTTGTCACGTTACGTCTGTGCGCAGTTCTCCTTATTGTGGCTGCAGAAGCACTCGCACAGATGCGCCTGTTTTGTTTTCCACGTTCGCACACCGAAATATTTGCTGTTAAATGCGAGTGAAATGGGCGCACTGTAGAGCCCTGGTCCTAGTCTTGGTTTAGTCTGCAACCAAGCCCCGGGCTCTGCGGCCGCGTTTAGTCCTGGTTTAGTCCTAGTCCTGGTTTAGTCCGCGGCCAGGTCCGGGCTCCGCAGAGGAGCTCGGGGGACAAAAGCGAAGAGGCGGAGGCGAACGCGGCACAGAGAAGGCGAGACAAGCAAAGTGGCAAAACCAGAAGTAAACGTAACCATTATAGCAATATAATATATTGCTATAATGGTATGTCAGAATTCATATCGAGTTTCAAAAATATCTCGATATATTTTAAATATCGAGATATCGCCCACACCTAGTAAAAATGTGGTTGACTAAATCAACTAAAGGACCAAAATGTAGATATGCTGAAGTGAGGTTTGTAAACAGTGGTTACCTTATCTTTGCTAACTTTCACACAGGTGGCCTCACTGTTGGGCCGTGTATTGAGGTTCTGGTCTGTCACTGTGTCACTGATCACATTCAGAGGCAGCACAAAGCGTCGAGGGAATGGCCTGCACAATGTATTATACACCTGAAAGAATAGACACAAAAGCATGTGATAAATGTATTAACCAGTAGTGACTGGCAAATTTGTGGACCCACTCATACAAATAATCATCTGGTTCAAAATTTGTGGACATTCAGTTTCTCTCAAAACAGTGAATCTCATTTATAGTTTATAGAGTTATATAGGTCCCTGTCCTCAATCTGAAGTTATGACAAGCTCTGGAGTGTGAACACAACCACAAAGCACCTGAGAAAAAAATCTGGTTTTATTGCCATATGAGTGAACAGGGTCACAACATTAGGAAATTGCTGCAGTACTTGGAGCGGAATGTAGACAAACACTAAACATGCAACAAATAAAATAGAAGAAAATAAGAAGAAAAACAATAACTATAATATAACACAAAAATTTACAAAATTTACAAGAATATGTAGATGCTAACCTGGTCTAGTGCTTCTCCTGACTTGCGCAGGTTCTGGATGAGATAGTTGTTAATAGCGTCTCCATCATCTGCACAGCACAGGTCAACCATCAGGAAGCCATCCTCCTCAAACGCATTGATCTGATGGAAGGTAGATATGGCTTTGGTGTAATACTTCACTGGACTCACCTGTAGGGGGCAGTATGGACATAAACACCATGTGAACCCAATAAAATAAAAACCTGTAAGTGTTCCCTCTCTGTCATAGGAGCGGACTGTACCTCGCCTGTTTTCTTATTCACTAAGTGGAACACAGTGTCCACTTTAGGATCCCAGTAGATGCCTTCACCAAGGGCTTTTCCTCTGAGTTTGCATGTGACAATCTTCAATAGGTCCATTTTAATTGGTTGTTCAATGAAAACTACATAGTTTTCTGACATAGCTACAGAAAAGAGCAGATGCAGTTTTTTAATAGCACTGGTACATAACAGCAACACAGGCCTGAGCAGGTAGAACTCACCGAAGCTGTGGTAGTACGAGGGATGGGCCTTGTTTGCAGGGACGATGGAGCAGAGGACTTTAGCTCCCTGCAGAGTGTCTGATGCATCTTTTTTCTCAGGGGGTACACAGATGATGTTGTACAGAGCTCCTGTGGTGAATTAAATGTTATTTTTGTTATATTGTACAATATGGCCGTGAAATCATAATTTGAGTTTGATGTGATTATAAAACTTCTTTTATCCTCTGCAAAGAAAAAATATCCTGCCTTTATGTACCTGTAATTTTGACCTTTAAAAGAATGTTCTGAAATGCACAATTCCTCGGTTTGTTTATCACTTCATGTTTCAGTCTTTTCTTGAATGTTAATGATTGTAGAGTTGTTCAAAATGGGCACAAAATTGCAGTACAATAAAAATACAATAAAAAATCAATTTCTGGCCACCAAATCAGGCAGCCCTATTATACAACAAAAAGCAGGATCAGTTTTACGGGCAAACAGACTCACCTTTACTGCCATAGGAGTTGCCCATGTTATAAGCGGTGCCATCTGGATCATAGTGCGGGTGGGCAGTGGCTCCATTTACAGCGATGAACTTGCTCCAGTCCACCTTCATGCAAAGCATACCCCTTATTCTTTGTACACATTGTCACTATAGTTGCATTACGACTATGCTACTACTACCACTAATACTTTTCTTACCTTTTCCACTGAGTCCAGGTTTTCCGGGTTGACTCTGTGCATGAAGTTGGTCTCTGTGCTGACATAGTAGTCACCCTTGTATGTGACAAAGTTCACACTGGCATTGTCTGTGGGTTCTTTAGGACACAGGATTTTATAATACAGATACTTGGCATATGGCACATTTACTTTTAAAACTTTTGAACATCAAGTCCAAAAGTATTTATGGATGTGTTTACTTAACTAGTTTTCCCTCCTTGTCAATACACACTACAGCATGTAACCTCAACCATCTACTGTATATTTAGTAACTGCTTGCCCTGGTCAGTATCAGCTGGTACAGTGCACAAGCAGGTACACACTTTAGCTTGTCAGGCAATGTAAAATAAATTAAATTAATAAATTAAATAGAGAGACAATAAGTATAATGTGGAATATAAACAGATAAGTTATTGTAAATACCTATCATCTCAAATCGAGAGAGAAACCTCTGGAAGAAGTTTTTACATGGGTCAGGCATGGCCAGAGTCCCAAACTCAGACATCACAATGCGATCTTTCTCACTGTTCTTCTTGTAGGCGTCACTTTGGAGGAAACGGCTCATGTAGGTCACCTGACCATTTTGGATGTTGTATTGATGCAGCATTGCCATCCCATCAAACCAGTGGTTATAACTGTTAAGAGAGGACACAGTACTGTGTAATTTCAGTTCTTTGCAGAGCAAAAGTTTATTAGAAATGCAGCAGACTCACTGAGTGTTTCCAAACTCAAACTTCCCTGGGCCATTGCGCAGCAGCTTTCCATTGATCCATGTGGGGATGGTGCCCTGTACCTCAGTGGAGATGGGCACAGGAGTCTCCTCAGCAGAGTGGACCAATGGGGCGATGGTCTCCAGGCCTGTCCTCTGTATGGTGCACTTCTTAGGCTCTTCTGAAGTAGAAAAATAGGTGGATTTCTCAAAAGACTAAATCCAGGTCTGTTCCTTGGGGCATGAGATTTGAGATTACATTCAGCAATAGATTTCAAAAATGCAGTTTAGAACCACCCGGGATAAATCACTCAAGACAGTAATGTCTAAACAACAAGTATGGTGCTTATTCTAAGAAATCAGCCATCAGAGTAAGCTATTATTGTTATTTATTGTTTTCAGGCTACAGACTTGTTAGGAATGTGTTATTTTACCTTTGTTACCATCAGCCTTTAAAATGACAAT
Organism: Odontamblyopus lacepedii; assembly: GCA_034769755.1. Classification (NCBI taxonomy): domain Eukaryota; kingdom Metazoa; phylum Chordata; class Actinopteri; order Gobiiformes; family Gobiidae; genus Odontamblyopus; species Odontamblyopus lacepedii. The sequence continues at coordinate 19,341,852 of CM068352.1, forward strand.
GACATGTTACTGCTCTTTTGTTATGATGCCTAGTGTTTGAATTGGGCTTGCCTAAATGTATCCCAATGAATATGAAAAAGCCTGTAATGTTAAATGTGATATCACCCAGTCCTATCCCTAATAAAGCCTAGCCTGCTGCAGTCTTTACTTCAATGGTTATAATTAATGCATAATGTAAACAGCTTGAATTACAACAAACCATCCATGTGTTGACCAGTACAAAACCGACAATAATTTTCTGAATCTATAACTCTAATTCTATGTAGCCAATAAAATGTCGAATAGCTTCATAGCTTGATTTAAGCCCCGCATCATGGGTCATCTCTCCTGCACTGTGCTCACCAACACATGGAGATTAGGTTAAGATACAAACAACAATTAACTAATAGCTAATTAACTACATTGAATAGTAGGTATCCTACCGCTTATTCCCGGAGACATTGCGGACTCGTGCTGCGGATGGATGGGGCTTCTCTCTGGCTCCGTGCGCTTGCTCTGTGCCAACACTCACGCTGACTTACGTAAAAATGTTATGTAATGTAACCGTGTGCTCTGGGAGGAGGGGAGAGGGGAGGAAAGAAACATACGAGGAGCACACTATATGTAGGCCTATGTCTTCCTGCATAGTTGGGCTGACATAGACAATTCTGTATCAGTTTTACGCATGGGAATTACACAATGGCTCTGTGACAGACGGAAAGACAGACAGACAGACTTAAATATGGGCCTTTTCAAGAACGAGAATTTGGAATCAATCAATGAGGCATAAATAGGCTGTTATGCCTCCTCGAAATCTGTTGGATAATTTTAAGTGTTAGTAAAAGTCATTAGTTAAGTTATTTCTGTATTGAGATGTAGTCCACTTCAACTTCAGTTACACCACTGGAGGGCGCTTCAACCACATTAATTCATCAACAATGAGGGCACGTTCAACAAGTGTAACTGCAAGAGTATGAACCACAGACGACCTCGCTAACGAACAATAAAGACTACTTAAACCAAAAACATAAAACATTTTACAGACATTATGTTTTATTTTACATTTTCCAGTCATATTGAGATTGTATGGATCCTCATTATAAAATGTATGCAAAGTGAAATAGGCTTCTCTTGCAGGCTTGATGAAGTCACTAGTTCAAGACAAGTCAAGTGGCCCCTTCTGTCTGTCCATATGGGCGGTATGAAGACATGGATCAGGATAATCCAGATTACAACAAACCTGGACTGTAGAACAACCACCTGTGTGCTGCACTCTGGAGCCTTCCACTATGAAGGTAAGCAACTTTATCTAACACAATGGTTCTGGACAGTATTGAGCTTGAATATATTGATACGGTATGTTTTTAGTTTGAAAATTTATAATTTTTAGTTTAATTGGTTGTATCATCTTTCTCTAGTAGCCTATAAAGGAGTTGAACTTTCACTGCAATGTCCAGTGTTAGGAAATAACTACATGTACCAACAATACGTATTCAAAAAAAGCCAATTTTTAGTAACTGTATTCAGAATACAGTTTGTTCGATATTCTGTAACTAAATACATGTTCAAAGTATTCTTCCCAACCCTGGCAAAGTCTAATGATCAACAATACAGTGCTCATATTTTCTTCTTACTGTGCGTTATCAGATGATGTATAGGTGACCATGGTATGCCAATCGTATCTCTTCTTTGTCAATCTCAACAAGTGAATGTTGTCCTTTCCAGGCTGCAGTACTCTGTCTCGCTTCCCATTTATCTTTCCCATGAGAAAGTGAGAATCCATCCTCTCCCTCCTCATACAGTGTTCCAGAGAATAGTTTTGTTGTTTTAAAATCAGCTCTTTGTCGTTCAGCTTTCTGCAATGTTGTGTCATCTGTTGTGTGGCTTGAAATTTGCAGATATAGAATCACACAGTTATTAATTCAAACTAAGATGAAAAATAAAGAATGGTTAAACTGACATATAGTTAATTTTATTTATTTTTATGTCTGTCAGAATCCAGTGTTCTTCCGTCTCTAATGCTTCTCTCCGATGGCTCTTCTCTCCGCTGTGTCAGAGTATATGGGCCAACCCCGTCTATTAGGATGTGTGGCTCTCTTGTCCTGGCTTGTGCTCTTCCATCTCCTGGTGAATGTTTGGCTTCTCTGCTTCTTCACTAGTTTTTTGGTGGTCCTGGGTGGCTGGCTGGGCTGTCGGGCTTTACTGGATGCCAACAGCCTGCTACACTTAGAGCACTTCCTGCCATTGGGTAAGCTGAACCCTCCTGTGTATTCACCTGAACACGAGTGGAGGTTAAACCATGAAATACACAGCGCTGCACATAAAGCAGTCCGGGATTTTGTGTCATCATGGTACCGCACTGTCCTGCCTGAGGTGGAGGGCGAGTTTGAGAGGGCGGTCCTCAACTCGATGCTAGAGTCTGTGATGGAGCTGAAGGAGCGTGCACGCAGAGTTGACCGAAAGGAGTTGATTCAGAGATTGCTGGAGGTGTATGGGTGTCATCTGCAAAGCTACATGACAGCAAAACAAATACAGGCTTCACATACAAAGGATATCAGTCTATGGGAGATCTACAGTGAAGTGGACACACCCCATCCTGCTGTATGCTCAGATGAGAGGAGCTACTCCACAGCTCTGGTGAACCTGGTGCTCCATGTTCTCGTCCCGTACCCTCAGATGGAGACTAGAACAGGCGGTTACATGGTCACTGAGCTCATCACCTGCAATGTTCTGCTGCCACTACTTCACAGAGTGGCTGATCCTGATTGGCTCAACCAAACCATAGTGGAAATTTTTACCCGCTCCAAAGCTCCCCCAGAAATGACCCCCATCCCATCCGATACATTGTACAGGTGTCCCATTCAGCAGGAGTCCTGGACCACCTGTCGCTCACTGTCCTCCTCAGACCCTCCAGGACTGGTCACTACAAGTTTATCTGATTCTGAGGAGCAGCTAAGTCCTAAAACACCTTCTGAGTATTCACCCCAAAGCTCCATGGTTAGCATAGTGTCTAGTGACAAAACAGACAGTCACCCGGAAAGTACAATTGCACAGTACAATGTAACCTGCTGTCCACTAAGTACAGTTAAATGCTCCACTATACCACAATGCAAAGTACCTTCCATGGCTTCCCTTTTACCATCAGATTCAGATTATGATTTAAAAGGGCGTTTCTGTGATTGCGGTCCATCTGCCAGCTTCTGCAACGCAATTACTTTAAAAGAAGATGAACCAGTTGGATGTTTTGCAACTCTCAAAAGTCTTGGGCCTAAACAGATTGTTCCAGAGGAGTCCTTGTGGCCAGCGGGCATGTCCCAGTCACCTCAGAGAAAATTTGATCTAACGGTGGACAGTCCTAACCACTCCCCAGCACCTGTGAATATCCAAAATGTCCATATAAGTGGCACTACTACAGCCAAAGAGCAGCGTGGCACGAGCACTCATCTCTTTACTGTCTATACTATAAAGGTGATATGAAATATTACATCTAAATATCAATATTTGCATGTGTAGAATTCCTTTAAAAATTCACACATTTTGTTTTATAGTTTGATACAATAAATGAATCTGAAAATGGTGGCCCTCAGCAGTCTTTCACCAGTCACACAGTCAACCGCAGATACAGCGAGTTCCTCAACTTGCAAACACGCCTGGAGGAGAAGCCAGAAATGAAGAAATTACTAAAAAGTATATTTTAATCCATAAATTTATGTGATGGTCTGAAAAATCACACTTTCTCTCTTATATATTTGTATTTTTTCAGATATCAAGGGTCCCAAAAAGATCTTTCCAGACATTTCATTTGGCAATTCAGACAGTGAGAAAGTGGAAGCTCGTAAATGCCAACTTGATACCTTTCTCAAAGTACATACATAAGTACAAACATATATCCTAATAACAAAAAGGGTTGTGTCTTTGCTGTTGTATGATTTATTTTGTTTTCTAGCAATTGAGCAGTATTCCTGAGACAGCCAACAGTGAGGACATGCAAGAGTTTCTTGGCCTCAACTCTGATGTCTTTGCTCACTTTGGAAGGAGGCCTGTCGGCAAATCAAGAATTGATAAGGTGATAATAAACACACCTTTTTCAATGTGCACAATGGTCTTTCCAACAATGTGAATTTGATGCTTAATGTAATTTGTGTGTCTCTGTGTTTTCTGACTGCTTGATAAAGATGATGGAAAATGCACTGGACACTTTAAAGACGGCCTTTCCCTACCCAGACCTGAGTCCAACAGAGGACTCTGACGTAGATACGGATGGGAGAATGCCGGAGATCAGGAAGTACAGGTGATCATTATATTTCCTTTTTAGCCATAAAAAATAATCTTTTTATGACTTTGATGTAGAACTTTTAACTTAACAGTATTTTTGTCCACAACAGGAGGCTGTTCCAAAATAGGATGTCTACCTCACTGAACATTTCTGAGCTGCCCCCTAAAGTGACATACTGCTATAGTGCGAGCAGCCCTGTAAGTCAGTACACAGCTGTATATAAAATATAAGATATGTTTCGATGAGTATTTAAGTATTTATTCTGTTTTTAGATGCTCAATGGAATGACACTCTCAGGCCTAGAAAACTTTGTGAAGGATCAAGAGCAGCGCGTATGTAGTTTATCTGAGAAAGGGACCCAGGAATTGTGGAGCGAACAATTTGGCAAAAATACAAAGGCTTCTGGGAAATCCAGCACAGGTTTTTGCTGCTCTTAACAATTGTAGTAACATGAATCAGCCACTTGTGGGTAGCAAATTGCTAGATTATTTTCCTTGGATGTTTTTGCTCACTTCAGATACAGCTGTGGCAGATGTGGCCTTGAGTATTCTGTGTCTGTTGATGAAGGACCAGTGGAACTGGCTGTGCACTGAGAACATCCAGAAGACCATCCGACTGCTGTTTGGCACCTTCATAGAGAGGTACAGGGGCTTATAGTGGTCTAAATACTTCTCTCAGTGTTTGTACGGCTATTTGGTCCAGCTGAACAAAAGTATTGTTTAAACAAAAGAGTTATGGTTTGTGGTAGCCTACAGTTGGGTTTTTGTGAACTATTTTCCCATAACACAATTTCCACATTCAAAGACCTCCCTTGTTTCACCCTCTGGTGGTCCATGGGAAAATTTGGAAATCCTTCTGTCGAGCCTTTGAATTCTCATTTCATTTTGTGAGTTTCTGACTGCTGGCTGCTGTGTTCCAGGTGGCTGGATGTGGGGGTGGCTCACCTGACCAGCGCCCCCTGCTGGGTGATTTACCTGCAGGTTCTACAGGAGGCGGTGTGGCCAGGTGGTACATTACCGGCTCAGCCTCGTCCTGAGCGCAGTAATGCTCAGAGAGAAGAGACCAAAGAGAGATGCCTGGAGTGTCTCATACAGCTCTTCCCACGTATGGCATAATGTCTTGCAGTAGTAGTGATTTATTGATCATTTTTGGTTTGGTTTTTGGCCTATAATGAATCCACATCCATACATTTAGAGTCATCAATAAACATTATTTTTTCTAAGGGGAAAGAGCAGAGACAATATCGTGAGATCGTGTAATGGGCAGGCCAAGATTTCAACCCACAACCTTCTTACATTAAATGTTTTGAAAAGTAATTTCTCCACTGGACAGTGAAAAAGGTTATCTTATATTGAACTTGATTGATCTGCAGAATGGCGAATTATTCCAATAGGACCTATTCTCTTTAGTGACCTTATACCATAGTTCATTCACTGTATTTGGTCTTGTATTTCTTCCACAGAGCTGGTGATTGATATGCTGGGGACAGAGAAGTTTTGTCTGAGTCTGGAGACAGTACTGGAGTCTTTACAGGACTATCAGATAAACAAGTGAGTCAACAATGAAACCACACACTAAACACACGCTGACTATTCTAAACTCAGCTGTTCAACTCAAACCACACAAATAACTGTAGCATTAAACTATTACACCAATCATGAGAAGTTCACATGTCCCTCACAATACAATACTACTGCTACTACTCAGAGGTCATGAGAAATCAAATTAAAGTGCATATGACAGGTTAGACTGCTCTTTAATAAAGAATGGTTAACATCATTATATTAATATTTAACAAATACATCTCACATAGTTTTGGCTATGTGTTTTGTGGACTTGGAGAAGGCATTCGACCGTGTCCCTCGTGGTGCCCTGTGGGGGGTGCTCCGGGAGTATGGGGTCCGGGGCCCTTTGCTAAAGGCTGTCCGGTCCCTGTATGACCGGAGCAGGAGCTGTGTTCGCATTGCCGGCAGTAAGTCAGACCTGTTCCCGGTGCATGTTGGACTCCGCCAGGGCTGCCCTTTGTCACCGGTTCTGTTCATTGTATTTATGGACAGAATTTCTAGGCGCAGCCAGGGGCCGGAGGGGGTCCAGTTCGGGGACCACAGGATTTCATCGCTGCTTTTTGCGGATGATGTTGTCCTGTTGGCTCCATCGAACCAGGACCTGCAGCGTGCACTGGGGCGGTTTGCAGCCGAGTGTGAAGCGGCTGGGATGAGAATCAGCTGTTCCAAATCCGAGGCCATGGTTCTCGACCGGAAAAAGGTGGATTGCCCTCTCCGGGTGGGTGGGGAGTCTCTGCCTCAAGTGGAGGAGTTCAAGTATCTCGGGGTCTTGTACACGAGTGAGGATGGAGAGCGAGATTGACAGGCGGATCGGTGCGGCGTCGGCAGTGATGCAGTCGCTGTATCGGACCGTTGTGGTGAAGAGGGAGCTGAGGCGGAGGGCGAAGCTCTCGATTTACCGGTCAATCTACGTTCCTACCCTCACCTATGGTCATGAGCTCTGGGTAATGACCGAAAGAACGAGATCGCGGATACAGGCGGCCGAAATGAGTTTCCTCCGCAGAGTGGCCGGGTGCTCCCTTAGAGATAGGGTGAGGAGCTCGGTCACACGGGAGGAGCTCGGAGTAGAGTCACTGCTCCTCCACGTCGAGAGGAGCCAGCTGAGGTGGTTCGGGCATCTGGTCCGGATGCCTCCTGGACGCCTCCCTCGGGAGGTGTTCCGGGCATGTCCCACCGGTAGGAGGCCCCGGGGAAGACCCAGGACACGCTGGAGGGACTATGTCTCTCAGCTGGCCTGGGAACGCCTCGGGGTTCGTCCGGAGGAGCTGGAGGAAGTGGCTGGGGAGGAGGAAGCTTGGGAGCCCCTGCTTAGACTGCTGCCCCCGCGACCCGGCCCCGGATAAGCGGAAGAAGATGGATGGATGGATGGATAGTTTTGGCTAGTTATTTTGGTGAAGTTGACTATTTTGCTTCCTGGTTGGTCATGGGCTACAGATATGAGGTGTAGAGGTAATTCCTAGCAACAGTCAAAACATCTAAATTGCACATTGATTAAACTAAATGTGGTAATTGTGTTAAATGAACATTTAAACTAAACTGGTGGTTGGTAATTGGTGTTGATGACAGAGGTATTCCATAGACATCAGTGCTACTTCCTGTATTAGTGAACTTTTCTTTTCAGCTTTGTTCCATAAACTGTCACTTGACTGATGTAAAACTCTAATAAATATTTATCAGACACACAATCCCACCAAACAATATGATAATTACAAAAATATGAAGAGCAGTCATATGTACTTTAAGGTTTATCAACAGCTTCCCTCTCTCCCAGTGTGTACTTCTGTGGGGGCTTGTTCTCACTGACCATCACAAAACATTTCCAAACACTGATCACAGTCACTTCAAGTTCTGCCAAGAAGTTAATTCTCCTCCATGGAAAAACAGCAAATTCACCCACTCAGCACCTGTTTCTGGTAACTTCTCTGTTGACTTTAATAATTGGACAAACATTGTGCAAGTAGTGTAAGAAAGGTTATGAACAAGGGATTGGAGCAACCAGAGAAAACATCCGTAGATATAGGGAGAACATGTAAAAACACTGAAACACACATAATGTCTTGAGTCAAATCCAGGACCAGCATTTAATATCTACCATATCAACATTTCCAACTATTGTGAATGCAACTTTGTGGTCATACAACTTTGTCAATGCCCAGTCTCTGGGCCTGGTTTGTGCTATAATGAGAGACCACTGGGAATTCTGTGTGCCACAGTGGGTCAGCGGTGGCTGAACTAACTGAATGATAATTAGGAGCATGGAAACTGTTGATGTGTCTTTAGGCAAGACATTTCAACTATCTTGCCTCGTATCAATGTTTTGAGTGACTAATTAGTGGTACTTAGTGGTCCTTTACTTAGGAAAGTTGTGGCTACAGTAATAGTTTACTACCACCAAGTATGCAATGAATGAATAATGCATAAAATTGTTAAGAGATTTTGTGCGCCTGGAAAAACTTGATTTAAGACTAATGTATTATTATTTTTTAACCATAATTACATATTTTATACTTCTCTTATACTTTATACTAATCTTGTCTTGTGATTGTGTGTAGGCATCTGCTCTACTGCATTTGTGATCTGCTGCTGGAGCTGCTCATTCCTGAATCATGTGATGAGTCCTTTCAGACGTCGCTATTACAGAGACTTGGAAAAGACACAGAAAGGGACAATAACCACCACATATGAGCAGCTGTACCATGCTCCCATACTGTAAATATTAAGTGGCCTTTTTGTCTTTAAGAAACTTCACAACTTCTATTACAGTAAGGTATATAGTAGTATACTGTATATTTGTGTGTACTGGCATATAGAAGAGGAAACAAGGGACATGATATGCAGCTCTGAGATCACCCACTCAGCTCAGCCCACAGTCACGTTATCTACTAAAACACTGTATTTATTTCACTTAATAAATATCTGTCATAAAAGCCACAGGCGAGTCGAACATGTGTTTCTCCTCTGCCGTGCGATTAGCCTCCATGCAGAACACAAATCATGAGACCTACATTTTTACACTGCACGTGATTACATATTGTGCTGTACTTCCATCAAATCACTTTAGGAACTTTTTTGGTGTAAAGTCATTATTTGCCAGAAAAAAGGTGACTTCTGTTTATCCTAATCATATATGGTATCTTACAGAACTGTTCTTTACTTCTGAAAAAAGGGTGACCACCTATCCCTCTTTTGGTTGGTGATGGTGTTACCTGATATTCCAAGCACTTCCGCTGTGATTTGGAAGATCATGAAGTCTATGAAGAAATTATAAGCTTAACTTTCCATCCCACCATGTCCCGGCATAATACACAACCTGTCCCATTTTAAATCAATATTTGATGCAGTCTGGCTGTTAGCTAGTCTTCCTACATATTTAACCAAATGTATGGCTAAACTACATAGTTATATGAAAAAGGTTTAAAATCTGACACATGTGGATGGAATGATTAGGCTCCAAATTTCCAAGAGTCACATTTAATACACATTTAAGTCATTTAATATTTCCTTGGGACTTAGAATGGGATTTAATTGCTGACTGTCTAGACACTTGGTCTAACTGAGCCTCTTTGATCTTGATCACTTTTAGCAAATTGCTGAAACTGTGTGAAACATTTAAACTTTACTGCATGATTTATGGAGATAAGCCCTTTTTATCTGACATAAATGGCCACTTAAAAAAGGAACAAAATATCTCCAATTTAAGAAACAAGACACCAAGCAACATCAAACTTACTTATGTATCATGGTCTTAAAGGCCAATCCCACCTCACAGATGACTCTGCTAAAAGAGAATAAGTATTATTATTCAATCTCTTCTTATTTGTAAATAATAGTCTCGTCCACTGCGAAACATTTGTTCTGATTTAAAAATGAATTGTGTCAAATTGAGTCCTCAAATGACAAATGGAACACAATGACCCAACTGGGTTAAAATGTGAAACAGAACTATTTCAGTCAAACAAGAGTAGAAATGGGACAAAAGGACACAAAATCTGTTTGGGTTTGTGAAGGTATTTTTATATATTATATAGTTTACTGTCCCAGTACCACACTGAGCTCTGAAGCCAGGACCATGGTCAGAAGTACCATTTGTTGGTGGAGATGTGTGTTTTGAGGCTCTTTGACTCAGTATGAGAGTATGTGTAGGAGTCAGTTAACTTGCACACTATTGCAGCTGGAATCCTAAGCATTTGGAGACCCCCAGAGCGGCTGATGTACTGTGAATGATAGTGTTGTATTTTATCTGTGATACTGCCTTAGAGACAGAAGAGTCGACTCGTGATCACAACAGATGTTCCTATGGACTCATTGCACCTTGGGCTTTAAAGTTGCACAGCTTTTCTGATGGAGGGTCTGCCAAAAGTGGTTTTTACTATGACAAAATACTTTGACAAACATGTATTCTTACTGTGAGTGGGCTCGCCTCTCCACAAATCTGACCTGTAACTTAGCCAGGTAAAGTTTCATGGAAATATACAAGTTAATGCCATACTGTGATACATTCCAGGCAAAGTAATAACATATCCATGGAGACAAGCAGATAGCAGGCCTTCCCACAGAGTTACTTAAAACATTTTAAGGGGAGAGTTTAAAGGAGTTTTTGATGCACTGAAGTAAAGCAGTGCTACAGCAGCTGTGTGTTTGGGCTGAGGGGAGCATTCTCACTGCATGAGCCTCTCTGGGACGTCCAGCCTCTCACTGAACACATAAATCACTGTAAGACATTATTAACAAGACAAATAGGATCATGGCTCCCTACTACAGCTGTGTAATGTGGGACAGAGCACCAAAGACAGTAGTGACCGCAGTGAAACCACAACACAGACGGGTGAACTAACAAACTAACACCTGCGAAATGAGGCCAGTAGGTTTCTAGAGGAGACTCCATAATTTCCATGATACATACTTCATATCCATACAATACATATTTTCTCAAATTTAGTGTGTAGTTTGATCATCCACTACCAAGGTAAGTACAAATGTTTAAAGAAATACATTGTAAGTGCTTGTGTCTAAAAAAAAAATGCCATTGTGTCTGAAGATGTGCCATATATGCAGTGGAATTTCAGTGGATTCTGCAGTACAGAGTGTTGGAAATATAGCTTTACTGTATAATTTTAACATTGGGCCATTAGGAGCATCTCGGACTATGCTTAAAGCTGTTGCAAACAGAGGTATGAATGAGAGCGATGGAACTGCAGTTTTGCACCTGACCTTTGCAACTTGATTAAAGGTCTTTTACCCAATTTTGTGTGAATGTATTTGAGCAAAATTTGTTTTGTCCCAGAATGTTGTATAAGCAGCTCTTGAGGTCAAAATAAGTGTGCTGTGTAGTGTCTGCATTTAATTATAAAGCATTTTATTGTCCGCTAAATAGGAATGTGCACTAGCATGTTAGTTATGGTTAGCTTTTTTATGAAGACAAACTGCTCTTGTGTCTGAAAATTGTAAAAAAAAAAAAAATACTTTAATAACCTCATCATGGTGAATGAGGATGTCAAGGGAAGTGAGGAATAACTTTGGATCATCCCAACGTTTAAAATGAAGTAGTACTGCTTTTCACAAATCAGATACAGCACCTTTAACTTTATTGTTTACATGGAGAGCTGATGAAAGGTCCTAGTGTTTTTTCATGTTTTTGGTATTTAAATTAAAACATACCAGACTAATAGGCAGTCTCTAGTTCTTGATGGATGGCTATCTTTGAGTAGAGGAACCCTATCCAGGCTTTCCTTTATAGAGCTTTGCATTATGGTGTGTCTGTGTCTGGTTTGTGTCCTTGGGTGCACGCTGCAGATGTGGTAGAATTAGCCCTCTTCTCGCTTCACTGCTCCACTTCCATTCACACAGACTGGAAAAACTCACGGGAGCTGGATTTTTTGGAAAACATCGGCATATTTCAAACACAATATGGCTTCATCCAACTTCTGCAGTCCTCCCTCCTCTGTTCTTGGACAACTCCACGGCGAAGTCCTGGTTTGTCCGGCTGCCTCAGTTCACGTCAGGAGAAGAAAAGATGGGAAGAGACACAGATACTATGTGGGAGGGGTAAATTCTCTTTGTGTCAGAAACCACAAAACAATATACTTTTTAAGCACTTTTTCTTAAAGTTGTACTCCATGGACATATTGCTTTGTGTTGAACATTCAGCTGTATGGCAGTAAACATATCAGTTCTGTTTTTATTCATTAGTTTCAAGCGCTCTTATTGCTTACAAGCAGACTGGCCTCTCCACAGACCTGACCTAGAGTCTCCGTGTGTGCACCTTGAAGTTAGAATGTTAAAATGATAATTTATTTAAGTACCATGAAATGTGTGTAATTTGATTCAGTTAATTTCAGTTCACTTTTGCCATTTTTAATTTAAAACTTTCACAGGTGAGAAGTTTAAGTTATCCGTGTTCTTGCTATAGAATAAAAAAAAATTGCATTTTTGAGTTTTAAATGATAACATACAGATCTAATATGGGCCTTTTAGATTGTTTTCTGATCTGTATGTTATCATGTTTTTTCCTCATCACAAACATACCTGTTTGGTTTAATTCACACATGTTTAACACACAAACCCTGCATATTTAGAGTTTTTCTTTCTAACTGAAAACACTCTGTTCCACCTTGTGATATGGGTGTGTGTATGTGGCAATACAGGAAGTGCTCATCTGTGCTTTTAAACGCCACACACCTTCATTAGAATAATTTATATGATTTGATGCTGAAACTCTGGCATCTCTGTTGAACTATAGGTTAAAGGTAGTTATTTACCGCTACATGATATCACAATGTGGAATCAAACATTTTGAGCTTTGGAGATGTAACTAAAAAAGAACTAAATGGTTAATCAAACATATGTGAATGAAGAGCCCACAAGAAGCCATTTTGTATAATAGAGGACCTTTAAGTATTGTAAGCGGCCCTTGAACATTTAAGAGCACTGCTCTCTCGGTGTGTGGAGTTATAGAGAGAGCCTGCAGCTCACTGTCCTGGTCAAAGCCTGTCTCTTTCGGGTCAAGGTGCTCTGTTTGGTATGTCTCCTCTCTCTTAAAATGGGCTTCACCACAAATTACTGTCACGGCATTCAGAATAGTGATTTTTTTCTAGTGCGGACAAAACATTTACAGATTACTCTCTTTTTGGTCCCAGTATAATTACTGCAGGCTATACTTAGTGGTTGACCCTGAACATCCTGAGACCAGAATCTAGAGTGCCCAGAGCTGTTTAGGATATCATCATTTAAAGAGAGGTCCATGTGACAGTCTGAAAAAATAAAATAAATTAGACTTGACACAATAGTATGAGTAATAATATGGGTCGGGTGTGCAGAGGACTGGGCGACAAACTGCTGCCCTTGCGGTAGAAGATGGATGGACAATAGCATGAGCATATCATGAGTTTAACCAAAACACAGTTGCACTCAAAGGAGATGAGTTGGTCCTCTTTTGTGTCAGACTTCTTCATGTACTTACTGTATTGAACACCAAAGCTTATAGGAGCTATGAGTAAATGTCTGTCTGTCTTTTGCACTTCGCTAAACCGTGTACTGAACACAGAGTCAGACACACTTGAAGCAGCTGATAACAGGACAGAGGATCCTCCTCCTCTGTGGGAGTTCTGGACAACAGCTGTCTCGGGGCGATGAAACCAGGCAGCCATATGAACTCTGTTTTTACCTGTGAAATGGTCCCACTGATCGACGCCTCTTAAAATCGTACATTATGCAACATGCTAGTAAAGCTTTTTTTACTCCTGAAGATGTACTTTCTAACATGGAGGTACTTACAGAGTACACTCAGACAACATGTAAAAATTGACATGGTCTGTCATTTTAATGAGAGACTATAAGCCACAGGCAAAGAGGGAAGCGAAGTTGTCTGTGTTTAAAATATAGCAGTAAGGTCTGGTTAATGGCATTATACTAGGCTATTTACATATAATGTAGTTGCAGTGTGTGACTGATCAGGTTATATAAATTTTCAGGTCATGGGGTGACTGATGTTTCAGTAATTCTAATGTAATGGGTGGACAGTTTCTTGACTGAGGTGACCCCTCACTGTGAGCAGTTATTTTGACCTCCATCTTAAGCACACAGAGGTGTCCAAACTCAGCGTTAGCTCTCCTGCACAGTTTCATGTGTTTCACCTCAGCAGAATGTTCCTCACAGCGAGAGAGTGAGTAGAGATTGGATATCACCACCATGTGGTCTATTGTAATGTGTCCGAGCTGTGTAAGAGGTAAAATATAGATCAGTTAGCATAGCACACAGCAGAGAGTTACTCAAACAGTACTTTTAAACACATACAAAGCATGACCCTGTAATTACAAAATAGGGGAAATCTTATTATGACACTGCCATCCACCAGGAAGTTTAAGCCACTAAAAGCTTAAGTGTTTTTTCGTGGAAATTTTGGTTTATCTGAGTGCGTTGCAACATCTGGTTTAGACTCACATGCATGTAATTCACAATTATTACCAGTGGACATGAATGGGCTCTCACAGCTGCAGTGCACGCTTACTCTGGATATGGACGACCTCCTCTCTCTCTGTGAGGTGAGCTGAGCAGAACAAGGTCTCAAGGCTCTATGGCTCATTTGGGACATGAGGGTAATTGGATGTAGGCATTAAATAGTCCTGTGAGACATGAAACCAAACATGCAAACAAGAAGTAGTTTTACAGGACATTTACACTCAATATTTAGATGTGCTTGTACTTCATACTTCATGGTTTTTTCCTTTTCTAAAAATAAAGTTGGTTCTTGTGTTTTACAATGATGAATTCAAACATTTTATTTCAAACATACAAGAACTAGTCAAACGGTCATTCATTACAAGGATCAATCAACCCAAATGTAGAAATTACTACCCTTCCTAAATACTCAGATCCTTATTCTAACCATTACATTGTGAAATGAGGTGCTATATGAGACAAAACATGTGATCCAAAAACCAGGAAGTATAATATTGCTCCAACATATTATAATATTTAGTCAGAGTTTGTTGCTATGTTTATTGTAGAAAGAAATAGAACGCAGCTGTGACTGTCATCTGTGTTATTTACTTTGAGTGTATACATCTGTTCATTACACAGACCCTTTGTTCCCTCTATAATGTTTGTATCATGTGTTCTGCTTTGTCAGCCTCATTTCATTGGCTCACACGACCAGGAAGTCAACAGTGAAAACAGCACAGGACACTTGGTACATCTGTAAAGACAGTTGTGTTCTGCTGAGCACGCCGAATGTAACTCGTGCAGTGATGCTGAGCAGTGAAGTCATCAGTGCTCCAAAAGGGTTGCATTAAAACTTGGCTCCAGTCAGAGGGGCTTTCTTGTTTAGGTGGTTTACCATGATTCAGAGATGGAAGACTGGAAGTACTTACAAAGAGAAGAAGAATATTTTACTTGAACATAGCACCGCACACTTGGGTTGCTACTTTTGAGCTTTTCAGTAAATATAAAAACTGTTGAATTGACTTAGCTGAGAACAGTCCCCCTTTGATCTGAAATGATGGTGGTCTAATTCCTGTGCGTATCATGTTGTTTTGTCCTTAAGCACTTCACCCATCTTGTGCATAGGAATTTGACATGTAAAAGATTACAGGTGAATTTGTGATAGGCAGTGGTCAGGGAGACATCTGGCACAGCCTCAGCACTCGCTGCCCCAGGGTAGCTGTGGCTATGATGAAAGCTTATCATCACCACCAAGTGTTGGAAGTAAATAACTAATGCTGTTTAAAGAATCTCTGAGTGTCCAAAATGCATTACACATCTAATGCATTATTGATATTATGGGTTGCTCTCTGTGGAGGTCTGCAGACTTGGCATCACTGACTCTTGGACTATGACTATTTTAATGAGATCATATCATCACCTCACAGTCACACTTTGGGGCTCATGGTTTATTTATTTAATATGAAGTTTGCATCACTCTTTCCCCTCTATATGTGTCAGCTCTGTGTTTGGTTCATATGGAAACTGTAGTTGCTTTTGAATGAGCCACAGATGTGTAATCATACCAAACGTGAGCCTATCCATATCTGGGACACTTCATTTCAGAGGAGCTTCATATAGAAACCAGCAACTGTTTGTTTTGGTAACGTTTTACATCAGCACACATGGCCAGCAAACCAAGGCTTTGCTTTTCTATTTTATTGTTTTAATTGTGTTTGTTTGTAAAGCTGTAGTCTGCATTTTTAGCTTTTCCCTTTTGAGATTTTGGTTTAATATTTTGACTTTCACACTGTCCAAGCATCTGCCTGAGTGAATGTAGAGTGTACAGTATAGCCTCTTTAGTGAAGGGAAATTTCCTCCAAATCGACTACCATAACAATCAATATGTCAGAAGATTCGCTCTGCAATAAAATGAGGAGCAGATGTATTCTGAAAACATATAAAATACACTGCAGATTTACTCTATTATAATGGCAGCAGACCACACAATATTTTATAGCAAATTTACTGTGTTTCAAACTCCTATAATATAATTTAACAGTGACAGTTTGTGACAGGAAATAAAGAACCAAGAAATTAGGATACCACAGTTATATAACAATATTGTGCTGTAGATGTATGGTTTACTGTATTTGTCTATCATGTTAATGAAATATATATAATAATAATAGAAAATACATCTTTTACGTATTTAGACAATGCATTGAAATATTAGTCCTAATGTCACTTGCCATTCACTTGAGTTAACCATCTCTTATGCTTTATAGTTGTTTTTGTTCTCTCAAAACTCCATTAACTCTACAGCGCCCCCTACCCCCCTCAGACCACTGTGTGTCCAGTGTGTAAGTAAGTGTTTATGTAACAGCAGCAGACTGGTGATTTACTGTACAGGTGTTGGGAAGCTCTGAGCTGCGTCCATAAAACAGAGCCACGGGCATGTTCAGTGACGCGGGGGTCACACACATGGACAAGGAGAGCCACACTAGTTTGCACAGTGTTGGATTTAACCACATCAAGAGCACAGTCTCATCAATAGAATAGGACCAGGTATCAATATATAAAAATATCAATCAATCAATCAAATTTTATTTGTATAGCACTTTTCATACATTTGAAATGTAGCACAAAGTGCTTCACATGCAACAGAAAAATGACAATGATTAAAAACAACAGCAACCCCCACCCCCATTGTTTCTTCCACATTTACAACAGTTTAGATAGAAAAAATAAAACATAAAGCTCGTAAAGGCTATAGTGAAAATAAAAATGAAGAACTAAAATTAGATAGAGATTAAATAAAATACTACTACTACTACTACTACTACTACTACTACTACTACTACCACTACTACTACTACTACTACTAATAATAATAATAATTTAAAACAAGTAAAAGTTTCAATTAAAAGCTAAAGATATGAACACTTGCAGCAGACCTCAGATCCTCAGGTAGTTTGTTCCACAAACGGGGCCATAAAAGCTGAATGACGCCTCACTGTGAGTTTTAGTTTGTACTCTTGGGACAGTTAAAAGAAGAGACCTGAGGACCTGAGAGTCCGAGAGGCTCATATCATAAAAGCAGATCAGGTAAATAAATAGGGCTAAAACCATTAAGAGCTTTATAAACCAATAAAAGAACTTTAAAATCTGTCCTGAAAATATGTTTAATGAAAGACACGTCCCCAGGCTTCTCCAACTGGCTTCAAATCTCCCAGAATCCTTCAGAGCTTCAGTGAGTTTCCTTACTTTATAGTCTGGAAGCAGCCAGTACTTTTCTGAGGCAATAGCAGCAATCAGTGTTCAAAGGTTCAAAGTCACTTTAGTTGAGGCCCTCAGATCTCTGTTAAAATGGGGAAGGACTGCGCTGCAATACTGTGTAAAAGTCTTATTGCATGATGTGATTGATAAAACTATTGTTTAGTGAGAGGATCCCAGGGGTTTAATCCCAACATGCTACACTTATCGTAGCCTATACCTGAAACTAGTTTCCTCAGTCTTTTTCCTTTTAACTTTTCCAGTCGATTCCTATTGTAAAGCTACCATCTTTATTTTATTTTATTTTCTTTACCATGCAGATATGAAACCTGTTATCCCTCCCCTCACCTGGCCTTTGTTCAGACTCACCTGTGCTCTCTGGTTTTCTTCAGGCCAAAGCTTTTTCTTTGGCAGTAAAAACATGTATTATAATATATCCATCCATCCATCCATCTTCTCCCGCTTAATCCAGCTGGGTCGCGGGGGCAGTTTACTGCCCAATAATTATAGCACCTGACCCCCCTATGAACCCCTCTGCAGTTTAATGCCAGATAAAGCAGTAACATCCCTATGGAGTCAAGAGTCTCCCCCAGAAAAGTGACATTCTCAGATGGTCTTCCAAATACAATTGTTGATCTTTCAAAACTGGAAACAAACTGGGCCTTATTGGAAAATTGGATCTCTAAAGTGAGGCCAGACACACGACAGGTAAAATAAAAGACATGCACAGTATTTCACTAATGGCAATAAATGAAAACTCAGAAAGCAATAAAACATGCGAAGATTTGAAGATTGGAAGATTTAGAGAAGGAATCAAAGAACCAAATATACAAGAATCTAATGGCACCTACTCTTTAAACATTTGGCATACCATCAATTATTAATAAAATGTTGATTTTGAAGATGCAAATGTAAAATATTATTATAACTCTCTTGGACTAAAGGTAGTGTTACAGCTTAAAGTGATCAAGATATGAGAACAATCTGACCATTTCTAATCTCAGACACATTTCATTTTTACAATCAAAGCAGGTAAAACTCCTTCAATCATCTTTATTTTCCTCCACCTTTATATGGCCAGTATTCAAGTATACTGTATTATATAGAGACACCGTGGCAAGTATGGGACTGACCTTGTGTCCTTCTGCACGTCTAAAAAAGTCATATCTGCTTATAAAAGCTTTAGTGTCACCCTGAGCTCTCTGTCTGATATCTGCAGGCAGTGTCTGTTTGTGATTAATAAAAACACAGTGGGGCGAAGTATTAATTTAATATTACAAGTACTTCTTCACATTAGGATCTCTCAAATGTTTGCATGTGGGACTGATCATTTTAATGGAGTCAACAACCAATAAATCATCCATTTTAAAGCGGAGAGAGAGAGTGGTGATTTAAGCTTAAGTACAGCCACTGCACTTGAAATAACATTTAGGAGCCAGGTCCAACTCAGGATAGTTCTGCTTCTTGTCACTTGCATAAATGTTATACTTTCAAAACCTAAGCACAAGATACAAAATTTATGTAATGCAAATCGATGATGATAAGCTCAGAAGATATTGAGGAGGATCTGAGGAGATTAATGTCTGGATTTGAATTTAATGTGATTTAGTTCGATGGTCATCTACCCTTGAACTTTCATCATAATCAAATCTGCACTGATCTCTATAGAAAATTCTTATCTTACCTATAAGGACTCAAATCATATTACATCTTATAAAAACATATAATGTGTCACTGGGACCTAAAATTACTAATTTAGTATTTTTAGTTTACATTTCTAGAACCATTTTGAAATGCATTTGACTCTGTGTCCTTCTTTGACAGCAGATGGAAACTGGAGGTTGGATGAGGATGAGCCATGTTGTTTTGTAAAACACTGAAAATGAGGATAATATGTGGTTGAATGGTTGTCCCCGGGCCAGGCTGAGCAGCAGATCTGGAGCAGTGGTCTCTGTGATGTGATGCTGTGAACTCCAGTGGTCTGTGTCCTGCTCTCCACATTACTAGAGCCTGTAATTGCATTCAGAGAGATAACAGTTTGGGAAACTTGGAACTAATAAGACAAACGGAAAAAGGGTGACGTATTAACAGACATTTCTCCACAAAGCTTGCATTATATCATGGGGTTTATAAAATAACTTTGCCTTTCAAATCCAGCAACAAACAACATAACCTCTGACATAAACTTTAGTTGAAGTTATTTTAGGACAGATAGCTAGCAAAAGAAAGTGAAGACGTTTTGCCACTCAGGCACCTCCTTCAGTTCTGGTCAGGTCTCTTTGTTAGATATCCTCCTCAACAGACAACTGGTACAAAAGATGTTGTGATATATTACAAAACTTCAATAAGAACCAATAGAAAAGTAAGAACTAATAGAAAAGTCCCTTTCACCTCAGTGAGGGCATTCAGACATATATGTCAGGGTTTGGTGTTTGTTGTGTGTTCCCCCTCCCTTCTGTGTCTGTCTGCTCCTCTCGGGGGCGTGGCTGGGCTAATGCTGCAGTGTGGATCACCTGCTCGGTGGTTCACCTGCAGCTAATTGTCTAATCAGCCCCACTACTTAGTTCTGTCCTCATCCTTTGTTCTTTGTCAGTTCATTCCTCCTCTATCCCTTGTCTACGTCCTTGTCCTGCTTGTCCACGTCCACGTCGTCGTCCTGCCTGCCCTTGTCATCCTGCCTGACCTTGTTGTCCAGTCTGTCTGCCCGTGAGTCTACCCCAGTGTCTTCCCTCCGTCTATGTCTCCAGCCAGTTTCCATCACCACATCCTTCAATCCCGGCAATAAACCTGTTTAACAGCTACCTGCGCCTCTGTCTCTGCTTTGGGGTCCTCAACCACACTCAAACCATGATAATATATACATTGATTAAAGCTACCGTCTTAAATTAAATTGGCTGACCTGCCCCTTTTGTATTTTCATATATCACCACTAGATGCTGCCTATGTTACTGCAGTCTGACAGTGTGCTAGCTTTAGCCTGGCAGGAGACAACCAGAGTCCACAAGTGAGCCTGAACTTACAGATGGTGGCTTTAAGGTGATTGTTTATTGCATATAAATGCCCTTTAATGCAAAATATATATTACTTTAAGGCAAAAAACATTCACCAAAAATGTGTCACGGTAATGTTAAAGATGAATGTCCCTTGTCTATTTCAGCCATAATTGTGATTTAAGTACATTTGCGTTCCTGTATGGAGCACATTTGTTGCTTTCTGTCCCAGTATACTCAGAGCGATGTGTGTGTGGGATGTGAGGTTAGGACTTGGCACATCTTTGACAACCTGCTCACTGCACTCACTCTCAGGTGCTTCCACTCAGCCAGCCTCACACTCGCATGTCCTTATATGGTCACAAACTGCACTGGTTTGACCCAAAAACGCAAAATTACAACTCACTTTTCATCAACATTTGCTACATTTATAAGCACTGGCTGACTGCTTTAGTGAGCTGATCAAGATATGCTGTTTTTCCATGTGACTGGAAACTACTGATCTCTTTGTCATAGCATGTGTTTCTTGTAAACAAAAACTCCAAATCAAAACAGAAACAGTTTCAATGATTTATGGAATATATCTTTATAGAACATCTGTCGCTCAGATTTCTGGCTTAAGTCACTGACAGATATTCAAAGATCTATAAAATGATTATGAACAATGGTGGAAAGTAGCTAGATATTTTTACATGCATAAAATTTTTTTTTTACTTCAGTAATGTTTTATGCTGCAGCACGCTGACTTAGAGTTAGGTCACAGCACACTTGTGAGAATTAGTGTTAGTAATATTTTTAGTTGTAGCAGCAATACCTCATAAACTATATTTGTGTGGAAAAATACTGTATGTTTAGTAACAGTGTTGTAGATGAGCTCAGGCATATCCTTTTCCTGTCTGTAGCAGGTAGCCCACATTTACTCATTTTCCTCTGTGCTCATTTGTCCACAGCTTAGAGACACTCACTTCCTCATGCTGCCCATGACTCCAGTGGCTCCCAGCACATCCAGAGGAAAGGGATGTGGTCACACGTAAGAGCTTTTAACACTTACATAAATGTGTTGGTAAAGTGTCTGTGGCTTTGGCTTCATTAAACACAGTCTGTTAAAGGCATTGCAACAAAAAAGCTATGGTCTAAATTTGTAGTTAGGCAGCTCCTTACGTTCTTCTATAAGTGATCAGTTTGTGGTTAGACTGACGTTGGCACCGGTTTTCCCTCATGGCCAAAGGAAGTGGTTGAGGGTGTTTCTGTGTCTGGGTAAGGCTAGCACAGACTGGAGGCCCCCTGCTGGGGCCCACTGACATCATGGACAGTGAAAGATGACATTAACATGAAGTAAGCGTCAATCAGCCTGACCTTATTAAGACTAATAGCTTCTTATATGGAGGACTGTGTTGTCATACCTCATAGAATTGTCACTTAACATACTTTTAAACTAATGGAAATTTTACGGGTGCTGCATGTTTTGAGTTAATGGGGGAAACCGGAGTGCCTGGAGGAACCCCATCCAGACACGGGGAGAACATGCAAACTCCACTAACTAACATCAAGGACCATGACATCCACCCTCCTGTGGGCTCACCACTCACAGAGGGGTTCATAGGAGGGTCAGGTGCTATGAGGATTGGGCAGCAAGCTGCCCCCTCGACCCAGCTGGATTAAGCGGAAGAAGATGGATGGATGGATGGATATTTTACGATGCTAAGTTAGCAACTTAGCATTCATTGACATTCTAACAGTACAGTGTGATCTAAATGTATTTCCCATCAAAGACCCAGCAGCTTATCTTTTGTTTACTTTGTAACATTGTTTTGGCAGATGCATCTCAAATAGACATTATTTATTTATTTATTTTATAACAAAGACAGTGCACATAAAACATCAATCTTTTGCTGTGTTAGCAGTTAATTGTAGAGTACACGATTGGCAATGCTTTTGCATTATAAAACATGGTTACAAAGGGTGGGTTTCAGTTGCTGCCAATGTTATACAGAGCAGAATACCACAAATAATATTTGTTTAGATTTGATAAATTGGCTTAGTTACTTAACATTCAGCTGCCTCTTTGTCCACGGTCCAAACTTGCAAAATGATTTACCGTTTGATGCCAGACGCTGTTCATGGCATAAATGTATTCTGTTGTTTGAGCCAAGGATTCGCACTGGCTTGTTATCCTCTCTGGATGAAACAGTTTCTTACCATCCAGCACAGATTTCATCACAGAGTATCATGATGCTTTTGACCAAACTTGTTTCGTTATTTGATTAGAAACAGTTTGGTTACAGTGCAAACATGAACTCAAGACCACCTCCACAAAACACAAAGGAATATATACAAAAGATTTCAAAATCCATTTTTAAATCTAATATTTCATTGGATCACTTTGAGCCAAGTCAGCATGTTCCCAGTTGACAACAAACATCACTTTTATTGGCTTAAACCAGGATTACGTTTAACAATAGCAGTATGCCAGAGGAGGCCTGAGTCAGTAAATTTCCATGTTTTACACAGGTCACCCACAATGCAAAACTTCAGGGCTTCCAAACTGAGCAGTAAAACGGACCAGGACTTGTAATGCTGACTGGGGGCTGTGATTGACTAAAAGCTAAGACTACTAACTAAGACACTTAGCATAATAACATTTCTGAATTGGCTTGTTCAGGCTTATCTGAGGTACACTACACTACAATATGACTTCATCACTGCCCATTTGCCAAAATTTTCTCCAATTCACGCTCGGGTTGTAAATATGAAAGCCATAATCCACAGATTTTAAAACTTAACCGCCATCCATCATAATATATCAAATACACCATACTGATGAAACAGTGTTACACCCACTGATATGCATGAAGTCCATCTGTATAATTATCCTGAACTAGCCTCAAATGTCCTAATATTTGTCTTCACATTACACTAATACTGAAACATTGTTTTATGAAGTATTGGCAACTCAAATGGTATAAGAACATGGATCAGCAGAAGACAGATGCTGATATATCTCAAGGGGCCAGTAAAAAGGCTGTTATACATGTATGTATGTATTTATTTATTTTGAAATACTAGCTTTCATGTTTCAAAGGGTTTACTCTAATTTACTTTACTTTACTTTAATATGGCGGCATGGTGGCTGAGTGACTAGCGCTCACGCCTCACAGCAAGAAGGTCGCCCAGGCCTTTCTGTGTGGAGTTTGCATGTTCTCCCTGTGTCTGGATGGGTTTCCTCTGGGCACTCCGGTTTCCTCCCCAAAACACCCAAAACATGCACTGTAGGTGTGAAAGTGGTGTGTGCGAGAGTGACGGTGGTGTTCGAAGGGGCCGATGGTGCCAGTTGGCTTAGCAGCTTCCGTCAGTCTGCCCCAGGGCATCTGTGGCTACAACAGTAGAATGCTCTATTAATAATGCTGTGTAAAGCGTCTTTGGGGACATGTGTTTGTGTAAAACGCTATATAAATAAAGTTACCTTACCTTACGTAATATGTGTTCAGGCTATAGGGAATTTTACTGTATTCTAAATGCAAAAGGGCTCATATTATGCTATTTTTGATCTATGTTATAATGTTGTTTCCTCATCAAAACATACCTGGAGTTGATTTCTCAAACAGAAAACACTCTGTTCCACCTTGTTATGTGGTAATACAGGAAGTGCCCCACTGTGTTTAAATTCCTTACAAAACATGTCCAGGTCTGCTTTTGATCAGATAACTACATTGCTTAATGATCCGAGAGTCAATTTTGCATTATTTAGGACCTTTAAAAATAGGCTGTCAGATATTTAAAATGACTCCACAGTTAAAATGAAGCTTGTAAATGAAATTCAAACTGAAGACACATTTTTCTTGTTTTATGTACAAATGTGCCAGTTTTGCATAAGCCACAGAAATGCCTTGAGGTATTGAAGATAAATAATGTGAATAATAACGTTTTTACCACATGGGACAATGAGTCGGCAAAAAGAGTGGTTGTGGGTTTGTGAAAAGATTTAGTTGAACACAAATACATGCAGCGTGTTTGTTTTTATGTTGGCTCATTACATGCAGAGGATGTATTATGATGACCACAATTAAACCATCTATGTTCAGTGCAAACATCACTCTTTCATGTGTTTTCAAACAGACCAACTTATTTTTATTAATCCAATGTGTCCAGTGCTCCTCATTGTGTTCTAGTGCTGCAGATGAAACACAAGTTGCTGGCAGTGCAGAGACGTTGTGGCTTAACAACACTTGAAAAAGAGATCAAAATCAAATGTAGTTTTTGTAGGACTGGTTTAGGCCTT
This sequence comes from Odontamblyopus lacepedii, assembly GCA_034769755.1. Classification (NCBI taxonomy): domain Eukaryota; kingdom Metazoa; phylum Chordata; class Actinopteri; order Gobiiformes; family Gobiidae; genus Odontamblyopus; species Odontamblyopus lacepedii. Next base: position 19,366,635 of record CM068352.1, read on the forward strand.
GATATAGCTGTGATTCCTGAATGTGAGTGTTTCCATAAAACAGCCCATGCTGTTTACAGACTTTCTCTATGGACTCTCCTCTCTCCTGTTCCAGCGTGCACAGCTATAATGTGGACTTGTTTGCATCCCGGAAACTAACATCAGGTGTTTCTACTTAAAGCTGTGGTTCAGTGTTGGTGGTCTATGGACTCCTGTCATTCTGAGTATGAGAATCCTGTGGGAGTCTGTACCTCTCGAGCGTTATATGTGAAATAGCAATTCAGCTTTCTCTAGTGACGTGTCAGTGCTGGCTTTTAATGCATTGGATTTTGGATTTTGCATTAGATTTTATAGTACCTTTCAAGACACCCAAAGTGTTTTATATTGCATTATTGATGCTTTGCAACATTCCCTGGACCTGTGACGCTAACCCATAGACTGTATATATAAAAGGACAGAGCTAACGTGCTAGCCCCTGCATTCCAAATAGAAAGATAGCATGGACACGCTCGTATTAACCCACTCTGCATGATCCTGGTGTTTTTATTTCACTTCAGTCAGTTAAAAAATCGTATTCCTAATATTGAGCTTGGCTCCAAATTTGCCCCTGTAACCTTCAGCATTGTGAGCTTCATTTGAGTGGAGTCAAACACTATGGGTCATACTCGCTTAGTCCACATCTTTACAGTCTATGTGCTAACTGTAGACATTTTACTTGGCCAGCCAAAACCACATGCTTTGAAAAAAAACTTTACAAAGAGAAGTGGATCTGGAGTCATTCCCTGTCTCCCTGATTTCAGAGGGTGTAATTGACAGGTCCAAACATGGCTACTTACATGTTACAAGTTATATATTTTGTTCTGAATGATAAGATAATTTTGGAGGGATGTCTTCTGCATTTGAGAGACACGTGCTATACATTAGTGGCTGTAGTTGGATGATCACACTCTAAATTCCAGTTCCAGTCCCTTCTGAATTCGATCAGAATGTAGAAGGGACCGGCTGGTCAGGCAAGTCCTGGGGCAAATGGATGAAAGCAAGGCAATCTGGCCCCTCCGACTGCCACCAGCACTCACACACCATTCAAAATAGACTGTAGAATCGCTCAGATTAAGTGCAGCACAGCTGTGCCCCTTGCACCTGGCAGGCTGCCACAGCAGCATTGAGTCAAGTAGACAGTCCCTATTGGACATAGCATAAAGCTCAACTCAAAATTATACTTTTGTTTTAACAATTAACCTGGCATAAAAGTTGGATTCTGATTTGAAAAACACAAAAAAAATATGTGTTTGTAACATAATTAGATGACTTGACTAGATAACTTTGATGAAATGATCTCGGTGCTAGACTCATTCTCTCTTGAGATATATTCTGTTATCTAACTCAAAAGACTTGGCTTCCATGGATGGAAGATGAGACTTCACCCAAACTTTTGGCATCATCGTGTGGAACATGGACTGAAGTGGAACTTAATTCATAATTTTACTTTCTGCACTGATCTTTTGTCCCTGATTTGAACTGCATCGTATCTATACAGAAGAAATTTATTGCACACACTGTAGTAAGTAGTTGTTCACCTTTGTTCAAGTTATTCAACTTTTTGTCATGTTTTGGTCATAGCTTTAAAACAATTTCTGCAGGATTATGTAAGTTTTTACATAATAAACTTTAAGGTGCAGTCTGTTAGTAGTTTGTTTAATATTTTTATGATGCTATTATTCCGTAATTTTATAGCATTTGAACTGACTGTGCCTTTACCTCAGATGCAAATGTGGGCTCTTAATTAAATTCATAAAATCACAGCTGTAGTGCAGTGTTATGTCTTGTCATCATATTTTACAATACTGCAGTTTCATAATAATAATAAAATGTGGACTCTATTCTCTGTCCCAAAACAATGTTATGAATCTTTTACATAACTCACCAAAACACATCTATAAAACATGACCGATTATATGAACACTTAAAACGAGACTCTCCACCATTGTTATAAGAATCACATCCACTTAAACAGAATTGTTTTCTTGATGCAGTGAATAAAGTTTTACAATGCTGTCCTTGAAAATGAATCCCCTGCTTCAGACTGCATATCTCCAGAAACTATTAAGGAGTTTTGGCTCGTAATTTGCTTTGCCTTAACTCCACGTTTTGTGCTTTGGGTGTTGGTGTTGTCTCCCCAGGTATTTGTGTAACTCTTGCCCAAAAGGAACTTTATTTTCAAAGCATTAAGATGCACTTTATTATTCTCAAGCTCTCAGATCCCTGTTGGCTTAAATAATGTTTCCATGATGCATTTCAAAGACCAAAACTGGTTTTATGCAGTTTTATGAGGACAACCTGTTTGGGACTTTTAGCTTCTTTACTGGTAAAATTTATCATGAACAGCCATCACTAACCATCTTTAAGAGCCCCATATTGTCCATTCAGGCTTTTCAAATTATAATAGGAAACTTAAGGTCTTTCACATAACACAGCATAAAATATTCAATACACTATGTGTGACAAACTGTCCTGTGTGTTTAAACACACACAGCCCTGGTTTACTCTTGGTTTAGTGATAGTTTAAACCTAGAGTTTATTCTTGCATAGTTTGGACCTGGTTTATGGTTTACGGGCCCTGGTGCAGAACTTATTGGCCCTCGCCAGTAACAGAGTAACTGCGAGGGCTACTGTTCTTTGCCTGTTTCTTCTTCTCTATTATTATTTTTCCTTGCGATTTTGAGGGCCTAAACATTGACAAAAAGTCCCCAAACTGGGTGTGGGATTGACCAGTCTGGTGAAAAATTTGATAAAATCGCCATCTTGACAATTCCGAAAGTGACCTGACTCAACAGCATCGCCTAGAAGTGGACCCGTTTGGGAGTGGGGACAAGCAAAGTTTGGAGTAGGCAAACCAAATTCAGAACATAGTGAACAGGAAGACAAGCCAAAAGTTGAACTGGCACATACCCCTATCATGAAAAGAAAGTTGGACATATTAGATCAAAGTTCACCACAGTTTTGACTGTGTGTTTGTAAAACACTACTAGTCCCTGGTTTTTGGTCCAAATGAGCTCACGTTTTGCACATCACAGCTAGAGACATAGATCCACAAAAATTTTTCTTGTTTTTTTTTTTATATTCCTGACAGTTTGCCCTTAGCACGCCAAACACTTTCATTTCCTTTTTCTTTGATGCCTTCTCATGGCCACAAGCATTGGTCTAGAGATCTTAAATTGACATTACAATTGCATAATCCTGGTCTGAATGTAATGGACTATTAAGTCTAATACAACTGAACACTATAGTGTTCCCTGCTATAGACAATAGACATGAAATGCCAACATTATTTGATTTGTACCAAATTAGGGGATTAAATTCTATGCATGACTACAACAACATTGGATTTTTACCCTATATGGGAATTAAATTCTATGCAAAAAGCATGACTACAACAAGCAAAAAATTCTATTACGGACATTACGGACACGGTTGCCCAGCAGGTTTGAAAGATTGCCCCCAAAAATATTTGACAAAATCTTACAAGCACATGTTTAGACCAATTGTGCTGAAATTTGAATCACTAATGCATGATCTTGGCCATAGTGCCCCCTACCATACAAATGCAAATGAATCATTAAAATTAAAATCTTTTTTTTCATTTAACATATATTATTTTTCTATTTCCACTTTACCAATTAATACAAAATAAGCGACTGTAGCTGTGGCTGACATGTGAATTCAAGTTTTAACATCTGACACAAAAAACATGAATAACTACCACAGACATTTAAGAGAACAACATAATGTTAAAACAAGTTTTGTTTTATTTTTTCATAATGCAAAGGATAAAGAGTAATGTTTAGTGCTTTAGCACTGGTAGTAGCACTTGTAGTACTGTGCTCTTTCACAACAAAATTTCATGAGACGCATCTCCTCTACAGGCCTCTGGATCTGACCTGTTTGTGTTTCTCATCTTAGTGATTATGTTGTCCTGTGCTTTAACTTGTTCCTTCATCTTTTCAAGAACTTTACTGGTGCTGGATTGCTCTTGTTTGAGCTGGACACTTTTTCTCACTGAACTGTTATACAGATATCAGATTTCCCTGTATGCATTTGTGTTTCTTGCATCTCTAAATCATCAGTTTTATTTCAGATTTTTTTGGAGTTTGCGAGCTCTTGCTTCAGCTGCACATTTTCCTGTACTGTGGAGTTATGCAGGTACCAGATCTCCTTATGTGCATTAATCTGGTTTTGCAGTTGTTTGTCTTTCTTCTGAAGAGAACCATTGAGCTTTTTCAACTAAGTCTTTTTCTTGGTCAACTCTCCCCTGAGACATAAGCTTGATTCTCAGGTCCAAAGAAGCAATTCTTGAACTGCATCAACCAGGGGTAGAAGGTCCTGAACCAAAAGTGGAAATGCCTGGACCAGGGGTGGACGTACCTGGACCAGACTTCTATCCTCTGGGTTTGAGGGCTCCTGGATTTTGGGAGACATCATTTGGGGTTCCTGTAGTCCTGACCGCTCCCTGTTGGTGTGGGGCAGAGCAGAGCCTCCAGGTCAAAGCCTTCACCATAGAGGTGGGCATCAACCTCTGTAGTATAGTAGTGTAGAGCTATAGAAGTTTGTGTGCAATTTCACCAGTGTGCTAAAATGTTAGCCAGTGTGAGCCAAACAAAAGTGGTGTCTGTATAGACTACAAGCAAAAAAAATGAAATGTATTACAGACATGGGGAATTTTTTATGGTTGGCAGGGGTACAAAGTTGGGTGCTGGGTAATCGCGAGGGAGGGGGAGGGTCATCATCGCTGCAGGCGACTGTAATTATTATTATTATTATTATTCATAGTTAAGAGTTAAGAGTAAAGCCCACAACTAATTATATATATTTTAAGTATTATTTCAAATAAAAATAAGATTAGATCTATAGGCAACAATGGGCCCTGAATTTGATTAATTTATAATATAAAATGCCAAAAATATTATGAGCATCCCCTATTTGGAAGACCACTTCCACAGAAGACAGAGTATTCATATGAATCACTCGTCTCTTTTTAATGAAATTAAATACTTTAAATATGGTCTTTTCTTATATTGTCACCAAAACAATTTTCACCCAGACACTGTTTAAATTCTGAATTCTCTTTGTTTTCTTCAGTAGTAAAGAGAAAATACAAAAATATTCACCTTCTCATGATGAGGTTTTCTTCATGCTATTGAAGCCGCAGTGCCTTTAATTAAAAAAGCCTGAGGAACAGACAGGCCACAAGTACAGGGAACGTAATAAACATATGGTAGAAACATCTTAATTGTGAATCACTTTGACTATAAAATTGCCCATAAAACAATCCACAATGACATGTTTCAGAACCATGTAAACAAACTGATTAAATGATATAAATGTTCAAGCCTTAAAAACGCAAGGAAGAGATTCTCCAGATGCCTGTGATATTTGATTAACTGATCATAGTTACATATGTGCAAATACTGAACATGAACTTTAAAATAGCATTAGTGTAGTGAGAAGATATATTGTGTTTCCCCACAGCAAGCAGCAGATTGTCATTTATGATTTTACTTAAAAAATGGCTAGGCAACATTTTTGTGTAATTTTTTTGTATGGCCCAGTGTTCCAGATGCTCAATATCACTTTATAATTTCATGCATTATTCATTCACTGCACACTTGGTAAGGAAGTTATTGTGCTAATATAAACACAGGGGTTGCTTATGGAGTTGTTTATAGGGTTTTTCAAATTTTGGTATTGCACTTTACATCAAAGCTGTACAGTGTTTGATGCTCTAAAGGTAAAGGTTTTATTGTCTAAATATTGTTATGAAAGGTATAATTGTGATTGTGGTATCAGAATTGAGTATCAAGGCTTTCCTTAGTACCAAAATCGAGTTTGAAATGTTTGGATCAGTGATATTTGACCTCAAACCATCAGCAATAACTATTTTTCCTGGACTCCACACCATCACACAAAGGATGAACAGTGCAGAAAGGTCAGAGTCTAAAGCTTGGCTATAATATTGTATTAAGTACTTATGGATGGATTTGGTGCCTACAAAGAGAAGTTTGGTTCTATTGCTGCTGAGTTTGAGGAAGTTTGAGGTGAACCAGGATTTAACTTTTTCAGTTGATAAGGGAGGAGGATGGGGGTGTGGAGTTTGGTTTACTGAGAGGTAGAGCTGAGTGTCATCCACATAGCAGTGGAAGTGGACATGGTGTTTACGGAAAATGTGACCAAGGGGAGGGAGGTAGAGGCAGGGGATAGCAGCAGGGGACCGAGGAGAGGGCTGTGCCAGTGATGCCAATAGAAGAGAGTCGGTCAAGAGTCAAGAACACTGTTAACACAGTTAAAAGCTCATAAAAGTAAATTTTATGTCCCCTTTAAATACTGACACTTGTCTCCTGTGTCAAATGTCAGGGAACTATGAACATCAACATCAAAACATCATATTACACAACAGGAAGACATCAATGTCAGCAGTTTGAATTAGCTGTCACTGAAGCCATTTATTTGTCCACACCTGGAGTTAAAATATAAAAGGTAAAACTTCCCCAGAACAAAGTCTTGTTCAATAATTACTATAATTATAAGGCTTCTTAACCTCCCCGATGATTAAAGGTCCTGTGAAGCCAAGTACTAGAGCATCTCTACTGAGCCTGTTTTACAGTGTGAGTGAAAGTAAAAAACAGCAGGGAAAGTAGTTGTCAGTGAAGCTCAAAACACTGTAGTCATTTGTTATTCTATAAGATACAGTTAGTTAGCTCGTTGTTCAAGCATTTCCATTCTCTGTGACTCACGTTTGTGGAAGTTAGACCAATTTTCTAATGACTTAAACAGGTCACATGCACTATTCTCAGAAATATGGAATAGGTGTGATTTGCCACTATAGTGTTATATATGATGCAGATAGTGGAGGGCAGTGTATGGAGAGTGGCCTTTGAGAAAAACTGAAATTTTTGTGCTTTAGAAATCTTGGTCGCATAGATGAAACTCAGCATAGGGCCACTGTTGCTTCATGTCTATCTTATAAGGACTAAAGAAGGGAAAGGCACTAACTGCACTTAATATTATTACTAAGGAGATAGATGTTTGAGATTCTATAGGCTTTTTACATCATGCTGCATGTGGCAACAAATGTGGCAAAAGACCTTGCAGATGAAATACTCCAAGACTTTCCAGAGGAGACACTTGGATGAACTCTTTCATCACCAACAGAAACAGAAACACCAGAGCAGAGTAGGAGTGAGAGCTTTCCTGTTGTGTTCAGAAAGTTCCCTCTGAACACTGCTGTGATGCTGCAAGACACAGAGGAGGGACACTTTTGGCTCATCCTTTCCTCAAACTGCCCGGACACAGATTTGCTGACCCTTCCTGACCAGTCTTTTTGTTATGCTGCACTGAGATCTTTGACATCAAGGCAATGCAATGTAGATACTGTAAATGTCTCTGTGAAATGTATCGAAAATGGGATACTAATCAAACTTAAAGTAGTATCAAAACTAGATATTCATTTTTACCAAGTACTGATGCTAAAAAAGTCACATTCACAGGATATCTTGAGCTGTAATAGAAGTAGACCAGACTATAGTTTAAACCCACAGACCCATGAAAACTACCTGGGTGACTGAAGCAGGTTCAGTCAGAGCAACATTTTGACAACACCGTTTCTGTTGCATAAAGCCACATGGTAACATGAAAGAAAGTATTATGATTTAATGTTGAAAATGTCATTCTATTGTCTAAATATTTTTATGAAATATATAATTGTGATTGTGGTATCAGAATTGAGTATCAAAGCTATTCCTTAGTACCAAAATTGAGTTTGAAATGTTTGGATCAGTGATATTTGACCTCAAACCATCAGCAATAATTATTTTTCCTGGACTCCACACCATCACACAAAGGATGAACAGTGCAGAAAGGTCAGAGTCTAAAGCTTGGCTATAATATTGTATTAAGTAATTATGCCATAAACATTATTATTCCATGTATTATTGCACAATAGTGGTCTGCATTAATCTCAATAATCAGCAAGAGTGAATGAGACAAAAGCAAAGAAATCCGCTGTAAGCATGTCAGCTCTGTAAATACAATGTGTTGACAAATTAAATAATGAGAAAACTCACGATGTCAAGGTCTGGCATCAAATTGCACTAACACATGTTTAAAATGATTTTAACTTTTTGCAAAACCTTTCATAGCAATTATCAGCATAAAAAAACAGTAAAGACAGGATTTCCTCCACAATTATAATTACATGCTGCCATGGAGACAAGGCCAAAACAAAGCAGTAGGAGCTGTTCCCAGGTTTGTTTCTATTGTGGTCTGGATACTTCATCTGAGGTCCCACTGAGGCCTGTGAGTCACTGCTCTGGGCTGACCCACTTCTATGGAAGGAAATCCTCCACAAACCAAGTTGGTTTATAACTAGAAAAAAAACCATTGTGTTTCTCTCTAAAAAGCACCACCTTTATTGAAACTATATCACACAGTACTCTAATCTGAGAAATTTATTTCACATTCCCTGTAAGAAGATCACATTCAGTCCTACTGAAACTCATCTTGAACTTGCTGTATGCCAAATGTCAGATTTTTATGCAACAAATAATTTTTAATTAATGATTTTATTTCTTCTTTTAATCTTGACTTTATGTTTTTAACTGAAACATGGCTTGAGAAAAACACAGCTAATGCAGCGCCAGTGAAACAGGCCCCTCCAACTTCAAATTTAAATTTAGGTTATCATTTGGGGTGTTTTCATCATTTGAGTATGTTTCCTTCAAAATGGCGCTAAAACAATCACCCTCCATACTCTACATGGTCATATACAAACCACCGCAGTTTTATTGATGATTTTACTGAGATGCTTTCAGTCATATGCACAGACTTTGATGGTTTAGTCATTACAGGTGCTTTTAAGGTACATGTGGATAATGTGTGTGACAAAAATGCCAATGAGCTCAGCGCTGTCCTTGAAACTTTTCATCTGACTCAGCAGGTCAGTGAAACCACACACAACACAGGGCACACTCTGGACCTGCTCAGTACAAAGGGTGTAAATATTTCAAATGTCAGTGTGGTTAATGTTGCTCTGTCTGGTTAAAATGGTTAAAAATAGGCAAAAATCTCTGTTCCGTGCAGAAATGATGACGCTGTCAGGGCACAGAAAAGGGAGTGCTGGAGACCGAGCGGAAATGGCGCAAGTCAAACCTCCAGGTTCATTATGAGATTTACAGAGAAACGATGCATATGTTTGGGTCTAACAAGAGAGACGTACTTTTAGGACATTATTGGAAATTGCAGTAACAACTCTTGTGTTCTGTTTGCAACAAACAGACTAACAAACCCTCCAGCTCCACTGCTGTGAGAACTGATTTCCACATCTAAGTGCAATGAGTTTGTGTAACCATGCTGAATTTGGCCGTGCAAAACCTCAACATGGTTGCAAGAGTAACCCCTCTCTTTTCATCTTTGACTGTCATATAGTTTATCTGCATTGTGTTGTGAACAAATGGCCAGGACATGGTGCTGTCTTTTGTGGTGTTAATCTGCATGAAACAAAATGTGTACTGGTCAGGATACTACAGTTCAACACGGTGAGCAACACTCTCATACCCATCTCTCATGAACTGGCAAAAAATATAAATTTTTATGAACATTTTTACAATAAAATAAAGTGTACCTGCATGAAACAAAATTTGTACTGGTCAGGATACCACCGTTCAACCTGGTGAGCAGCACTCGCTCATGAATGTCCCAAATGACATAAATAACATGTACAATTAGGCTGTGATCATATAATGAATAATTAAACAGAAATACACAATTTTTACAGACAGAGCCAAAATCAGTGACCCACCTCGTGCCCATCTCTCATGAACTGGCAACATGCTCACGGCTCCAGGGGCACTTATCACACTGGTCGTCACAAGAAGGCGCTACTCAATCAAGATGCATTAGCTTAATAAGAAAAATGACAAGTGAAATCCAACACAATGTAATTTCCGTTACATTTGCAGTATTCTTTAATGACAAGGTTCGGGGCATCAATTCTACAACGCAAATAACAATCATGCAACAGATACACTTAGAGCTGAGTCACTTTGCACCTGTAACTGACAAAACTGTCTTAGAGATTGTCACCAGTCTGAGTTCAGCTACATGCTGCCTCAATGTGTTACCGACTAGATTTCTAAAGTCTGTTCTCAACAGTTTGTTTTCACCACTTGCTCACATAGTTAACATGTCATTTCAATCTGGAACATTCCCAAGAGCTTTGAAAACTACGGTCACCACAGCACTGAGACTGCTCTTATCAAGGTGACAAATGAAATCTGCCTGAACAATGCTGCAGGAAAAGTCACAGTGTTGATCCTGTTACATCTAAGTGCTGCTTTTGACAGTATCAATCATGGGATCCTCTTACAGAGACTAAAGGACTGGGTGGGCATCTCTGGTACTGCACTAAACTGGTTCAAGTCCAATCTAGAAGACAGGAAGTATTTTGTTGAAATTGGAAACTGTGTCTCCGATCACATGGCCCTGACCTGTTGGGGTGCCCCAGGGGTCGATCCTGGGCCCACTTTTGTTCAATCTCTACATGCTGCCGTTAGGCCAGTTAATACACAGCACTAATGTGTCCTACCACAACTATGCAGACGATACTCAGATCTATGTCTCACTGGCAGCAGGGGACTATGGACCAGTGGACTCACTCTGCCACTGCATCCAACAGATCAGTGTGTGGATGCAAAACAACTTTCTCCAGCTAAACTCAGACAAGACTGAAGTCATAGTCTTTGGCCCACAGAAACAAAGAAACAGTGTCAGCAGTTACCTCCAGTCTCTCTCTCTAAAACCTTCAAATCAGACTAGAAATCTTGGAGTAATAATGGACTCAGACTTGAACTTTAATAGCCACATCAAATCAATAACATCTGCAGCCTTTTACCATCTAAAAACATAGCAAAAATCTCTGAAGGGTCTACTGTCTAAAGCAGACTTGGAGAGACTTATCGTGTTTATCTCCAGTAGGTTAGATACTGTAATGGCCTCTCACTGGCCTCTCCAAAGGAGCTGTGAGAGCTGCAGAACATCCAGAACGCTGCAGCTCGGGTCCTGACTCAAACCAGGAAGTACGAGCACATAAGTCCTGTGCACCGGCTTTTTGTAGCCGAGCACTAAAGTACATCTCTGACATGTTAGTGCCATATGAACCATCTCACACTCTGAGGAGACCGACCTCAAGCTGGTGCCAAGAGTCAGGACTAAACTCGAGGAGTCAGTGTTTCAGATTCATGCAGCTAAAACCTGGAGCAGTCTTCCTGAATATGTGAGACAAGCATCTACTTTGATGGTGTTTAAATCCAGGTTCAAAACAGTTCTGTTTAGCTGTGCATATGACTGAAAGGTTTTCATTTCTCGTACTCTTTTCTCTAATTTAATGTCTCTCTCTCTTTTTAATTTTATGATGATTATTTATATTTTGATTTGTTTGTATTGTGATTTTAATGTATTTCTTATTCTGTGAAGCACTTTGAATTACTTTATGTATGAATTGTGCTATACAAATAAACTTGCCTTGCCTCTTAAGTTATATACTTTTTATATAAACTTGAAACTGTACTGCAGGTGTGACCATGTCCAACATTTTGACATTGTTTTCCCTGCATGTATTTCTTGTCTTTTCCTTGTCAATGTCATTACAATTGCCATTGCCTGATACAGTAAGTTCCTGCCCTATCTGTTGATAGTATAGTTTATAAAACATTGGTTAGGTCATGCAGAGTCCTGTTTTTATGTACTTGTCACGGTTGTATATTGATTTGTTCTGGTCAGGAATTGTTTGGTATTAAAACCTCATATCTGTCAAATAAACTCTATTATTAAATTTATGTTGATGTAAAAGGGAACAGTCATAGAACATGTCATAAAACATCAAAGAAAAGGAAAATGTGACTGGAGTCCCAGTCGTCTGTACACAGACCTGATTTTACTGCTCTGTGTTGTCCTGTATATGGCCCGTGAACTCTGAGCCGAGAACTAAGAGCCTAACCTACCTCTTCCTGACCCCTCCTCCTGCCTCCCTTCCTGCCCTCTCTCTGCTCTGAGGAAAAGCAGAGATGTGGAGTGAGTGGGATGTCCCAGATGAAGGCTGTGTCCACATCCGCTGCACATCAGCTCCAGTCTGTGGGATGGAGGGGTCTGGCAGTGGTCCAGAGGCTGAGCTCCTCCTACACAGTGCTGCAGCCAGGCCAGATCTGTGGGCAGCTAGCATGTGCTTCTTATATTACAGTCCACTACAGTCCATGGAGGGAGGCAATGGAAGGTACATTATGGAGGCAATGGAAGGTACATTATTATAAACAAAGGCAAAGGCCCGAGAGAAGTCTTACAACATTATGACATTATGGGTTGGATCTGCCACTTTCTCAGTATCACACCTATGACAACAAAAAAGGAAATACATTTTACTGGTGGCCCCAGTGGTGGCCCCAATACCCTTCTCTCACGGGGTAAGCCTTTTTTTATACAAAAAATACATGTTTAATGGTAAATGAAGATGCTATTGAAGAGTAATAATTACATATACATTTAGAAACAATTAACAACAACAATTCTGTTATACATAGATAAAACAAGTTGCATGGATAAAACAAGTTAACATTATGATATTGAAATATATCATGTTTTATTATATATAATATATTAGATTTTCACGGCGGCACGGTGGCTGAGTGGCAACACTCAGGCCTCACAGCAAGAAGGTTGCGGGTTCGATCCCCGGATCACCCGGGCCTTTCTGTGTGGAGTTTGCATGTTCCTCCCCGTGTCTGGATGGGTCCTTATTGTATAGGAAGCTTATTTTGTTTGGAGAGAAAATACAATGTTATCACTAGACCTGAAATTAAAATGAATACATTTAAACCAATAACTATACAGTTTTCTAATATTTAATAATATTCAAGACATTCAGATGAATCACTGATGTAAAATATTTAATAAACAGAAGCCATTTATAAAAATTGCATTTTCATTTACTGCCCTCTTAAATTTTGCCATTCTTTAACCAGCCTTCGAACCCTTTGTACAATACTAATGTTGTATTTAAATAACCCCTCTCCTGGGCTGACATGTTCACTGGACTTTTTGGCAAGCCACACCTTGTAGCAGGAATGTTGTTTATTGGAATTCTGATTCATTCCCGACACAGTTTTCCCGGCCAGCATGTCACGACCCTGGCTGTGGGGAGCGCTTTCCTGGTTTTGGCCTGAATACGTGGACATCCATCATCTGAGTGCTTTTAAAGAAAGACAAGTGACTCAAAACACTATGGACTTTTTCACTCTCAAAACGCTAACCTATACTATGGCTATATAGCTACAGTGGGATTGCCAGTGAACAACAAAATAGCAAAAATAATAAGGGGCCACATCAAAAGTCCAGAACTCTCTATTCATCAGGGCTTGGTCCACAGAACTGACTTGTGTGACCCTATTTAAAGGTTCACTAATTTCAGGCAGGATGTTTGTCCCCTGCTTATCTCCAAGGAAATGTTCTTGCTTAGCCCAGAACGTCCCCTAATATAGTATATGTATTTTGAATTTATTCATTGACCCATGAGGTGTTTTATTATACTATTATACTGTACATCCATTCTTATTGTGAGCGCAGTAACCTCTCTTCAGCTTCAAACTACACAGGCAAATCCCCACTATTGCAGATAATGCAAAGCGACATAAAGATATCTCAATGGATATCACCCTGATGAGACCATGCACACAGACTTTTCCCCAAAAAAAACAACATCTGAATAAGATGCAGGATTGTGGGTATTTTTTTCCTTGGCTCTCTGTTATAGACCATATGTTTCCTGCCCTGGACTGTAGTGTGAAAAGTATATCATGTGCCAAACATGTCTTGAAAGAGTTTCTGATGGATTAGATCAATGTCCACAGATCTGGGTCAGGTAGTTTTCCAAATGACTCACTTATAAAGTTTGCTGTGCGAATGAGTTTTCTTCCAAAGACCCCAAGGCATCACAAAACATCAACCACAAGAATGCACCGCAACAAATGCAGAGCCTCTTGGTGAGCAGTGAGTTTTCTTTCCAAAACACCCCTCTCCATTTGATTTGAGACTGCAAACTATAACAAATGTATCTTGCAATATGTCATTTTAAATGGCCACTTAGCAAATAGTTCTATAATTAAGAGATTGGGACAGTTTCTCCTGTTGACTGTTAGTAGACTCTTTTTTTTATACATTATGACGACATTATAGGAAGGTGCACTATTTTACACTAGGTTTGTTTGCCCATGGTTGAGTTGTGAATCACACTACTCCATTTTATTTGTCTCATAAAATCCACACTGGTCTTTTTCCGCCTGTGTTACCATGGAAACAGGGATTTAGCCTGGAGTGATAATTTGGGCTGACCGTAAAATCTGCCACAATGTAGACCAGTTCTATGTTTTTTCTTTTTTCCCTTTAACTAAGCTTTGTAACCACTAATGTTTCAAATCACTGGGAGACTGGCTTCCACTAACTCCAACTATTGACAGAATTGGGACAAATTTAGATTTTGACTCAAGAAATAGTCCATAAATCCACTGACCTCTATAAAAGATCTACAGTGCTCAAAACTTTGAGAAAAACTGGGAAAATATTGTAAATTGTATCTGTGTTAGTGGTAAAGTAGAATAAATATATGCATTTTATTTTTTTGAAATTTGGATTTTGAGAAAGAAAACAAAATTAACATCTGTGTTGTTTTAGAATTTTGAAAAATAATGATATATGCAGATTCTAGATGCTGCTGTCAATCAGAACCTTTGTATGTACTCACTAGCTCATCTGAAAACATTTCACTCAAAAGTTATGTGCAGTCTCCATTTAGTCTCATTAAGGGTTATTTCAATAAAACACCAACAGTGTTTTTTTCCAACATCATTATCAGAAACAGTGGACTCACCACAGAATGCCCAGGCCTTCAGCTGCTGTGACAGTGACATCATGAGGATCAGATTAGAAATGGACTCAACCAGAGAGGGGTGGAAAGAGAAGTGAACATTTCAACCTGAAGAGACTCAACCAGACAAAGAGGAAGTATTAGTAGTTTTATTGAATGAGTTAGCTTTGGCGCTCAGACCCCATAGAAGATATTGCAACGAAGGGTGTGGTAGATTAGATGGCGTTTAGAAGTTGTCTTCCCCTCGGAGTCTGGACACTGGAGGCGGTAGAGAAGACTGAGGAGACTGAAGGGGGCGATAAGAAGCTGGGGGGTGCTGGGGAGGAGGCACAAACAGAATCGGCTGATTGGACAAGGAGGAGGTGAACGTGGGGCGTATTTGGAGTGAGGTGATGAAGGCTGCAGAGCAGGTAAAGGACGTGTTGAGGTAGATGTGAGCGAAGTTAGGTCTTCCAGGTTGAATTTACACTAGCTCCATTTGTAAAACTACAGTTACATGGCCAAATGTTTATTCATTCATGTGTATCAGTACTGCTGTCAAAACTGTATGTAAAGTAGATCAGTAGAGCAGGTGATGTAGTGCTGTTATGTGCATTTGTAGATATTAACAGATTTCACTCTTTAAGATGCACTGCACAACTTTTCTGGTGGAGGGTCTGCTACCTACTTGTTTCCATGGAGAGGTTATTGCTTTGCACATGTTTCATGATATGACATTAAACATATCTACCATCTAGCATTTATTCATTGCAGGTGTTTCTATTGCTCAATAATAACAATAATTTCTTAGGGGCGACTCACCACAGATCTGAATTGTAGTGTAGTGTAGTGCTTGTCTCCCTTGTGACAGGTTTAATCTGTGGAATATTCTAGACAAAGCAATAACATTTCCATGGAGACAAGTTGGTGGTGGACCCTCCACTACGCAGTTCACTTCTAAGGATTCCTTCCTGATTTGAAGGATTTGGTAGTCCTCTTCAATAAAGAATTCAAATCAAGATATTGTATTTTTTGGAGAAAGGTCCTCACAAAATCATCCAAATCATGAAGGAAACATTTGCCTGAAACCCATGAATAGAAAGAAGCAGATGCAGATGTGAGACAGCTGTGCACTGGGGCATTTGGGATTTGAACTCCTAATTTAAATTGTCATTAAGTAAAATTTACATGGGTAGAATTTGCAGGCATACACATTTAAAAACAACTTTTCACCCCTAGACTCAGTTACCAGTCATCATGAAATTATGTGCAGACATTAATCATTACAATAACCAAACCATATCAGTTTTGCCTAACCTTAAACCCACATGCCTATTTTATTTGGGACTCCATAAGATTGATAAAGTACAAATGATATGAGGATTAAAAAGTACTTCATTTTAAAGTCTTTCTTCTGGTGCAGCCAGAAAAAGTAATCCACCTTTGTCAGAGTTGATTACCTCTCCCTCCAACCTGATGCCTTAGTAACCCAGATGGGAGTCTAATATACTTTGCATTAGGCCTACATGTGCTCATTCCCCATTATACTTTATATGTATGTTGTATGTATGCATGTTTTGTCTTTGCTCTTGTAGCATATGTGTAGATGTTGGCCAGAAGAGGTAGAAAGGGATTATTGCAGGCTAGATCAGATGATAGGTATCTGCTCTTGGAGGTGCGTGATAGTAATAATACAAGGAGACAGTAATTTGGGTTTGTGGCTGGTGCCATATAGTGATTGACAGTGAAAAAATGACATATAAACATACAAACAAAAACCTAATATTTACAATCTCCTGATTTTTTAATCAAGCTTGATAGTTAAAGTACTTTGATTTGAAGTATTAAATGTGTTTCTCACAAATAGACCATTTGTATTCAACAAGATGCAACAGTATTTTAACAGTAGGCAACAGTATCTAAAATTATATATTATATATTTGACAGTTATAATTATATATTATATATTTGATAGTTCAGTGCATTCCCCAACAAAACTACTGCAGCGGCAGTACAGAGTCACTATGGTTCACGATCCACAAATAGTAGTGGAATGAGCAAGAGTCCAGAGTAATAGCAGAGTTTATGAATTGTCATTAGAGCAATATAAACGTATGGTGAATGCGAGTAGTACAGTATGCTGGAGAAGTATGGGGAGTGACTGGCTGTATCAAGCCTCCTACCAGACCACAGAAAGATGAAGATGATGTGCTATGATTCTATGAGGTTCTGGGCTATTCTAGCTGGCTGTCATAGGGGTTTGTACCCGACTGGGCACACTTGGCCTGTACAGCAGTCCTGTGGCTCCTCTCCTCCACTCCCGAATCCAGAGAGCAGACACAGGAGGCTTGTATCGGGCACTACGAGGAATGCTATTGGCTGAAAGCACACTGTGTGTGCGCACGTGTGTGTGTGTATGTCACATGACTTGCCATACAGGTAAAATGGGAATTTATATGTATAAATTTTTACCCAGTTTAGGCGCATTTAATAACTTGGGTTACACTCTTCTCACAAAAACAAAATATGAAAATATTCAACATCTGCACATTCGCTTTGTTTTTATTACCCTGTTATAGAACACCTCTCCTCACCTCAGGTTCTTTTACCCCTGGGGGAGTTGTTTGGCTCACGAGGCTGTTGGCACGGCAATATGGCAGAGGTGTTGGTCGGTTCACAATGGATATTTGAGTTATCACCTCTCATGGTTTCACAATTGGAATCCGACTGATTGAGATTAATTATGCACAGTGATTACACATGACACAGTTCATTCATCAAAATTACTCAGTAGTGTTTGGTCAAAGATTTATTTTATGTACCTGTAAACATTCTAGAAAAACAAAGCAAATATAATAAAAGGGCAAATAAATGGCATGTATGAAAAACTCAGGCCAAGTTGAGCTGTAATTTTACAATACCTGGAAGTAAGGCTATGAATTGTTGGGATGTTGGCAGTGAAGAGTTAGTCTGTAGTTGGATGATTGCCCATTCTTTAAGGCACACATTGTACCCTTAAATTGGCCCCTTAAGGATCTTGGTTGTACAAGCTGTAATTATTATTATTGTAATTATTAATTCTGATTATTAAGTAAACTACATAATATCACTCATTTGTGTTTAGTATGTTCTTTTGCTGAGATGACAGTAGATTAGTAATTTACAAAATATGCTTTTCCATAAATCCAGATTGAAAATGCATTCTTGGCTAAAAAGTATTGGAATTTGAAACAGACACAGCAGTGCCCAGTCAAAATCTTTGTTGTAGGATTATAAAGTCATTCAAACATAGTACAACTGAAGGATGAATAATCTGTATTTGATTTTTTTGCATGCCTCATAGTCTGTGGAACAAGCTCTTCATGGATGTTCCCCATCTCAGGGTCTTTCCAGCCACATCACTTCTGATCTATTTTCCAGAGGGTATTTTCCTGACAGCAGGTTTGCATTAGCCCAGTCCTGGCCTTGATTGCTCTTGTGCATAAATCTCATTGTGTAATTACCTCTCTCAGCTCTTTATTTAAGGATTAGAGACTCAGAAATCGAATGGACAATTCTTTGAAGAACATATTGACTGTAGTTTCACCCAGCCTCAGTGGCAGAGAGGGTATGTTCAGTTTTATAGCACTATGGCATCATCATATGACTTCATCTCTCCGAGACACTGAGTCAGTTTTAGAGGGACCGACTTTACTTCAGTGGAAACCAGTTCAAACAGAATGAAACCCACTCTGATCATTGGTCCAATGCTAAAGGCTCAATCTGATGTTCGGAGACTAAGCAGATCAGAAGTTTAGGCCAGGAATCTGTTCTTCACCATGACATAGACAAAATATTGTTTCCAATACCTTCTTTGTTCCCATAGAAAACTACAAACTACATATTTTATAAACATTTTAGGATAACTAGTTACCCTGATCCAAATAGACTAGTTGGATTATTATTTGTTATTTTGCAATCTGACACAAATCTGACTAAATCTGATGCCTTTCTCCTTGGAGGTCAATGCAACTTGCCATGTTTTGCACAATGGTTTGGCTTACATGAAGCATTCATACAGAGGACAACAGTTTAAACTGCCTTCTGGCTGGATTTAATGTTTGGACCCATAATTCACAAAACTTCGCCCATAAGCATGCATGTCCCCTTGGGCAGACCCAGAGGACCACCCAAAACAGCCCTGTATATGTCCAAACAGCCGCATGTCCTGCTCTGTCATTGTTCTGCTCTGTGATCACTACTCATGATTACTGCCATATTTTCCAATGCTCCGGATGGTCCTCTGATCCAAATTATAGTGTGAAGAATACTTTTCGGATCATTAAAACAACCACTCTTTGGGGTAAGCTATATCCCCTCTCATACTACACACATGGTTCCACTTCATCTCCCCTTCTGCTCTGGTTCTTGATGTGATTTCTTTGATAAGAAATATTAATACAAAAAAAAAAATAAAAC
The DNA here is from genome assembly GCA_034769755.1 of Odontamblyopus lacepedii. Lineage (NCBI taxonomy): Eukaryota > Metazoa > Chordata > Actinopteri > Gobiiformes > Gobiidae > Odontamblyopus > Odontamblyopus lacepedii. Next base: position 19,386,013 of record CM068352.1, read on the forward strand.
TGCAACCTTATTTCATAGTGTTCATGTTGAGTCCAAAACATTTTTAAGTAAAATTCAAGTTTATTCTGTTTAAACATAAATCTCTAAAATATGGTTATGAGAGCAACACTAACTAATGTATACTTTCTAATGTATGCAACCATAACAGAACCTATACATTGTTGTTGTTTAGCCCCAGATGCCCACATATAAATCTGCTCATTGGATCCCTATTCCCATCCTGGTCTGGGAAGTCCAAGCCCAAACCATGGTGGACTCAAAGTACATCCATAGAAACTAATAGGGTAGTGATTATCCATGGGTTTAAGAATGGTGAGAAATTAGGGCAACAATTTGAAATAAAATATCCTATCTTTCTGAATGGTGAAAAGTTCTGTCATCTTAAAGAGAAAGCAGAAACCCAGGCATACTTAGAGATGCACTGTGTTGTCTGCGCATTGAGAAAGTATTAATCACTGAATATCCAAGCAGAGAGTTAAAATGCAGAGTTACAGACAGAACTCATTACTCTCCCAAAAAAGGCTTTCTTGTAAATAGTAAACTTGGGCCAAAAGCTTGTCCTCAGTGACCCCACACTCGCTCAGACCAGCACCCAAACAACCACCATTACAGGACCAAACCCTATCTCAACAACAATTCCTGCATGACAGTTTTGTGTCGGTCTTATCTAAACTGTCCTAAATTTTCTTTTCATGAAGACATAGTGTTAGAAAAGGGACCCAGAAACCTTTTAACTACAGATTATTTTTATGACTAAAGGAGCATATTATAGATTTATTCTGCACAAACTAAGCTAATACTGACTGGAGGCTAAAGAAAGCTGCAATTGCACATATATGTTATTATACTTTCTACTTTTGCAACAAAGGCTACAACTACTCAAAGAAACCCAAGAAAAATACTTTGCTCTACATTCAGTAACTCAAAAACACGTGCTGTAAATTGTATTAAGGCTTAAAACATTGCTCAAAGACACCCGCATACCGCATCATAATCCTATTCACGTACATCACTAATTATTGCTCCAATAATTATGGGCCTTTGTTTACAGGGGAAGTGTAAAACCAGCAAAAGAATTTGGATTTTATTGGAAAACAAATTACTGCCAATCCCCTGTAGGGCCAAAGTCAACATGAAGTAACAGTGATGAGTGAGCTCTCAATTTTCTTCACTGAGTCTAGTGCGATGTTTAGCCTGGCTTCATCCCAGACTTCCTTAATGTAGGTCAGTGGATTAAAGGTTTGTATTTAAAACAGTTGAAATGTATGAAAAAAGAGGACCCCCTGCCCCGTGCTCCCTCTGACCTCTTTCTTCAGACATGTACCAGTCATCGCTGCACATGCACAGTCACACATTCAGATTTTCCAGAGGACAGACATGCACTCCCAGCTGCTTGAGACCAGAATCCAGGGTCCACATTACGTCATCGACTCACTGGAAAATATGTGAGAGACTGTGAACTCATCCACAGTAAAGTGAAGTTTTTAGGTTACAGGCAACTGTTACAAGGTGTGATGGCCACAGTTAAAACCTCATCACTTAATCATTGTTAGCTATAAATCATTCACTTAAAGTTGCATCAAAAAAGTAAAAGAGTTTCAGTGGTTCTTAATGGTTTATTTTGGAATAAATATACAAAAGCCAAAGACATTTTGAACTGTCTGAGTATAAAAAAAGAAACATATTTACAATATTTTTGCACAGAACTGGATAAATGTATACATAGTATACAGCACTATCTGTGTATGTCATTACTTTTGCTGTACAAAGTGCAAAAGCCGGGGTATAATTAACAGAGAAAACATAAAGGTGAGTCCTGCTGAGGAAAGTGGAGATAGAACTGGACTACAGGACAGCTGTGCTCTGGATGAGGAGAGACACAATCATAACAGTATAACAAAGGCACTGCCAGCTTTTCTTCCCTAAAGTTTAGCCTTTCATTGATAATAAATGATGTGTGTAAACTGTGCCAGAAGAGCATGATTTAACAGGCTCCATGACCTGATGTAGACTGTGGACACGGCAACAATGGAAGACCAAGAACATAATAATCTGTTAGTAAGCCTTTACTTTACCTTTACTAGTGAATGTTGGACTGTTCAAATCACACATATGTTGGTTCTCTAGGAAGCATTTATAAATTCCCATAGCAGACTTTACAAATCTTTCCAATACACACAAGTTGTTTACTATTACTCAAACAAGCCCTGAAAAATAATGAGCAACTTCCTGGAACAGTTCAGCTAAGATTCTACAAAGCTTTATCAGTCTCATTAAGACAAATCGTAGCTTTGTTCCGAACACAGAAACACTTCCATTTTTCACTAGAAAATAATTGAATACAGCTAATCTTTTGTAACATATGGCTGTGAAGAATGTGTTCACGTTTCACAACAGCTGCAAGCAAATTGGCTTTAAGATAATATTTGGTTTAGATCATCAATACAGCAGCAGGGTAGCAGCTGTGGTAAAGAACTTGGCTACATCTGAGCAGCAAGAACTCTGGAGTGATGCATTTTATTTCTTATTTCAAGAATTTAAAAACTCCCTGAAAAAATACAAGAGACAGGTGGTGAGCAACATGCAGCAGGGTGCTTATAAACACAAACGCTCTTGTTTGTTTGTTCATTTTTGTATTGCAGAAGCCCCAAACATTAACACTGAGTCTAAGGCAGGTGAGGCTTTATGGAGATTCAGAACCTGCTGACATGGGATAAATAACATTTAGAATGTGTTGTGTTGTTTCTTTAAATTAGACCCTTAAGTGTAATATAGTCATCTCTGCAGAGACCCATTTATTATCCATTAGTTTCTGAAAGTATAAAATCTGCTCCTGACTGAGAGTCCTTAACATGGGCTGAGGCTACAGAAGTCCAGCTCCTGTGGTTTGCGCAGGTCCGTGCAGTGTTCTCGGGGCAGCAGGTAACCCGTGGGAGCTCTACAGTCCAGGGGGCGTCTCTTGAATCCTTTGCCACAGGTCCTGGAGCAGGGGGACCAGTTCCCCACCCTCCACTCGGGACAGGGATCTCCACATATCCTGGTGGCTGGGGGCCTCTGTGCAGGATCACAATCAAAACCAGGCTTACCATCCGGTCGAAGACACTGGACCAACCTCCTCTGCAGCCCTTTACCGCAGGTTACCGAGCACTTGTCCCAGTTTGTGGAGAGCCACTTCCCCAGACCAGGCTCCTCCTTAGTGTACACATTTTTCAGGCTGTCCTTATCATCCTCTGCTAGGACACTATTGTGGGAGTTTGTACGTGTGTCCTTCTTTGAGGCCTTCTCCTCTTTGCTCTGTCGGGGCAGATAGAAGGAGTAGCGGATTCTGGGTGGGGTCATCCGGCCGGCACACAGCACCTCCACAGTTAAAGCTTCTCCTAAAGGTTTGACCGCCTGCAAAGTCTCAGAGGTGCCAGAGGTGCCACTGTAGCGCATCAGACTGTTCTTTACAATGATGTCTCGCTCCCCAGAGGACACAACGTAGTTCCCATTCAGCACATACTGTCCGTTACTGCTCTTTACAGCCAGATAGTTGTCATCACCTGTCATTCCCTTGTAACCTCGCTGTCTGATGTCAATGTTGGCAGCACCCACTGGAAGCAAGACCACGAAGTTGTATCCATGCCTGTATAATTGTCAATATAACACAAAATCATTTCAGAACTAGATGATTAAAGTGGTCTCATATTATTTCACTATATCTGTACTCACACTGGTCTTGTGAAGAGTCCTGACACTTTCTTGCAGCCTTTATTGTCACCTCCACATACTCCACACTTATCAAACTTTTTAGCAGAACCAATTCTTCCATCACAACCAGCTTTGATGCACTTTCCTTGGACACACACTCCTGTTGTATCGGGGGAGCATGGGGTGCCATCTACTACCTGCAATAAGCAAACGCGCAAATGTAAGGAACCAATTTGTAAAACTGAATTTTTACGATGGATTAATATTGGCCCCAAACTGCCCTTTAAGATTCATAGGGTTTAATGTAACGTCTTGGCTGAGGTTGGATTGTACAGCTGCAAGGTGATTTAGGCGTCCTGGGAGTATTTTTATCCCCTCCTCCGCATGTTAGAGTGACGTGTGAACTCTGAATGTGCTGCTTACACTCACATCACACTCCTCAATCTGGGTTAGGCCAATTCCTATCTCATCCTTTAGTGTTTATATGCAGACACAATACATTCAGCTGGCCCATATATGCCTGCCCTTAATAAATGGATCAACTGGTGATCTCAGTCTGTGACTGGTTACTGATAATCCAATCAGAGGGCTGTATTTCTTCATCAACACAAAGTAAACAACAAGAAACTATTCACTACTGAGAGGTCTTAAAGGTGCACTGTGTAACTTTTCTGGAGAGGGTCTGCAACCTGTTATATCTCCATGGAGATATTAATGCTTTGGTATGACATTAAATTAATCTGTCTTGCATTTTCTTCAACTACCGGTGTTATTTATTGCTCAAAAATATCTTAAAAAAGATTCATTTTTGTGAACGGGGTTACTTCTCCACAAATCTAGCCTTGCAAATTTCCATGGAGATTCTTAAGTTTATGGCCATATTGTGGAACATTCTAGGCACATCTCCAGGGAGACAAGCAGATGACGGACCCTCCACTGGTTACACAGTACACCTTTAAGTTTGAAACTGTACATACACACTTTCAGGTATTTTACATAAACAGTTTGTTCTAGCAGTCCTTACTAGTTTGATCCAGTAACCATTTCTACAGGAAGAAACTGTAATGCTGTAATGCTATTCTTTTCTAAAAACTATGTGCGTACATTTTGTAAACAAAGTAGAAGCCTTACCTTTGGAGCAAGGACATAGAAGTACCCTGTGCCGTTAGCCCTGCAGATGAGTTTGCACCTGTCGTTAGCAGAAACACCAGAAAACTTGGGCACCCAAACAGCAGAGGTAGCGATGCGATTGCTATTGAAACTGCGTCCACTGTCCTCACACTGCTCCTCTCTGAAGGTCTTCCCTGCTCAAAACAGACAGATGAAAAGGTTAGAGGTTTGAACGCTCGGGGCAAGAACGTGTCATCGAACATGTTGTACCTTTGTCAGGGCAATGGTTCAAGCTGCAGGAACGGTATTTGACCCGGACACCTTGGCAGTATTTTCCCCCATTTGATGGTGATGGGTTACTACACTCCCTTTTGGAGAGCTGGACACCCCCTCCACATGAGCGAGAGCAGGGGCCGAAAGCACCCCACTTACCCCAACGACCATCCACCTGGAAAGTACAAGATGAACAAAAGAAATATGAGCAAAAATCACTGTGGTAGAATAATTGAAGTAGCCTGAGAAACTAAAAAGAGGCAGGATTTTGGATGGATGTCAAAGCTTGTTCCATCGGTATGGGACCCGCAGACTCAACACATTGTGGTACTGTCTGACTAATTTTTCCATTGTAGGGAGTAACTTTTGATGGCATACACCAGATAGCAAGGACTTAGTACAGCAATGCAAATTCGATAATATCTATCTATCTATCATATCATGTCATATTCTATAAATCTGTGTTTTGCAAAAGGATTCACTGATAATGTATTGCACAAATCTATTATAAGAGCTAGAGTATCTTATCTAAGGGATCGAACCATTTTTAGATACACAGACAAGAGCTTCAGTTTTGTTTGATCTCAAAGTGTAATGTGATCCAGAACATAGTTTTACCTTCACAGTTTGCACAGCCATCTTGTTGGTGCATATTCCGCGGTCGCAGATCTGTTCCTCACCACAAACAGTGCCATCGGCCCAGGGAAAATGCCTGGTCATACACACAGGATGACCATTGGACTTCCCTGTGCACCACAAGCGACCACATGGAGGCTGCATAAAGGTGCATGGTTTGGACCCCGCTCCAAATGCAAGCTCACACTGACGGTCTAAACTGTAGGTCGCTCCGGGCAGCATATCAGGGAGGACCAGGGGCTTCTGCGGTGGGTCCAGTAAACAATCCCCTGAAAACACAAAAAGATGAAGTATTGCTTCTAGAGGCATTTAGTAAATTCATCCATATTTCCATCCCTCTTTAATCAAATGTCTGTGGGTTTGTGGGAGTTTATAGGAAAGACTGATCATGTCTTCTGTGGTGTTCTTCGTACTCAGTTGTGCCATGAGATAACCATCTTATCTGTAATCTGTAATATATCATTCCCTTCACCACAAACATTGCACAAGTGAGATTTCTTACTAAAGATATTTTTGCAACAAACGTGATGAGTAATAGTATTGGGCATTTACAGTAGCAACAGTAGAGAAAATAATGTTAGTAATTTTGGTAGCAGCATCAGTAGTAGAATAGTAACTGATGGTGGTAGTGTTAACAGTAGTAATATTTGCAATAGCACCCGCTACAGTAGTTTCAGAATTTCAGAAATACTTTAACACTACATGCACAAACTTCCTCCCTCTTCTGTGTAGGGAAGTGATTTGATAATTTACTAAGGTTCACAGTTCCCTCAACATTGAACAAAGCTTAATCCCATTCCTTCCTTCCCACTCTCCAAAGAGCCATCATTTAAAACAATAGCTGCTATTGTGTTTACACAGAAATGAAGAGATTACAAATGACTTGGGGCACTGCGCTGCATGGTAACATGAGGCAACATGTTGTTCTAGCAGCACCACCGTTTTTTGAAGACTAGATTTATGACAGCCAGCCGGTAGGGGCCAAGTTACAACACTGTTTGCAAAAATCACTCCCAGGCAAGTTTTCTTTATGTATTTCTTGGGTTGCATTTTGTTCGTGGGCTTGTACTAAAGTAGACAGAGACATGTCGTTTGTCTATTTGGAGTTCTTCTGTATGTGAAGCGGTACGCGGATACACCTTCGAGTCCAAACCTCAGTGGTGACTCTTTTAAACAAGACCTCTAATTTAGTGCAGATGTCGGCTAGTTTTAAAATAAGAGTTGAGTGCCTCTCCAGGGCTTTGTGGTCTGCCCAGCTTGGCAAAGAGTCCAAACCGATTCCAATGCATTTCTGGTGATGGCAGATGTTGCACTGGCCCACTTTAGTAACTTGATTATGCCCACACTTTCATTATGATTGTTGGGTTGAAGACAAGAATAACTGTCGAAATCATTAGAACGTGAACTCGGACAACTGGTTAAATTGTTGAAACCACAAATAGTAAAAGATACCACAAGGAAATTATGTAGTAACTGTGATGTACAAAATGCATAGCCATTTTTGTGGTATTGTAGTTATTAGAGCACAGCAGCACCAATCTTACTCCAAAAAGGCATTCTGGAAATACAGCAAAAGTCAATGGTTTGCAAATTTGTTCCCTTGGAATTTTTTTCTAAGATGACTCCATATGAAATTAGAAAAAGGCAGAACCTCTATTAGTGTTGCTAAATAGCCCTGAGCACTATATCACAAAGGCCTTAGTTTTTTTTCCCCTATCCATTCTTCTGTTTGGACCTGTATATGAAACCTAACCATTTAAACTCACCATGTCCCCCATCCAAAAACTCTGTGATGATAGCAGCGCTGCAGGGAGACCAGGGGCTGGTGCGGTTGATCTGGATCAGTGTAGGAGACATCATGTGGTTATCCTGCAGTCTCCCAAAGACATCATCACAGGCTTTTACATTGTCATGTGGCATGTTGAACACATGCCCTGTTGAGAGGAAGCCCAAGTCAGTCCTATTGTACTTGAGTAAGCAGTTATTTTATTATGTGCTGTCGTTTAAGTAATGTGTGGTTTTGGCAGGTCTCACCAAGTTCATGAGCCGTGGTGAAGGCGGAGGGCAGGCCATCGTCTTCGATCACAGAGCAGCTCCTCTTTGGGTCACACATGGTGCCAACATCCGCCATTCCCAGAGTGTCACAGGTGGAGGCTCCACATAGGTCCTGCAATGCAAATTATATGAGAGATATAAGGAAATGGTTAGGGTACAAAAGCCATTTATTTGATTTTTCCTTATTACAACAATGATTTCACAGAGATACTAGCACTACTCTCCCATTAGATTTCAAAACATGCACAATAGGGATAATCTTGTGGTTTAAGTAGTCCTGACCAAGCCAAGTTCAAGCTCTGGAGATGGGTCTCTGGGCATTGCTGTTCCTGTTGGGTTGGCTGAAGCACGGGTCAAATGTAGAGAACAATAAAGTGCAACATAGCCTTAACAAACCGCCTTAATTAATTAAGTGATTACTTTGTTTAGAGCTTCTCCTACAAGAGCTAATAATGTAATGTCTCTCATCATAACATTTATACACAGGCACAAGCTTTCCAGATGATCCATTTTCTGACCACAGTAGTACAACCCCAGTTTTAGTGCATATTTAGAGTTTCTGACCAAGCCTACTAATCACAGACCGCGGGCATTCATAACCGCTGTACAGAAACACCCATCTCCACTCTCTAAACAGCACAAGCATATACATTACATACAACCAATTTGTGCTCGGAGAAATGCAGCTCCAGGCAAAGACAAAGCCGGTTTAACTTAATGCAACTGTACAGCACTTCAGTTCAATGAATGTACCCATAAAACGCTGAGCCAAGTGAAGAGCCATGATGACAAACCATTTCTAGCATAAACCACAAATGCTGCAATTCCAAATGGCTTCCAGATGCCTCTGTGTGTGCAGGAGATGACATTCAAAGATTGGGTCATTTAAGAGGAGGAAATAAAAACGTGCAAGAAGAACAAGAGGAACAAAGCAGCAGTGTCAAAGAGTTTGTTCCAAGCTACGAACTACTTCTCACATCTGTCAACTATCATATAAGCAACTCCATTAAATTGTGTACTTAAACAAAACACAGATTAATATTATGTACAAAGATTAAGCCTCTGATTACAGTTGTTATAATTTTGCTCTGGTTGCACTGTAAGGAAATGCAACCTTGTGTATGAATCAAATACTCTGAATGTCTTTGCATGTAGATTACAGATGAAAGCTTTATTCTCTGATTTTTCCTTATTTTATATTTGTTGTGGTAATCCATAAAAGGAGATCTGATTTTCTCACAGTGGCAATTATGGTATTGGACACAAAGTCTGGAAACAAACATTAATTGAAATCAAGGTGCATTATCACTGACCTTTTTCAAAACAGTCCAACAGTCCAGTTATAAACAATAGGGATTTACTTATATTCAAACTAAAATCTTGGTTTGATAAATGCTGTTACAAAACAGTGCTGAAAATAGACATGATTCTTTATAAGGCACATGGCATTGTTGTGTGTACGTGTGGTCTGCGTGTTCTGAGTTGAATAGGGTCACCCTGTATAAACTAGACCAGATAAACTCTCCCTATATACAAAACATTACATTGACCTGGATGGCTCCCAGCTTGCATATTTATGGAGCATATTGTTTTTTGTCAGATGCCATGACCTAGACAAGAAATATAATTGTGTCAGTGTGCTCTGGAGTGAGTGTTGCTGATGTTCTTTTAAAACCTTCCCTCCTCCCATGCAGTGGAAGCAGAGGCCCATGCAGTGGAGAACATTCAGCTGGAGCAGTGATGAAAGTCAGAAGTGCATCCCTCCAGGCACTTGCAACACTTCTTAATGGTATAGGTAAATCATCTGTTTTAAACTATTGTCATTTAATTTCCCTTTTCACACAAGCTTGCTGGTCAAACTCCCTAAAGCCAAACAGTTCATTATGGATCATTGACATCACTGTTGACCCAGTGTCAAATATTTGGAAGTGCAGCTTTTCCATTCAATGAAAAAATGCCCTCTTGTGAGCAATGAAAGCAATCAGGGCTTTTGCTCTCTCCTCCCCAATTACTTCTGACCTATGGTGTCAAAGCTCTCAGGAGTGCAATTAAAACAATGGGCTTGTGCCAGTAGATCATGCTTTAAACATTCACAAAAATGCAGACACGTGAAAATTAGGCCAAACGTGCTACATATGGACAACTTTAGGGGTCTCCATTGCTTTGGTTTACAATTTCCATAACTTGCCTGAAATCGAATAAATAAATAAATAAATAAATACATTTCTAATGTAAGGACGGTCACCTCCCCACAGATTTGACTTGCAACTTGACTTAGTGGTGTCGAAACATGAATCTGTTACCATACTGTGGAACATTCCAGGCAATGCATCTCCATGAGACAAGCATAAGGCCTATCCTCAAGCAGAAAAGTTACACAGTGCAGCTTTAAGTAAATGTGAATGTGATGTTACCTCTCTTGTAAATAGAATTGCCGTGTCCCAGTACTCTGCATGCTTATCTGTGTTCTTGTTCATCTTTTTCTGCCAAGTGCAAAAGTTTCTGAGAGTCATTGCTGCGTTCCCGGATACTTTGGGTCCTTTGTCAGCTTCACTTATCACAATAATCTTTACGACTACGATGTTGATTGAGTTGAGAATACTCGGGTGCTTGTATAGTCGCGCAGCCACTGACATCAGCGTAAGTATGTAGTGCTTTAGGTCAACGCCGTGAAACTGTGCCATTGACTCGTCCGCCGCTATGAGCGTCTCCACGTATCTGGGGACTGACGCAAACCTTTTGAATCTGCCCAAATTCTGAATCGTATTGGTCACATTGTTGTCATCTGCAAAGTGCCTGTATTTCTCCAGTGACTGCACAAGCTGCTGACTTATGTCACTGTCCACGGCACATCTGGACGTGGCGTTTGGCGTCAAGTTGCGGCTGGTTCTGCGCCTGAGTATGTGCGCACCTTCCGTAGTTCTTGTATCATTCTGGACCGGAGTAATAAAATATTCCCATCCATGGAAGCCAAAGGCGCCCTGTAAACCATTACAAAGACTCAGCGCTGCATAGGAGTTGCTGTCATCGTTGACGTATCCAGAGTAGAAACACCGGCGCAACTCGTGCGTGTCATCGCTGTTGGATAGCTTCGGTGCGTCTTGGTTAGAAATACTTGATGACATAAAGCTAGAGTCCTGGCGTAAATCAAGCAATAACTCCTGATGAAATGCCCTTATTTTTATGACACTTTTCCCTTTAGAGAGATCCACGTCGTTGTCAGAAAAAGTCCTTCTGTCATGATTGGAGTTTTTTAGCCTGACAGGAAAGCAAAGTTCACTTTCCATGCAACACACAAGTTTGGATAAAGTAAGCGCCAAATAGAGGAGAAATGGTATTTTGATAAACATGACGATGCTTGCATTCGGTACAGAATGCAGTGGTGATTAGCCGGTAGAGTCTGCAGGATGAGTGGAGGCGGTGAGAGTTTGAGGGTAATCCAATAGGCACTTCTACACTGCAGCTTGTACAAGTCCACTCACTGCAGCACACTCCTCCTGGTCAAGACCCATTCCTCCACCTGTGTGTGCTAAGGCAACTGCAGCGCTCAGCGCAGGCTCAGGCGCTTTTTGTGAAGGGGCAGGCTTTGGAGAGGCTCTGGATAAAAATGTAAAGTCAACTCAAGACACCCAAAACTCAAGAGAGACAACCCATTCTGGCAAGAAAACTAACGAATGTAATTTACAAGGCTGATATTAGCCTAACATCAAACCCAATACTATAAGTTATTTTTTCATAAAGTCTGTTTAGTTTAGTTAAGCTAGTAAAAGCTCCATGGAGATGTTATCTTTGCCTGGAATCTTCCACTGTATGACATTAAACATATCCATCTGGCATTTATTCATTACAGGCGTTTCTATTGCTCAAAAATACCAAACTTCATTCTGTGAATAGGAGCGACTCTCCACAGATGTGAGCTCCATATATAGGCTACTGCGGAACATTCTAAACAACGCAATAACATTTCCATGGAGACAAACGGATGGCAGACCCTCCACTAGAAATGTTACGCAGTGCAAACATTATACTAATGTTAAATGACTGGACATGGCAAGATGTGTCATAGAGCAAAGCTATCTATGGCAGTCCACGATAGCAGTCTATGATTGCGATTCTATTTAGTTGTATTTACCTTACTCAATCTTTGAGCAACATCTGGTGGACAGAAACATACACTGCGTTAAAAGATTTTTAGTAGGCTAGATCCAGATAGAGACCCATGGCTACATCATTATGCATATACAGAACTGATACAGAATATAGATTTAGTTATCACAACAGTATTACTCTATTTTAATAAAGGATTATTGAGCGTCAACTTCTTTTGTTTGCAGCTGGTTGCTATGGACGCAGCACAGGTTGCTATCCTAAGGACCCATTTCTGAGGTGTCCGAAAAAATGCCTTAGTAACTTTAAACAACAAGTTTATAGATTAAATTATAAATTACTGGAACATGGGATTTGTAAATTATTTTATAGTCACGATAACATTTCATAACACACACAATCTATATCTCCGTGTACAGCCAAATACTACACAGAATTTTGTAACTTTAGGCGGTGGCACTTGACATACTGTTCTCAACATCTCCAAAACTAAGAAGTGCGAGAAACTAATCTGCCGAAATAGCTGATGCCTAAACAAGAATACCGTTGAATTTACGTTTTCTATTCACCGATGGCTTAGTAATATCCACGCGTTATTAGTAACTGATAGTAAAGCGCCATAACGTTTAATATATAACCTGCTAGCTAGCGTTAAGTTAACCTAGCAGAAAGTTGTTTGCTTTTTACCTTGTCGTTACCTGTGAGAATGAATTCATATCACGTTTTGGAGCTCGCCGGAGAGGGCTCATTTGGTCGCGTTTACAAAGGAAGAAAGAAATACAGCGGACAGGTAAGTCTGAGTTTTGTTGTAAGTTTACTACTACTCGATTTATTGTTATTAGCCATGTCTTCTATCTGTCATCTCTTTATCATTGCACCTGTGTTCACCAGGTTGTGGCCTTAAAGTTCATGCCAAAAGTGGGTCGCTCTGAAAAGGAGCTTCGAAATCTCAAAAGAGAGATTGAGATTATGCGGGATCTTCAACATCCAAATATTGTTCAACTCTTTGACAGCTTTGAGACAGACACAGAGGTATTTTACACTATCCGTGAAATGCAACAAAAGTCAAATGCTGAGAGGAAGAGAGGAATTGTGGATAATAATGACAATTTATAATTTAATAGGTAGTAGTTGTGACTGAATATGCTGAGGGACAATTGTTTCAGATTCTTGAAGATGATGGCAATTTACCAGAATGTCAGGTATTGCATTTTCTTCTGTGATCTTCTTGGTGTATAACATGCCAATACAATAGTTATAACAGCATCTTCTTTTCACTAGGTCAGCGAGATAGCCTGCCAGTTGGTTTCAGCTCTTTATTATTTACATTCTCATCGCATTCTTCATCGTGACATGAAACCTCAAAACATTCTGCTTGGGAAAAGTGGAGTGGTGAAGCTCTGTGACTTTGGGTTAGTAAAGTGTATTTGTTGAAATGGGTTTACATTACCAGTGCTTCATTTCAAGACTGATGATAACTCCTGTCAGTGTAGGTTTGCCAGGGCCATGAGTGTGTCTACTTTGGTGCTGACTTCAATCAAAGGCACACCACTGTACATGTCTCCAGAGCTTGTGGAGGAGAAGCCCTATGACCACACTGCTGATCTCTGGTCCCTAGGCTGCATTCTTTATGAGCTCCACACGGGGGCGCCCCCATTCTACACTAACTCGATCTTTCATCTGGTGCAGATGATAGTAAGAGACCCAGTCAAATGGCCACCAACAATGAGCGACAACTGCACGGTAAAGAAAATGTGTTGTCCAAAATAGAAAATAGATAACGTGTTACAGTGTTATTTATATATATATATATATATATATATATATATATATATATATATATATATATTTATATATTTATATATTTATTTATCTTTATATTTATATTTATTTATATATTTATTTATCTTTATATTTATCTTTATATATTTATTATATATATATTTATATATTATTTTTTTAATATATATTTTAGAGTTTCCTGAAAGGGCTGTTGATGAAAGACCCCCAGAAACGACTTACATGGCCTGATCTTTTGCATCACCCATTTGTAGAAGATGGTGTTCAAGGTACATATTTGTACCCTGAACACCTAAAATTAAACATTCATATTTATGCCGTATATGTTTTTGTCTGTAATTTCTCTGGATTTCACCAGTTTTTTCAGACTCAACAGTGTTCAACCCCCTCACAGAAATGCCTAGTCCTGATATGGTGGCACTGAAACTTCAGCAAGTTGCATCAAAGACACCGCAGGCTAGAGGGGAGAGTAGGTTGTTGCAAAAAGCCTGTGAAAAAGGAAAGGAAAAATCTAAAGTTAGTTAATCTATGTTCCATATGTTTTACTTGTTTTATTCGTCATGTTTATCATGTTAATATGTGCCTTTGACCTTAATAGAAAGAAATAAAAAATGATTGTGGACACTCCAAGGGAGCAGCCACTCAGCTTGCCTCTAGACAGACAAAACTACCACCCCTAGAAGAAGATTTAAACATATCCAGTCCTAATTCAAAAGTTGGTGGCTACCAGAAATCCAAACACAGGTTAGTTTAGTACAAAGTAACCAAGTTGCTAAAGCAGCAATAAAACCAAAGCTATGAATTGTCTTACAGGGGTCAAATCAGCAGAGACTATGCACAAGAGTTCCCTTCTGTAGAAGTCAGTCCACAGTTAGTCCGGAGGTGCTTTGAAGAACGAAGATCCTGTTTGCATGCACAGGTTAGGGTGAGCAGCCATTTCATATGGGTTTATATATGCATAGGTATATAGACATTTTTTGACAAAAACTTTAATTTCTTTAGAAACCAGATGCTGAAGACCTTTGGGGAAAACTGCTCCAAGAAGTTGGCCAGTGCCGACTTAAAGTGCTTAGGCATAAAGACCTTATCCCAAGGCTGAAATCAACATTTCTTGCATTTAAAACTCAGGTATCAAATGCATGAGTTGAAGAAAATAAAATGGGCACAATCCTTCAGTTAAATGTTTCTTTGGTTTTATTTTGTGCAGCTCAAAAGTGGAAATGTGACAGAACCATTGGAGATCCATCAGCCACTGAAGCTATTAAGCAGTCTGATCCAGTCTGACCAGGAAGACACCTATGACCTCTGTCTACAAACTGGCCTGCCCTATTCACTCTTTGACTTAATCTATGCCATAGTTGAAAACCTGACTACCACTAAGGTAACTATTTGTAGTATGTATGACACTTCTAAAATATACAAAGACACAATATTAATTCGAACTGTTCTGCACCAGCTTCCATGGTGTGTTCCAATACTTGGTGAAATGTTTGAGTTGCTCCTAATATTTTGGGACAGGCACAGTGATTGGGCAGAAGAAGGATACAGGTTTAATAATTACTTTTAAATTATTTTATTTAAATGTGTGCATTTCTGGTGCTTAACTAATCATTTATTTTACAGTCAATTAGAAGAACATTCAAAGATGTTTGTCACAGTTCTTAATCAACCAATGTTTAGGACATTGGCAGTAAGTACTTAAAATATATATATATATATATATATATATATATATATATATATATATATATATATATATATATATATATATATATATATATATATATATATATATATATATATATATATATATATAATATGTAAACTATTTGAGTTTAAAAGGTATAATATAAAAACTTATATGAATATTTGAATATTAAAATGATGATATACAATTATATTAAATTCTAATAAACTTGTTATTAGCCTCTTGCAGCTGCCGTCTTGTCCAAGTTTATACAACATGATGTATCTGTGGATGCTGATGTGGAAACTCTGAATACATTATTGAGGGACCTTTGGGAAATTAATGAGGTATACATTTTCTTGTTTAACTCATTTGTGAACATTTTCATCATCAATAGGGAGTGGAATCAAAATAAGCCCTTGGCTTCATTCTACTCCTTCTCAAACATATTTTTACATATCATTATTGTTTTTGTTTCTAATGTTTGAGACAAATAAATTTCATTAATTTGTTTTATTTTTATTGTCCAAATTGTTCTTTTTTTCAATCAGGACTGCATTCCTTTACCGGAAGGATGGGGAATGTTCGATGGAATCCTGGCTTTATTCCTTCACACACTCTCAGAGGTCAGAGGACAGTACAAAGGCATGTGTGATGTTTGGTGAAAAAAACAACATTTTACCCATTGTATTTTCAGCATGATGGAGGACTGGGCTCTTCCTGTATAGACCCTGGTTTGTTTCTGAATTTATGGAAAAGAGTTGGTGATGCACTTGGAAGAACCCCACCATCCACAGATCACTATTCCTCCAATGGTAAATATGCTAAAATGCACTCAATTTAAGATGGGTGGTCACTAGCAGTTTTATCTGAGGTATGTCAAAGTCCACCAATGCAGATTTGTAAACATTTGTGTCCTTATCATGCAGGTAGTTGTAAGTTGTATGTTTTATTTTGTGTCTTTTATTTTGTCTATTTGATGGCTTTTTATTTGCTAACCCAAAGTTTGGAAAGTGTGGCACTGTTGTTCTCATTGTTGTATTCTGCATTTTTGACAGGCATATACTCCTTTTTGTCTTTGGCACTTTCGGTCTTCACCCAAGATCCAAACTCATGCGTTCCTCTGTTTAGCAACACCACATCTAATTGTGTGCACACACTGGGTCTGCTGCTTAAGCCTGATTGGTTTGTGTTTTCATTCCTTCATTCACACATTTCCATTTTTTTTCTTTTTTGTGTGTTCATTATCAACTGTTATTACTGACAAGTGCACCCTGCCACTAACAATGCATTTGTGATCTTTTTCAGTCTGGGGTTGTTTGTAGAGCACTGCCCATGCAGACTGGAGACTGATTGGAGTCTTGACAGCTTGTCTGTGTTCAGCTGCCACTTGTTGTGCTTCCCATTTGCTCTAGATCTCCCTGCTCTCACCATGTCCAGGATTCTTGACTTGTATGTCAGCAGTAGTGTTATTGCAGGCCTTTTACAGGTTAGGACCTCATCATACTCTTAATAAAGACCTCTGTCTCACTACTGTAGTAAACACATCTTCGTCTGATGCAACCCCAGATAACTCTTGCAGCAAACTGGCATAAAGACATTGTGTACACATTAATATGTTTGGTATTTCGGCACAGATTGCACGTTATTTGTTCTATGCTGTTTGATGTTGGGCCAGGTGTTGGGATGATGTTTTATGTTTTTATGTTTTGGCAGGTGATTCAAACACTTACCCCTTCATTATTAGAGCTGCCTCTCTCGCTGCTGAGCCGTCTGCTGCTGTGTGACCCTGAGCGCTCACTCTCTTGCCTCAGAGACAATGCTGGTGCTTTCTTGATGCCATGCCGGGACAACCACTTCTCTGTTTCTACAGATACTAGAGACAGAACCGCTATGTCCCTGCTCTCAGATCTAATGCAGTCAGACGTCCTGTGGGAGGCTACTGTGGAGCTGCTCACGGTTTTGTCCCAAGTCGGGCAATGTTCCCTACAGCTTCACCTGGAAGTTTCAGTCCTATGCCGAGCACTGACACACACTCATGAACAGATCAGGACAGCCACATGCAGACTTTTGGCAAATATACAGGCATCCAACACCAATTCTCTGGCTATTATGAAATCTGTCATTTTTCAAAATCTTATACAGTGCCTTCGTGATTCTAGCATGTCTGTTCGTCGTATGGCCTGCAGGGCAGTCGAGAGCTGGTTGGGAGGTCTGGCCAAGGCAGGTTATAAAAACAGAGAGCTCAGCACTAAAAATGAGTTTGGCCTTAAAGTTTGGACCAAAGAAAATAGCAAAACCAAATCAAACCAACAGGCAGACTGTGTTATAGTGGCAGAACAAGAAGATTTGGAAAAGTGGACTGAGGCCATGAGGAGCTGCACTGCTCTGCTGGGGTCCACTCTATCTGACCCGGACACTGTGATCCGCCGTCACTGTTGTGCGGCACTGGGGAATCTGGTGAAGCTGGAGGGATCTGTGCAGTGGCTACTGGAGGAGGACGTGTCCAGTGCACTGCTCAGAGCTGCATGTATGGATCCTCATCACACAGTGAGACAAGCCGCCATATCCTCCCTCTGTATGTTCAGTCAGCACGAGCCAATACGTCAGGTAGGTTATGGGAACCTATAGGCTATCTTTAAAGATGTCACTCAAATTAGTTATTATTAAAATATATATATTTTTATTACAAGAAATGTATTAAAATGTAAAGTTTATTGTTAAAAGCTTGACAATAGGCTACATGTTATTACTTATAAATACACATTTAATAATACAGCACATCATTAGCCTATTTGTAAACTACTTAATTCTAATAAATTAAATAAAGCGTGTTTTATTTTCTCAGGCGCTGATGTCCCTTGAGGCCAAAAGAAAACTTTCGCAGGCTTCACGTGCGTTTCTACAAAGCGACTATGAACAGCTCATTGGAAACTTGTGAAAGGTCCTATATGTTTGTCCTTAACTGGATCCGACCATTTAGTCGCAACTATTGCAGTTTATGTGTTCTGTCCGTTTTTTGTCTTCGAGAAGAAAGTTGCAACGCAACTCATGTCAGATTCTAATACCAATGTGTGCATTTGGAAATTAACGAGTTAATTTTAACAAGATAGAAAGCGTCATTGGTCATCTTTTTATTTTTACACAATTGTTATTCCAATAAAAAAAATTGTTTTTGGTTTGTTTCCAGGGCCGCGCGCATCAAAAAGCGCGGGCCGCACGTCGCGGCAAAGTTGGGCGCATCCGGCCCAGTGTTCGTTTACTTTGACAAATGGACATTTTACATGATGAAAACTGGAACATAGGGGTTTTTGCTCGAAATAACTGCTGTAACACAGTTTAAGTTAGGCAGAGGACACTTTATTTGAAACTATTACAAACACAATAAACATGTTCATGACTAAAACATAGCGTCATAACACGCTGTCAGCAGGTTGCCTGGCATTATTTTTGGTATTGGACAGTCAAAGCTGATAGTACACCGCAGGGAGTAAAAGACTAAAAAGAGACGAATAAATGTCCATGAGTCAGCGTTACTTCCTCAGATTGTCGTTACTTGATGTGCGTTGAACGTGACACGTCACATTTGCATAATGCAGTACGGACGAGGGTTCACAGACGCTTCCAGAAGCCAAACATTTCATGAAAAAGTAACATCATTTTAACCAAAGTAAAAGCAACATATTCCACTCCCTGAACAGACAGTAGTTACAAGTTAGTGCAGATCAGCCATATCAGGCCTTTAGATCATATTGCCTAAATAAGCAGTGCAGAGAAGTCTCCAGCTAGAAAAAATACAATGTTATGGGAAAAAAAAAAAGGCAAATAATGAAGGTGGCTAATGCCTGCTATACGGTATTTGATCACTAAGAATATTTTAGCTACACAAATGTTTCCCATTTTAAAAACATTTGTAAGATTGCTTGAGCCTGAGTAGTAAAAGCCAATAGACAACTTACACCGGATTGCAATTTTGTTAGGACACAAAAATTCAAATAATATAACACAATAAAATGTCAATGCAATGTTACATATGTAAATGTTATGAATGTACACAGTACAGGAATGTAAAAACTTATAATCAAAAAGAAACTGATAAACTGCAGTGTTCTTTGTATATTTAGGAAGTATATGTTTACAAGAGACTAGTTTATGTCCAATCATAATTTATTTTATTTATATATATATATATATATATATATATATATATATATATATATATTCACATTATGACTGATTTTACATTATTACTAATTTAACCTTAATTTGCTCCTCAAGACAAGATAGTGATTACTACTATTACTAGGAACAAAGAACGCAGTTTTTTTATATTATCAAAAAAATATACCAGGTGAATTACAGAAAAAAATGAAAATTACATTTTCTATTGCTGACATCAGTTCTAATAAGGCGGTTCAGTATCCTATACCTGCTGTATGTATTGTGTTACATTATTTTTCAGAAATAATCCAACTTCAATCACATAAGATCTATTTTAAATGATTGTCATTTCAAGCATTTCAATGCCACAGTGCAGACTGAAGGGATTAAATCTGAACAGTACAACTGCGATGGAAGCATTGGATAGACTTGTTTTTAAAAAAACAAAACAAATATTAGTAAAGCATGCAGTTACCCCACCCATCAGGAAAAATGAACATTCATATCAGAACAATCATAAAAACTGAAACTCCTCTCCTTCACATTAGGCGGTAGTGTCCTGTTTGAGCCTCTGGCTGCGGGCCTTGTAAACTTCGATGAGCAGGTCTTTGACGTATTGGATCTCTCGCTCTACAGATTCAGCCTTGTCCCGCAGCTCACGGTTCCTGCCCTCCAAACAGTGGAGCTGCTCCTCCAGTGAATCCAGCTCTGCTCTTTTTCTCTGCCGGTACCTGGAATGATAACACAAACTGATTAATTATATAATTATATTCTTCTTAAATGACCCAAAATGTGATTGTAAGAAAAGGACATTTTTACCTGTGTGCAGCGGTTTTGTTCTGGTCACGTTTCTTCTGTTTGCGCTCCCCGCCTTCCACTGGGATGATGTCCACCTCATATTTGACCGGACAGTGGTCCTCCTTCAGCCTGCATGCCTGTCTATGGCCTGACGACTCCAGATTCACACTCTCCCTGGACATTAGAAAGCACTCTGAACTCTGCTCTTCTAGGAAGCCGCAGTGCAGATCGTGCTGGCCCATCTGTAAGCTCTCGGCTTTGACCTGCTCGTTGATGTTGCCTAAAAAGCTGTGATAGGCCTCAGACTGAGCTGTGGGGAGGTAGCACTCACTGCCTTCACTCTTCCATGACACTGTGGCTTTTGTCACTTCCACACTTGTTTTGATGGTGTTCAGCACCTCGCTGCTGCCGGTTCCTCCACTCACCTCTCTCATGCTGTACATGAGCAGATCTTCTTTTTTGTGGGGGACTTCGATTGATCCGCCAAAACCAAATCCACCACTGACGATCTTTGCTGTTCCTAAAATATCTTGGCTGAAGCAGCAGTTCTTCTCTTCTTTTGGTAGGACCTGACATCGTCTAACCTCAAGAGCGCTGCCAAGACAGTAGCTTTTCCCCAGCAGTTGTTCGTCGTCCGCGCAGCTGTAACTTCCTGTCAAAGTGAGTGCGGAGCTCCCTGAGTTACTGCCTTTGGAACTCAACAGACTTGTGTCGTAGCCTTCACTGAACCGCAGCCCATCTACTCTCTTTCTACCACTTCCAGTGGGGCGACTGCAGCTATACGGGGCGTGTCTTGGTATTTTGGATCGCCCGAGGGGCCCGCCACAGATGCTCAGCAGGTCCAGTTCACCGGTTGCCAGGGTAACAAGTAGTGGGCTGGTCTCCGGTTGGTTAGACGATGGATATGATGAGTATGGCAGCTGACTGAATGCCTGTGGACCCGCCGGCACCGGAACCTTGTCACATTTTCCCAGCCGTGGCCCCTTTTCTGGCAGTGGTTCGGACAGGAAGTAGTCCTCCAGCTGGGCAAGCTCTTCTTGCAGCAGAGAGGTCATGACCTCCAAGTCCGAGGGCACCTGAATATCATTGTGAAGGGGTGAGGGGGGTAGGGAGGCATTGGTGGAGGAGGGAGGGGAAGGAGGGTGTGGGAGGTACGAGGAGAAATCCACTTCTTCTGTCATCCAGTCTGTAAGACCATCACCTGCAAGGGGTAACAAAAAAACTCATTCACAATGTGCTGAAGTTGGCGACCGCTACAGCTAATTACTCAAAAATGACAACCAAAAGTTGAATAAAAAATAATAATCAAACTTTAAAAGAAAAACATAGAAATATTACACTTATAAAGTTTGCATTAGTCGATACGCTAATTGTAGCTAGTTTACTACTTACTGTTCAAGAGGGACGAATGTGCTGCAGTGCCGAGCCCACCTGAAATGAGGAAAAATATAAAAAAGCGTACCCGCTGCAACTCACCAATTAAGTGCTGCGTCTCCTCTGACACCTCCCCCCTGCACCCCTGTGATTGGCTGAGGTTAGCCTGTGGGTGAGAGAGAGCGAGGGGGTCTGCCAGGCACACATGCAGACTCTTCCAAACAGGAGCCGAGGTTGCCATCATGGTGCTTGGTCTGATTCAGTCCAAGTCCAAGGTTGTGGTGGCGGAGGTGAGCGGGGTCTGACAGATGGGCCACAGAGAGCAGGATGGGGCAGGCATAGTGAAACCTGCAGGCGTAAACAACAGAGGTCAAAACCAGGCTACATACGAAAACTGTGATTGTATGAAAAAAGTATTCAGTTTTATGGAAAACTGACAAAAACCTTTTGATTCACCATTTGGTCTTGGGCTTTAAAGTGTATTAGCATATTCAGAACAGCACACTACAGATTCCCTATTTCCCTATAGCACTAACAGTAAAAGAGAGACTGTGCCCCTGCACCCTTTGGACTATACTGAACCGTCTCAAAGGAATAGATACTTGACGTCCAAAGCACGTGGGACCCAGTGACGTTGTCATGGGCCTGTTGACAGAAAGGACCAGATTAAGTCACTGTCTCCAAGACACTCTTACACTCCTACTCAGTATGGATTACCAGAGATCAATTACTTGTAATCTCACGATTTTTTTTTTTTTTAAGATTAATCAGCTTTGGTCTTAAGTTTTGGTCATATTTAGGTCACGTGGTAAATGATGTTATGGTTGAATATTACATAGGCAATTAAAATATAATAACCAAGCAAATAAATAAATGACAAGCTTATGTACGATTGCGTAAATATATGACGTATTGAGAAAAACTCTTTAAATATCAGTAACGAATTGGTAAATAAATATTCGAACAAAGGATGCAGTGACACTGATTTAAAATGACCATAAACGAGAACCTGTGCCTAATAAGAAATAATACTAAGTGTACAATACCACCATAAATTGCACATTACTGTCATATGGAGAAAATGTAAAGATATGAGAAAAGTGTCACTTACTCCATTCTTGCGGAAAATTATAGGACACTTAAGGTGCGTTGCAAAAGCAAAGCACGACTTCTTTGTCGGTCCAAGCAACTTGAGAATTCAAAGAGCCATTTTAGCCAGGGATATCCGTGGCAGCGCAAAAGGTTGAGTTGTTGCTTTGTTGTTGTCGACCTGAAAACTGGAGGGCTGTTTAATTGTGAGAAAGCATCAGTTCATTCACACCTAGCAACCGACTGCGTCACCGGGATGAAGCTACTGCAGCCTGAAAAACACCCCGCCCACACGCAGCGGAGGACGGCCCACAGGCACAGGGCTGTGGATGGGACAAGCGGAACTCCTACAAGGCTCTATTTTCCCCTATGATTTTGTTGTTGTTTTTTTTGTAGGCTATGTCACACTTTAGTTTGTTTTTATATGCAACAAGCATCATACTCCATTTCAAATTGGTTAAACATTGCCTCATCTATCCATTTTCTGTTCATATGTTAGTAGCAGTCTACGTCTATAGCCATGGCTAGCCAAGGCTAGCCATGGCTATAGCGGCTTAACACTGAGCATTCACAGAGTAAACCTTGTAAATTGACTGAGTGGTATATAGGCTACTAGTCGTTGGCTATTGTTTTGGTCTTACTGTTTGATTCACAGCCACAACACGCTTTGTTTTTCTGCCGAAACTTCAGTTGCCTCGCCATTGCATCAGTAGCTCGGAGCGCAGCTGATTGGGTGGCTGTGATGCTGTTCTGCATTCTCATTGGCTTAGACATGTGCGGACTGTAATTTGATTGGTTTACTGTAGCCGAGGAAAACCAGGCAGTGGGCTTGGTTTTTTTGTGAGGCGCCGCCCGTGCACATGTTCCAAGTAAACAAACTGAGCTCAGAAGTGCTCAGGACAATTTTATTACAGCTTTTTTTCAAACTCCATAGTTATTATCTAGAGATAATTTATGCAAAAAGAGCTCAGCGCACTACATGATTGAACAGACTTGTTTAAACATGAAGATAACACTTTTATCGGCATTAACCATCTTAAAATATTGATAAACAAAACATATATAAATAGATACCTTTCTGTACACTGGGCCTTCTAGGCCTATAAAAAACGATTTTCTAATGTAATTAATTATAATGTAATTTACTAATGTAGTTTTTTTTGTAAACTAAGCTAAAGTTTAGTGTCTCATAAACAAAAACTAATCCATTGCGTATGTGCATTTTAACAGTGAAATACAATTATAGCCTATAGGCTCATTTAAAATTTAATTACTGTTTATGTAATGATCTTCCTACACTATTTGGGCAAGTGATTAAACAGCTTACACAGTTTATTAAAATAAAGTAATATGACATTGTTTACATGAATTGATAATTGTTTCCTTATTCCTGTGGTCTGGTGAGTACATGGCTCTATTGTTGCTATAGCGATAGCGGACACTGCTCTATTTTAGAATGTTGTCTGGTTCCTGTTGCCATGGGATTTGCATCTCTCCCTCCCTCCTGTGCTTTACCGTCTCTCTCCATCTTACCTCAGTTCACTCGCTCCGCCCTGCACAGCCTCGCCTCTCTCTCTCATTTGCTGAGTTGCCTGTCTGAGACAAGATAATTTACCAAAACAAATAGGCTGTGGTTACATTTGCTGAATTAGCATGCTGTTAAGGCACTGATGTCCCTGCACCATTAGCTAAGTAGAATGCAGAGAAACTGCATTTTGATAATAAAAATTGAATCTTAATGTAATCTACAATATCTATAATCTATAATGTAAATTGTTGGTTAATCTTAATGTCACAATATCATTGATTTGGTGTCTTTGTTCACTTATGCCATTTGCGATGGCAGGTTTTCAGAGTTCTACATCAATGTCCATGACATGGCACCATCCATATACAATACAAATATGAGTTGAAGAAAAGCAATCTGATGCAATCACGATAAATGCATTCGTAATGGAGTGACTGGTTTGGGATGAGGATGCTGGTAAAGTCAGAAGGTCTCTCAGGAAATTGCTGACTGCTCTTTGTCTCTTAATTGGCCCACTGAGATTTACCTGTTTGCGCATCATGAAATACTGTATAACCAAGGACTGGCTCTGACAAAGACACCCAGTTAAAAACCTACAATTTACTTTGTCATGTGGCTTTGAAGATAGCTCTGCTGTTCCATAGCATCCAACAAATGGACTGAAATGTACAGATTGTGATATAAACTTATATACATTATATATAAGTGCCAAATTGTTTTGGTTGGCCTTAAAAGAATAGCCCTATTTGTAATCCACTTTGTATTTGATTGTAATGTACAAGCTGTGACATTTTAAAAACTTAATAAAAAAGAGTGGGCTTTTTAAAGAGCATTTTAAGAGACACTGTTTTTTCCAATTTTATAGCAATGGTCTGGACACCGCTCTGCCACTGGCTCACTGTTAAGAATCTGTTAATTCAGGGGTATTCATTAGTCATTATCTCAAAATAGTGTGAAGTGACTTGACTTACCTCTACTGACATGATCCTACTGAAAATGAATTCTGTATAAATTATAATTTGGTCTGCTCTTATTAGGATCCCTGTCCATTCCAGTGTTGGAGACTGTGCATTGGCAGAGAAGTCAGAAAAGTCAATGCAGCATGCCAAGTGCATGTATGGCATGTTAGTGAGCGTTTCACCATCATTTCATCATCATCATCTCCCTCACTATTTATTGTCCTCAACTTTTGCCCCTCTTTGAACACATTCAAAAACACTGATTTTGGTTACAACTTGTGAATGGAGGCTTCTTCAAGGGGGGTTGTACGTGTTTGTGTTTTGCATAATCACATTTTTTATTCAGGAAAATTATATTAAAAAATACGCCCAGACTTTAGTTACACTGCCAAATGTTAAGACTTTATGCTAAATCGACCATGATATGAAGTTGGAGAGTTTTTTGGGGTTTTTTAGCTTATTTATTTTTCTTTAAAAAATATTTTAAATGTCCCATGTTGCTCATACTAGTGGTGGAAAGTGTATTGAAAAATAATTTAATTGTAAAGAAAAACAATAGATACCGAAAAGTACTCAACTGCAGTTACATGAGTATTTGTAATTAGTTACTTTCTAACTTTACGTACTAGGCAACTGTAATTGGGCCTCAATAAATGTGCTGTTGCCTAGTCTGTTGTTTTTATCCAAAATGTTGTCCGTGTCTCACTTAAAGTTGACACAGTTGTGGCTTTTCAAAGTGCTACAGTTAAAGCGGGTCCCACGTGGTTTGTCAGTGTAGTTCTCAGCACTCAGCCTGTGTCTGCCTCAAAGTCATTAAACCCCAGAGGCCCCCGTCTGTCACCTCTGAGCTGCACAAAACATACTGGACCAGATGCTAGACATAAGAAACTAAAGGGGCCATTTTAGCTTTTATTCCTCACATTTAAAGATGCACTATGTAATTTTTCTGGTTGGGGGTCTGCCACTTGTTTCCAGGCAGATGTTATCGTTTTGCTTGGAAGGTTTAGGAGAGAAGCAGATAAAGCTGCTGGGCAAAGTTACAAGTCAGATCTGTGAAAAGGTGACCTCTTCACACAGACTGCTTGTTTTTCATAACATTAAAACAATAAAAACATTTTTGAAATAGATGAATACAAGAAATGCCATACTGTGGAACATTTTAGCCAAAGCAATCACATACTGACATCTCAGTGGAGGCAGGCAGGCAGTTTTAAATCTACCGTCTTCTCTGCAGATTGTTCTTCAGATAATTTTGATTGTATGTGACCAGCAGTCACGTATTAGCTATTAACAGTATGATTTGTTGCATGACCTTTCTCTTTCTCTAGTGTTTCACATTGATTTTGTGAATATAAATAATAATTTATTATAGAATATAAATAATAACTTATTCATCATTGAATATTAACAAAGAAAGAGAGCGTGTCAAAAGCTATTTTTTTCCATTTTTTTTTATTTATTTATTTTATTTTGTGTCCAAGCTTATACCTCATAAAACTATGGGGACTATAGGTAATACACTGATTCATTCAAATAATTCATTATTTTTTACAAAATTGTGACAAAAATGTAGAGCCTGTGAAAATCACTAGGAAGTCTGCGTATTTATTACTGGAGTGACCTGAGTTGTATTATATCCATGTAGTTCTTCTGTCTCTATATTTAAAATAAAGAAAAAAGACAACTTTGCTTAGATGAAGTAGAAGTTTCAGATCAGTGCTTCTCAATCTTTTTCTCCCAGCAACCCCATTTAACACATGGATACAAGCAATCCTAACACCAGGAAAAAATATTATTATTTTCCGGTAAGTAAAGATATTATAGACATATTTTATTAATGCAATTATTCTGCCATCCTTTCATTAAAATTCACACAATATAGATCTTTTCTACAAACCTTTGGAGACCCAAATCAGGAATGACTGTTTAAAATTATGTTTTTTTTTTTTTTACAGAAATACATATTTGCATTATTTCATATATTTAGCACAAACTAAAAGAGACTTGAATAATAAAAAATTTTCACAGATCAAGTCAAAGAGTAAGAAGTGTTTTCCAGACAGTGTTTTGTTGGGGTCTCATTATAGGTCAGTGTGCTACTGCTGTTACTTATTCTCCCTCTGGATGTTTTTGTGATACACTTGTTACCACTGCCACACACTCAAAAACATGTTTCTTTTATTATACTTGAATCACTCATGTATTCCATACCTTGCCTCCACTTTGTGACTGTAACACTTCCCTTTAAGACAGCGATTTGTTCAAAGCGTTAAACATTAAGAGGGAAACTTTGATTGGTGTTGTGGATGGGTTTAGCGCATGCTGCTTTCATCTGCTGCTACACATCTGTCTGTCTGTATCCGTGCATGGTGTGCTGTATGTTATTTTCTCTTTTAATCCCTTAAATTACTCTGAATTCAAATGTGGATGTGGAAAATTATTAATTTCACAAGTTAAAGCAGGGATGTTTGGGAGTCTTGACAGCTCTTCCTCTCAAATTGCCCCCCGAGAGCAGCAATATCTTTATTACATCAGATTTTCCGGCTGGCTTGTTTTGAGACAAGGTTAATATCTCCTATTAATACTGACAAATTCAAGTGCAGTTATTTTAATTTGCAGTCTTATTTGTGCAGGAAAGGCCAGGGGAGTGGGCAAGAGCACCAAAGTGAGAGGGGGGCAGATATCAGCAGAGGCTCGTTAATATTTCATTTACAATATCACTATGTGTCATTCAAGCCCATCACGGCCATAATGAGCCCACACCAGTCTCTTAAAGATGTGTTTATTATTCAGACCGCTGCGTTAGAGACAGACCCAGAGCTACTCAATGAAATCTCTCCCAAGGTCAAACTTGTGCAAAGAGTGGTAAAGCCATCATTGAGACAGGAGCGTCTGCTGGTGCGGGCAATAGGAGTGGGCTACATTTAAAGATTTAAGTAACAGGAGTATGTAGAAAGGCCACTGGAAAACTTAAAGTTAAACGTATTAGTAAAATTATTGTCGGCAGATAGCAAATTTTAAATGGGTCAGACAGTTGTCCAAAATGAAAAAGAAAGTCTTTACAGGGAAGTTTACAGTCCTAACTTGAATATTGAACAAATATTGTTGAATATTTCGGAAATGTGTTTTAAAATTTTAAAATTACAATATGCCTATTATGTAAAATTTTATATTTCATTTTGAACTGAAATGGTGACATGTTTTCTACAAATTACGTATTAATTTGCATTAAAAAATGACAATTTTTACATACTCATTCGCAGATATTTTTTAAACTACAGTAACACGGGAGTTGTATAGTGTGTGCTTCAGTAAAAATAATTGCATCTCCATTGCATGCACCTGCTTTGCATTTCCTCCCATGCATTTTGTAGATGTAAATGAGTTGTTTATTTTAAAATAAAAGTTACATGCTCTTTGCCTGGCCTCATCTCCAGGAAGTGTTTGTGATGTCAGATTTCTCCCCATTGAATCATGCGTGTAAAGATGCATGTAATTAGAGGCATATTTGTATCTACTTTTATTTCTGTCATGTTGTCTGCAGTTTTCTATAATGAGGGGCACATATACGTGCAGTACAACGCAGTGCGAAGCTAATGAGCCAATTAGTAAATCACACGACCTGACTGCTCCTAAAGGGGGCACCTATAGAGCTTTTCAAACAGACCTCATGAAATCACTAACTAAATTATCATTAACTTATTTGCTCAACTTTGTTTTCATTTCAAACACTAATCAGGAATTTGACAATTTGTTCTCATCAAAACACAAGCAAAACAATGAGACTTTTAATTTGTATTTTATTACATAGTGGTTTACAATACAATACTGTTACTTGGTATAATATATTTAATAGATTTATTTAAACCTTTACAAAAAGTGACTTTTTAATAGTTATACAGACATGTATTGCTGCTTTATTTGCATGTAGAAAAATCTTAAATATGAACTATATAAAGTGATTATTTCCTTTGCAAAATATGAATGTAAACTATTTGGCACCAAGTGACATTTTAATAAATAATTTTAAAATTTGAGATTATTAATTATGCCTACAGTTAAACATAGGCTTTAAGTAAAAAGAGTATAAAAATTTATTCTGAACAACATGCAAACAGTAAAAGCAGTAAACAAAACGCTATTAAGTAACTAGTAAAGTAAAAATCTTTGTTCTCTTGTTTCTTGTCTCTTCCCTTTGTTTTTCCTGAAAATGTGAGTTCAGCTTAAGTTGTGTGTGGACTATTGACAGGTCACAGTGAAGGGACACTGGAGGGACATACACTTATGCATTATTCAGAGCACCTTTGTCTCCATAAGCCCTCATTTGCTGCAGAGCATCAGGCATTTTGTGTGAGCCTCAGATGTCCATCCTTGGGCTGGTTTCACCTTGAGCTCCTTTGGCACTGGAGCGGCGCGTTCATCTTCGCCCGCAGGTGTCTGCCTCTCTCTCTCTCAGCTCATAAACTGTGTGTAGCCTTCTGCGCCCGTTACTATGACGTCCATCCAGATGCGCATGGCCTCAGGGGACGGAGCCACCATGAAGTAGAGGCGGTCGTGGGTCTTCACACAGAAGGTCAAACATGGGTTTGGGCTCTGGGGACACACACAGGCCTTTAGTACAGACCACAGCTGCACCTGTTGCTCCCTTTGTTCACACGCACTGAATGTGCCACAACAACACAATGTATGGTGTCGATAAATACATAAGGTCACATGGGACTGTCCAATTCAGCACTTTTGAAAAACAAATACATTTAGTGCTCCCAGAAACAACACTATTTTGAAAAAAATGTTTTGGGTGTCTTGAAAGGCACTACATAAATGCAGTGATTAATTAATTAGTAATTAAAAAATGTAAATAAGCATCACTTTTTTTTTTGTAAATGCATTTTTTAAAAATAGTATTTATGTGGTATGTTAAAAAAAATCTAAAAATAAAATAAGCACCTTATTTATACTATATTAAACTTATTTATTTTTTATTACATTTTATTTATTGAAGATTTGAACGTTGAGTCATTTGGTATTAGAAGAGTATAGCAGCTCTCATCATTAACAGAATCATAAAAAAACTTTTTTTTTATTATGATTCTAAAAATATACATTTTATTTCTGTATTTTACCAGGTGACAGAGCTGCTCATATATTTTAATTCAAAATATGAATCTTAGCCCAAATGTAACTTAGGCCCTAAAACTATAAAACTAAAACTATAAGAGATAAAAGAGCTGGTTACCTTGTAGGCACTGCGCAGGTGATCATAGTAAACCTCTTCAATAGCCTGGAAGTAAATTAGTCCTTTCAGCTTGGTCTCGTGCTTGTCTGCAGAAAAGAAGAGTAAAAAAGAGAAATTAAGATACAAAATATTACGTCTTCCACTGATGCAAGACCCTGCCATTACAAGAAGAAGACATGAAAACGGGCCGCTGATTGAAACGCACATCACACATGAATTTAAAATAAAATTTTAAAAACCCCAATTTTTTTTTACTGAAACTTAAATTTCCATATTTAATAATCCACAAAGCTATTATGCCATTTGGTGAACAGCACAGAAAAAAATAGAAGTATACAATTCACATACAATTTTTTCAGTCTTAGGACACCAACAAGTGCGACAAGAGAATTATTTTTGCTACTTTCATGAAATTGGGGCAGTAAAAATCTTGCAGTGGACTGAATGGGGAATTTTTGTTTTGTACATGTTACTTTGTGGAGCAACTGTCCTCCAGAAAATTCAAGACCAATTTAAATCCAGATGTTGAACAAAGGAGAAATGATCCCCTCTAGCTCAATGTATCCATGAATATGTATGTATAGGTATGAGCCGCCAGTATCAGAAGACGGGTTAATTACAAGTACAGGTCTATTTGAAGCGACGCCCCAAGTCTCAAACATCTTATTAATCTGACTTGTTTTCCTCAGTTGCACTTGCTTGTGTGTTTTAGCCTTTTCTCCCATGAGCCATGTTCTTTCATTGAGATCTTAGACAAAAGGAAAATGTGTTTCTTTAGGTAGAAACCAGGTCATAGTTTGCATCTGGTCCTTTGATTACGTTGATCAAATATCCTGGAGCAGTTTGAAATCAACGTGTTTTGAAGAGTTTGGTAGCTGTTTTTGTTGGAAGGCTTTGAGGAAAAAATATTGTAGGACAGTGTTTTGTCTCACTTGCAATAATACGTATTACTCAGTTACAAAAAATAAAATAAAAAAAATAAAATTTTGACAGAATAATGAAATAAAAAATATTCTCTAGCAATGGCTAAACCAAGAGCTGAGTCTGGGATTCAAAGTGAGCTCAACTTGGACTAAGCCTCAGTCTTTCACGCCCCAACCAAAAGAGACCTATATTTTAATATGAACATCATTTATTTTTATTTTCCAAGTGCACTTGACACAAAGCAAACAAAGTATGACTTTTTTCTGTCCCTCCTTTCCATAAGTCAAATCTGCTTAGTAATGAGTTAAATGTTTTTGAAATGTGAGTTTCGTTTTATTAGTCACGAACAAGCCAGAAGCTAGCCTCCTCACCGAGAAAAACACTTTTAGAGAAAGACTTGCATCTTGTTTCATCACCATCATCATCACCATCATCATCGTCAAGAGTGAGGGGGTGAAGAGGCTAGTCAAGTCAATGGAGCCAGCCACGAGTAGTACGAAAATTGATACTTCATTATCAATATGACTGTAACCAGCTGTGTCAACGCATAAGTGGACTTGTACACAGTCGTAACATAGTAAATGACATGATTATTACTACAAATAAATAATCATGCAAAGGCTATTGACATTTGAGTTGTGACATGCTAAGTTTGGATGAAAAGTAGATGAAACTGATTTTACAGCTAAATTTAAAGCTGCACTATGTAACTTTTCTGGTGTATGGTTGGCCACCTGCTTGTCTCCATGGAGACAAATATATTCATCTAGCATTTATTTCATGTTAGTGTATACCTAAAAAAAACATGCATTCTTACAGTAAGATTGCCTCTCCACAGATCTGGCCTGTAACTTGGCCTGCTTGTCTCCATGGAGATAAACAATTTTCATGCTATACTGTGGCACATTCTAGATCTCCATCTCCATGTAGACAAGTAGTTAGCAGGCCTTCTGCTCAGAAAGTTACATAGTGCAGTATTTTGTCTTCTTATTGTCCCCTAAAACACAATTGAGTTTTCTTTTCTTTCTTTTTCACTTTTCAAAGGCACAGTGGAGCTAAAGGGCAGGAAGCAATGAAGAGCCCACAGGTGACACTTGGCTTAACTTCAAACTACACACCGCTACAGTGATTTATTGATGCTGTTTCTGGTTTGTGCTTCTGGGCTTTTAGTTTCGATTAAAGTCAAATGTAACAGTGCACATGATAACCTGCGAGCAGTGTCCTTCCACTCAAACGAAATTGTGCACATTGTCAGAAGGGCTGTACAATATATTGCAGCCAATATAGATGTCCACGGCAAAAAAAGACAAAAAGAAAAAATGTAGTGTGTGTAGTTTAGACCGAAAAACTGAAATCCTTGAGTTTCTTATATTAGTTTGTCAGTTTATATTTTAGTCTATCACAAATCTAATCACAATCCCAATATATAACATTTCTTTTTTTTTTTCAGAATTGTGCATCCTTAGTTGTCAGAATAAAACATTCAACACACCAATGACTCTAAGGTCCTTACCTGCATAGTAGCAGAAGTTCCTCTTGATGCGGTCAAAGACAAACCAGCGTTTCTTCCATGATTTGATTTTCCCGCCCATTTTGACCAGGTGACCTTTGCACATTTTCTCGGTGAGGATGATGAAGGGGCAGGTGTCGATGTTGTGGCCGGATGACTCCACATGAGCGCGCAGGTCAAACTCCTCCTTCAGGTTTGGGAGATAGCGTGTCATGGGACGGGCCTGAAGGAGAATAACAGAAGGTTGTGTGATTATAATGAAGGCAATTCTATGCCTCTGACCATTATAATAACAGTTCCACATGTTCAGGTATTCAGTGCATTGCTCTTAGGTAGAATCAAACCATCAGCTTTCAGATTTGTGGGTGAATGTCTCTACTGAGTTCTTCGCAAGGTATTTTCCCAATAAAAACAAGATAAAAAGCAAGACGGCAGCGGCACAAAGCATCAACAACTTACCCTGAGGTCTTTTTCATGATAAAGTAAACATTTAGTTCAAAGGTTTCTGTAAACCTAGATAAGATATTATTGTTTGTTTGTCGTCTATATAGAAAAGTATAAAGAAAATCTCTATATTAACACACTATGTAACTTTTCTGGTCTGTCCGTGATACCTTGTCTCTCTGGAGCTGTTACTGCTTTGCCTGGAATATTCCCAGTATGGATATGAATGTATTTAATCAAGTGCTATTCAATTACATGTTTTCATATTCTTACTCTGAGCGGGCTCACCTGAGTCACTTCACCACAGCTCTGATCCATAACTTGGCCTGCTTGAGTCACCTGTTTGCCCCCATGGAGATAGATATATTCAATAAACTTACTGTACATTTCAGAAATATAATGTAAATTCCAGGCAAAGCAACTGAGAACCAGAAAAGTTACATCGTACACCTATGTTTAAGCCCATTATAGAAGTGAATTGTTTTATCCACTAATTAAGTCTGTGACATGTGGATGTTTTAAAGGATTTGCAAACAGTTGTTTTCTCAAAACAATTAAAAGCATTCAGATTAAAGCCATAATGATGTGTACAATACCCCTTTACTATCTCTGCATCTGTGTATGATCTGACCACCTTTGATGAGGCCCTCCTCTTCTCCACTGACCTGAGAGAAGTGCTTCTCTCTCATCTTCACCTCCTCCTCCACCAGCCTCCTCCTGTGGGCTGCCTCATCCTGCAGACGTCTCTCCGCCTCCTCCCGCCTTCTGCGCTCCTCCTCCAGGATCTGCCTTCGCGCCTGCACTTCCCTCTCCTGGGACCCCCGCGCCAAAAGAAAAGGCACACCAAATAACAAGGAGCAAAGGCGGAATATGTTAAGGCTGGGCAAATATTGCAATACAAAGTAAACGAAAGTCAAGAGGGGGCACAGGAGAATTCGAGTCCCAATCCAGGGTTTTGTAAAATATATCCCCATGGTGTGTACTAAGACATGTGAGCTTTGCTGATGAAAATGATCCTTTGCAGCTTTCAGACATTTATTTTCAGACATGTCAACTTAAAAGATGGCTGTGATTCGGTATGATTTAATACCTGCCTACTTTGGTTCCACTTGTAGAAATAATATAACTCAGTAAAGTTTTACATTTAAAGTTACTGTAAGTAGAATGCTATTGAGTTTGGAGGGTAGTTTTCCTTTATGCAAGTAAAGCATATAAGCCAATGTTGAGGCTTATGAGGTCGGCTTAAGTAACACATTTATTTATTGTTTTCTTTTAACAATATGCATTATATTTGTATCCTGTATTTGTGATGCATAGACGATATATTGGTTCTTTGTGTCCTTAATAAAGAAGAATATATAAATAATAAGAAACAAGTATGGACATCAGTCTTCCGCAACAGGTAGCACAATAAATAAAAGAGTTAAATTTTTATTTTTTATTTTAGTGATAATTATGTGTATTATCATCCCAAATAATTATTTTGTATTATTTAAGTGCAAATTCAAGGGTGGTGTTTAAGGTTTAGGTATACTTTATTGGGAGTACAGAGCATTATATCATTGGTGAAAAAGTTCTTGAAAACTTGTGTTTTCAGTCTCACTCTGTTCTCCATCAGCCGGGCCTTCTCCTGCTGCGCTTCCCTGAGCATCCTCTCCATCTCGTCGATTCTCTGGGCCTCGAGAGCACTGCCACAACCACACACAAAGAAAGCAGCTGGTGATCATTCTGTCACTAACACTAACAAACAAAAATCACTGAGCACAGCAAGAGTTTTCCCCTAAACAAAACACACACACTCTCTGGATTTCTAACTTCACAGATGGGACACTTCAAAAGGGTTGGCATGGTAACAGATAGTGTACCCTCCTCATGTGAGCGTCCATAAAATCCAAACATGTTGTCAGAGGAACAAAGCGGTGACCCTTCTCCAGGGAAACAGGGCAGACTTAAGTGTTCCCATGGAAACAGAGCCAATTGCTCATTTCCAGTCTCTCACCTTTCCGGGGAACAGGCAGAGTTACCAGCAGACACACTGGTCTCCAGACTGTCTGAGCTCTCCAGACTCAGGGTGTCGAATGCTTGGCTGCCAACAGAGGGCGCCTGGTGGTGCAGAATGGAGTGATGGACTGAAGAAGAGGGGTCTAGACACGAGAAACATCATTATAAAAACTTACACAGCCTCACAGTGCCCTCTTCTGATGCAGAGAAGACTCTGCATTCTGGAAAGGTAAACTTCATCCAATAAGTCATCCAAAGTGCAATAAGTCCTTTCAGTGTTAAGATGTAAATATGTAAAAATACAGTACCTTTGCTGTGAAGAGACAAATATTTCCTTGACTCTGTATCTAAGGGATTTGGGAGGTCTTTCAATACCAACTGGAAGTCCTATAAAATAAATATTGTTTTAGATTCATAATAATTAGTAAATGTAAAACAAATTGTACTGACCTTGACCATTTTGTCATGTGAAGTTCCACCATTGCTGACCTGAGAACTAGATGTGACTTGTGCAACCTCATCTTCAGATTTAGATTTTTGTAACTGTATAAAGGGCAAGAAAAATCATGTTCAATAATACACTGATCCATTGTATAAAACAAAATCAAACACACACATATTCACACCAGAACTCAATCTATTTGTCCACCAGAGGGCACAGTCGTCATATTTAAAACAGGCCAAAGACAGTTGAACCACCAGTACATAACACCTCCTCCATAAACTCCATTGTTTCTGGAGTTTATGAACTCTGGGCACAGGTGAGATTTACCTGCGCATGTCTTCGCGCAGAGAAAGACTTGGCAGGCAGCGGGGGCGGGCAGGACTGGGGCTCTCCAGCAGCCATGATGTCCTGGTACCAGCGCTCCAAGTTAATAGGAGGCAGTTCAGGATGATTCTAAGTGACAAGAAGCATTCAGCCATACTCAGCACAGAAGCATCAGAAACAGCCATTTACCATCACAGTGCTGTCTGAGCAGTGTTCATTTTGTCAACTAAAATATTAGGCATTTGTGTTGAGTAAAAGTATGACTAAAATGTTATATTCCATCGCCTTTCATAGTATAATAAAACCAAAACATAAATGAATGAAAGGAATGTGTGGAGACTAGATCAAAATTAAATTTTTCATATCAGAGCCCTAAACCAGACTGTATACAAACTACTGGTACACATCCATGGACCACGTCTACTCTGTACATCCTATGAAGAAAAGCAATACAAGTTAACATAATTAAAATTACATAATATATTTCTAGTTGACTAAAGAACTATGGATTTAGTCAACTAAATTAGCAAGATGTTTTCTTTGACGAAAACTAGAATAAAACAAAAAAACATATGTGATTCAATCTTGACTAAAAATTTTAAAAGTATATATTTTAGTGAAAAGACTAAAATAACATTAAAATGTCTTGTCAAAATGAACACTGTCAGAGGGTAAAAATAAACTGTATGACAGAGGAACAAACCTGGACAGAGAGAAAGGAGGAGGGAGCAGGTGTGTTTGAGTGACAGGTGAAAGTAGACTCAGAGGAGGCGAGCTGGAATGATGCGAGAGAAGTGGAAGGAAAGTGATCGAGCCTCTGCAGCCCAAAGATCTGACTGAGCTGACTAACAGTTATGTACTCCTGTGACATGAGCAGTCCATTCACAAACAAAAAAGATCAACAAGGAAAGAAGAGAAGTTATCAACCAGCAATGAGTTACGATTTGCAGTGAAGTTATAGAAACAGCCATGAGAGTTTGTACCTCACAGGGCACAGCGAGAGACAAGCAGTGAAGAGTGGCAGGAGAGGCGGGAGCT
This sequence comes from Odontamblyopus lacepedii, assembly GCA_034769755.1. Lineage (NCBI taxonomy): Eukaryota > Metazoa > Chordata > Actinopteri > Gobiiformes > Gobiidae > Odontamblyopus > Odontamblyopus lacepedii. The sequence goes on from CM068352.1 coordinate 19,423,202, forward strand.
TGCACAGAGGCACTTCCATACATCTTAAAGACATCAGAGAGCCTGAGATACTCCTATTTTGTGACCAAAACAAAAAAATTACACCTCCTTAAGATGGTAAAGTGCGTGTCCCACATGCTACTATAAAACACAGTGTTAGTTTTTAAGAAAATTTTTACATTTCGTGACATCCTTAGATATGATCCAATGAGAGTACTGTATTCTGAATACTTCCACATCTGCATTATATTATAACATAAAAACATGGCACTGGATCAAATTTGTAGGACCGTCTGTTATGCATGTTAATACCTAATTAGTCTTTTAAATATCATGCAGTTTCAAGCCTATTTTGCAAGATCAAGTGCCACCATGTATTCCTTTCATTTTTGCAAAAGAACTGTAGTTTGAATACCACCAAATGAAAGAGCAACTGTACCAGAATACAGTTACTCCAAATATTCTGAATATGTATTTTCCGTATGCATTTAGCTACTTGCCAACACTATTTATGAGATGCATAAATGTAGACACAACAGTTAAGCATGATCTTTGCTACATTTACCTCTTGAAGTCTAATGGGGAAAGGGTCATTACAGAGCTCTGGAGAGGGGTTACAGGAGGACAAGGAGGAAGAGGAGGGACCTGAGCTACAAGAAGCACCCTCCAACAAAACAAGATCTGATTCGCTGATGTGAAGGAAGTCCTGTTTGAAAAGGTTTATCCAAGTTAAAAAGATAAATGTGTATCTATATTGTCCATAAGTAACCTCTGATTTGCATTAAAACACTGCTTTACTCACTTCTTTGATGTTGCTGTTGGGTGTTGGAAAGTTCTTCCCTGTTAATGTCTGATAATTTCTTTCCAAAGCACAAAGCCTGTCCTGCTCCTACACAACCCAGAGGCATCACAGCATTATGAAAATACCAGCATTAAACATGACACATTATACTCTTTTCGTATATTTAGTATACATGCATATACTGCAATATAAAACAACTTGATGATAGAAACAGGTTAACTGACTGTTCAAAACTGTATAACTGACTAAAGATTATAGAATTAATCAAACATACATGAAATACAGCTTTGAGTAAGCTTATGTTGAGGGAACTCTATAGTAAGATAAAGCTTGGTTTTACATAATATATTCCCTTCAATTAATTGGGCTTACAATGGCATCTACAAACTCAATTACCTTTTGCAGCAGATGCAGATTCACAGTCCGTTCCCTCATGATCCTCTCACATTCTTGAACTGCCTGGAGTCCCAGCTGTTTCACTTGAGCTTCCAATGCTACTACTTTTTCCTGAAAAAGAAAGTAGTCATTAGCATGTCATAACACATATCATCTAGGGCTGTATTGGTGTGAGTGTAATATTGTGTATATGCTGCAAATCATATTCTCCTTCTGCATAATCAACTAAAAACATGCCCTAAGCAACAATTAGTTAAAAAGCAGGCAACAAAAGCTCTTAAAACAACACATATTTTTGCAATATTTTAAAGGGTAAACTCACAATATACTCCTAAATCTCAAAGTGACTCACTCCAAGCATTCTCCCTTCTGCTGTGGTCCATATTATAATCTCAGTGAAATTATTTTGGTCATCTGAGACTCCATCAGCAGATTAATCTACTAATCGCCTAAAGTCTTACAGCTCTATGATCCTCCTGTGTGCATATTGTTAGCCTGACCTTCCTCTGGGCCATGCTGCAGTGGTGATCAGCCTTCTCTTGTAGGAGCTGAGAGCTCTGAGTCTCTCTCCTCTCGTCCAGGCTGCTCTCCTGCTCCAGCTGACAGAACTCCAGCTCCTCAAACTGTTTGGTCCCACAGTCCAGTGCCTCTGCCTTCTGCCCCACACAGAGTGATATTACAGACCATTAATAAAGATACCAAGTGCTCTTCACAACACAGCACAAATGTGCACAGAGAAACATGCATGGTCAGACTTAGGATGGTTAATAATGTTATGTGTCTCAATTAGGAAGTGGTTTAATAATAGTTGACAGTGCAACATACATCTACAATGTTTGTGGAGACATGCTAATCGCACTTATTACTAGGAGTGGGCGATATTCCCAAGAAATCATGATTTTTTTAGAGACAAGGTTACAATTTCTATTTTTATGCCTATCTTTTATAGGCCATTAAGGGGAGACAAAAGCCACCTTCTCAGAGTTCACCTGTCACTCACTCATGACAGAGGCTGACCAACAGATACATACTTTAAACTGAAAAGCACTGAATCCCAATATGTCAAGATCTCATCAAAAAAGTAAACTGTCACAGGATCACATCACAATGAGTCAATTATCGCCATATCGCCCAGCCCTACTATTTGTTACCATGTCAAATTCATCTCCACAGTTAATACACAAGCTTTTGTTGCAGCTGTGAAGATTTTGGAAAAGTAATCTGCAGCCATACTTTTGCACTTTATTACTATTGTTTCATAACTCACTGTTGCCAGCCAGTGGGCTGTGTGAGAACACTAACCCTGCTGAGCTGCTCCTGTATCTGCCCCTTTAGAGGCAAGGGGCACTTATCAAACTGCCTCTTCAGCTCATTGTACTCATTCCTCTGCTTTTCCAGGGCCTTCCGCTCGGCCGACACTTTAGCCCTCCCCTAAAACAGAAACACACACACACCGGTCCGCATTCAACACACAAGGCAGGGGAACAAAAAAAATCAACAAATGAGGAGTCATGCTTTGGACAGTTAGGTAAAGAAACAGAAGCATGTTTCATTACGTTAGTCAGGAGGGGGTAGAAAAGTTTTACAGGGGATGGATTAAAAGCTATAAACAATTAACAATGTTATTTTCAGACAAACATGCAAATTAATTTTATATAGTGTCATAAATGCACGAGGGAAAAAGGCCTGGATATTTAGAGAAAATCTACTAAATTAGCATGAATTCTAAAAAAAGGTCTGTATCTAAAGTTGTGTGTATCTTGTGTGTGTGTGTATAAAGAATAATAGAGTAGCAGGTGAATCTTGCTGGCTGTTCTCCATGCACACATACAAAGAAACACAAACACCCAATAGGTATTCACTGTATGACAATGTTTTGTCAGGGGTCTTTACCTTGTCTTTCTCTTTCTGGGTGGTCTTGTCCAGCTGACTGAGTTTGAGCTGCAGCTGAGCAATGACTTTGTGCTCAGCCTCCACCTGCTCCTGCTCCGCCTGCTGCTCGGCCTGTAGCAGAGCCTGTTCCATCTCCACCTGTGCACATATGTTACATGTACTACATGTTACTATATGATATTACATCTATTACAGTCAAACTAACACTGGAATAGTGATGTGTGTGAGACCTGACCTCATGTTTGGTCTCTGTTAGCTGCAGCTCTAGCTCACTGACTTTCTGCTTCAGTTCATCTACTCGCACTAAAATCCTGCTCCTCTCATCCTCCAGGTACTTTTTCTCTTGACCAGCCAACAGCTCTGCACACTGCAGGGACAGAGGATGTTTTGAATAGGAATACACACAAACCACTTAAAAAGGACAGAGGATGTTTTGAATAAGAACAGACACAAACCACTTAACAAAAATATATTATGCTTCTTTTCAGGTATTTAGAAAACTTTAACATAAATAGTTATTTTAGATTTTATTTGTGGTAAACCACTTAATAACAGAAAAACTTCCTGTTAAAAACAACTGATCGTCCATGCTTATTCATAGTGTCATTTTGCAACAAACAGATTTGTATGCGTGTTTTATTGTTAAAAATGGCTATATGACATTTTTGAACCTTACATGTTTTGGAATAATTACAAGTAAGCATTGAACAGTGGGTGGAGATAGAAAATATGTGATAACAAAAATATTCTGTGCCCTCAAGCCTTGAATGTCTATTAACAGGTTTTATTATTATTATTCAAACATGCATGAATCAATTGAAATACATATTTGTGTACGTTTATAATGAAGAAACACCATTGTAACATGATAAAAGTATTTATGTTACCTCCTGGTGTGTGCTCTCGGTGCTGCTGGACTCTTCTCTCTGGCTGCTCTCATCCACATCTTCAGGTGGGACCAACTCTGCGGTACCCCCCATCAGCCCCGTCCTGACCATGGTGTCCAGGTCCAGAGCGCTGTCCTCCTGGTTGTACTCCGCACACAGATTTAAGATGGCATCCAGTCTCTGCCGCTCCTATAGAGACATGTTTGTTATAAATCTTACTTTCAGCACATGAGCTATGGCTGTCCTTGTGTGACAGTGGGTCATTTAGGCAGCTGTCCCACAGCGACGGACATTGACAAGTGAAACTTGAGACCGTAGAGGCCAAAGATCATGTCATCTGTTCTGGTGAAGGTTCTTTTAAATTGATGATGAAAACTTGGAATTAGCGAGACAATAATACAATAGAACTCAAAATGATTACACAAAAAATATATATCAGCCTACTTCAAAAATTAAATTAATAGTTTTACTTTCTCTGTGGCCTAGGTGGTGATGATAAAATATGTTCACAAATTCAGTGACAATAAAAATGTAATAACAGTTGATCAACTGTTGTGAAAGAGGTTTCATCTGGTTTCAGATGATATGTTGAATCTCTATTGTTGTTTTAATTTATTTGCTTGTTTGTCTAGAATTTAAATCATATAGCTCCGATAAAACACTGCATGAATTAGAACAATTTCTCACTTGTGAATCCTTAATCAGATACACAAAACAATTTGTAAAGCTGTGTTTAACAAAGTAGTACCACATTTTGCATCTTGGTTTATTTTACCTGAATCAGAAATTTTAGATGGTTACATAACATTTAGCCAGTTGTCTTAAATTTTTAAAATTGTTTTTAAGACTTAATTTCACTGAGGATATCCTGTGTTTGTCCATTTTATCTGTGACGGGTATGAAATACGTATGGCTATTTAAAGATTACACATACAACTGTGGCGGCACGGTGGCTGAGTGAACACTCAGGCCTCACAGCAAGAAGGTTGCGGGTTCGATCCCCGGGTCGCCCGGGCCTTTCTGTGTGGAGTTTGCATGTTCCTCCCCGTGTCTGGATGGGTTTTCTCCGGGTACTCCGGTTTCCCCCATCAACCTAAAACATGCCCGCACCCCTATGAACTAACATCAAGGACCATGTTGTCCACCCTCCTGTGGGCTCACCACCTGCAGAGGGGTTCATAGGGGGGGTCGGGTGCTGTGAGGATTGGGCAGTGAACTGCCCCCGCGACCCAGCCAGATTAAGCGGGAGAAGATGGATGGATGGATGGATGGATGGATGGACATACAACTGTTTGTATAAGGGTTTGCTAGTTCTTTGTTAACAAAATTAACATTGTATGTTTGACAAAACAACAATGTGACAAACACAAGAGGAGAACTTTCTAGCTAATCTAAATTAAGTAGAGTAGACCGTATACATTTAAAGAATATGGACATGCCAAAAGTGGGTCACAGCATGGACCTTACTGTCACGGATTCTTCTGTATTTACTGGAAACCTTTTGGCTCCTGAAATAGTTGGTTGGTGCCTGGGAATAGTCCCGCCCCTTCCCTGCAGTACACTCAGCTGTTTTGGAGGTTAAGAGTGGCAGGAGGTGTGAGCAGTAACTGGATACATAATACTTCTATGATCATAAATACTTAATAATACACTATACAACTTTAAAGAAAATGTATCTGCAGTTGAGCTGCTGCAGTGAAAGTACAAGTTGTTTATTTGGTAAATATAGTGTTGGGTCAAAGCCAGTTCCTGTGCTATGGAGCTTAAGAAGAGCAGAAGAATGTTCCCCTGTGTGAGTAGGGCCACAGTGCTACTCTGAGGAGATGAGCTGTGGCTCTGGGCCAAGAGCCTCAGACAAGATATCTCGATGCAGACATGTTGTCTGCCGGCACTACAACTGCTTCGAGTAAAAATAAAAGTGTTTATTCTTTTTTAACTCAGTAACCTCTGTGTGCTCTTTTGTGCTCTACTCACCAGTTTCTCCATCTCCTGCTCCCGCAGTCGCTCCTCTCTCTGATGCCGGTGGTACTCCAGGAGCTCCTCCTCATTGTCACTGATTTCAGAGATGCTGTTCTTACGTTCTCTTGTATATGGTTTTGTAAAAGTTGACTCCTTGTTGCAGCTTAATTTCATGATTGAGGTTTTCCTTTGGTTTTGAGGGCTAGCTAAAGGAGAGGATCTTGCAGAGCTTTGCCTCAGATGCCTGGTCCCGGTCTCTTTATCTTGCCCAGGGACAGGTGACTGACTCTGTCCATGCAAGGTCCTAATGGCTTCTACTTTTGAAGAGGTTGTGAGTTTGCGTTGGCCCTGTGGACTCCCTAGTACTGGAGTAGTGGAGAGGGGTGAGGCGGACCCTCTCCTGGAGGTGTGTGGGCTGATAGGGGGGCGGCCTGCAGACGGGGAGGGTTCTGGGGCCTTGAGTCTGTGCTGAGAAGGGGCAGTGTGGATGGGGCTGGGGGGTCTCTTCTGAAGAGTCTGTGTTTGGGGGCCAGGGGGACTTGGTGAAACTTCTTCCCTTGTGTTCCTCAGAAGCTTTGGACTATCCTGAGGCCTCTGCACACCAGTGTTTAAGAGGAAGGTCCGTGGATGAGGGACAGGTGGATGGTGTAAAGTGGGCATGCGAGGGGGCACTGGTGGGGTCTTGTTCCCTTCATTCTGAGACAAAAAGCTGCCAACATTTTCATAGATTGACTCTTCTGTGGTATCACTTTTTCCATTTAGCAATGAGATATTAGAGCTCTGAGGAGCACTTAGTTTGGCTGTTTTCTCCACCTGTGATAGAGAGTCTGGAAAGGGTTTGGATAAGTTGTTTATTTTGAAGTTGTTGTTGTTTTTGAAACTTTGATGGTTTCCATTTGTGACGCTGTGTGACTCTGTAGAAACAAAAACAAGGCAAGAGCACTTGAGCATTCCTCTGAAATAAATAACTGGCATGCTTCACTAGGCAGTTGTAACAACAAAAACACACACACAAGACAACCTGCTGGACTATGAGTGCTCAGTGTTCAGCACCAGAAATTATAATAAAATAAACACTTTTACTCTTATTAAAGACAGACCTGTCAAACACATTCTAAAAGGTCTATTTCTTCTGCATGGTTAAGAACATAGCATCTGAGTCTGACTCTGAGACAGTGCCTCATGAAAATAGTGTACTAATAGTGTATTATTCAAACTTCAAACTTCAAACTATACTCTACTTATAAAATTGTATAATTGCTCCTTATTTGACTCCAATATAATCATATTGTAATGTGAAAGCTCCAGTGTCCACATAAGTGTCTAAGTCTACTTTTTCAGTGTTTCCATTGAATGCATCCTCAGTTGTCAAACACAAGTGTACTGAGGAGGACTGTATATAAACTTGTAAAACATATATAAAGCTCAGTGGTTGGAATGATTCGCTCCTCAGTTGTGTTGTAATCCCACAGGGATCTGGAACAGCTAAATATAAAGGCATCACCCTGAACTGTACCTCATTGAGAGCAGATGAAATCAGGGCCTGGGCAGGAAGGAGTGGGCCTTACACACAAGGCTGGGTGTGGTGCCATATTATACTGTACAGCCCACACTGCACAAGCCAAAGCGTTAAGGTCAGAGGAAAATGGGTTTTAAATACCATCTCAACAGCACAAGGCCGCAGGAGCCACTTAGCTACAAAATAATACTCTATAAAAAATCTCCTTAACAAAGAGGTCACACGAGTGAAAAGTGGATTAGTGGGCCAGAGATAATTAGTTCAGAAGAAGCTACTTTTGAAAAGCACCACACATGTGAGCCTAATGATCAAACCGTTAGAATTGTCCACATTTTAGATAAACATACTGCTGTATTTTTCATAATGATATATTTTAAGCATTATGCATTACTACATATTTTAAATGATAGTGTCAGCATTCACCAGTAGTATTGGTCTTGGTCATGGTCAACACTTGTCTCCCTGGCAGCATGCTCTTCATCCTCAAAGCCTCCTCTGGGTGGTTGAAGCGGAAAAAAGCCGACTGACCAAAACACAACATGCACCCTGTTAAGATGAGACAATCAGATATTAAAATGTAAGGCATGAGCTTTATGATAACAAAGTAACAGTAGTGATGTCAATAAAAGTAATTGAAATATTATTAAATCAACTGCAACCACAATCTTACCATCCAATTAACAGTCAAATATCCAAAAACTGTTGCTGCAAAGTTTCTCATCATCAAAACAGCTCCTCTGGGTCCTATATGATGTGTATAAAATAAAGCAGGTTCAAAGCATTCATATCCCGGAGCAGCTGCCTCCACAGTGCCCAACACACACTGACGGATTGCTCAGATTCAAATGACAGTCCAGAGGAGCGGCTGGCTCGGGTCCCACAGAGAGGGGTCTGAGGGGGTGGGGCCTCCAAAAATGACTACAGGAATCTTATGCTATTTGTACATTCTCATTTACACTTTTACACATTTAATAATGCTATTATTGTTTCTGTTTATGAAATAAAGGCAAAGCAGTCCATTATTCAAAGATTTAACACTTTGTATAGTGATAAATGATAAATGATGCCACTCGCTTGCATTTAGTAAGCAGCTGATCAGTACAAATTTTACTATTACTGTGTTTGTTTTTGTTTTTTACCATGAACAGTGTGATATGGTCTTTCCATTTCCATAGATGAACTTGGTACATTCATTATTATTAAAGAATTATAGGTTATAATAGTTTAGAATAAAAGATTATGTAGCAACATTTTCTCCACATGCATTGTAACACTGTAATTGTACCACTAAGTCGCCTGCCTGCATATTTCTACATACTACTCAGGGGAACAAATGGTATATTTTCCTAATTAACATACAAGACTCTAACTAAATAGATGAATAAAAAGTGAAAGTAATAGACATGCAGGACAGCAGGCATGATCCGCAGAAGAAAAAACAACAACAAAGTGTCTGCTAGTACCTTGTGTGAGGCGGTAGGGGCTGGTGATGGGCAGGCCATCCACAGAGCACTGGTGTCCGCATGGGTACAAAGTGATGGTGCCTCCCTGGTTCTCGATGTAGCAGTGCTGATGTGTGATCCCGGGGCCCTGCAAATGGATATCCGTGACCCCGCAGCCCAACGTGGTCCTGCCTGGAACAACATGAAAACATTTTGTGTTACTGGAGAAGTCCCGTGAATACTTGAGGCGGGTATTCATAGGCTGAAGTTCAAAGCCGACACAGATGCAGCAGGCGACGGGTCAAGGCCAGCGGGTGAGTGGGCATATGTTTAACCTATGCGACAGGTGCTCCAATGACAGAGATGATGTTTCATAATATTAACACATTACTGATTATACAAGTTAAATGCACTTTCTTACATTTTGCTAAGTGACTTGCCCATAGTAAAAGGTAAAGCTACTTCAATAGCTGATATTTTGTGTGATTGATGACATCTGCTACATGCTACAGAACAAGAGTAACTTTAACTGCAAATGTTAATGTAGTATTATTACAAAAATGTAAAAAAATGTGCTTCTACTAGTTGTTTGACAAAGTTGAAGATGACGCTTACCTGGAGGCAGTGGGAGCAGAGTAATGGCTGTACTCAAACGTCCACTTCCCAAACTCACCAGGTGAGGGCGCTCTGCCTGTACTTTTAGGGACTTGCCTGTTTCTATCAGATCCAAAGGTGTGCTCTGGAGAAACATACAGTAACATGTTGATTCCTGACTCCTAGCGTGAAAACAAACTATCATTTAGATTCAGTAGATTTTTTGTCTCTTTGTTTACTTGCCATTGTAGTGCAAAGCTTGCAAACAAACATTAAGCTCCTAAAGTCAAGTCAACATAAGATAAACATAGGAAAGTGTTCCCACATACTCACACACAAAAAAAAATCTGTAAATAAATGACCGTAGACTAAACTAGGACTAGTCTAAACATGGACTAGAATGAGGATTGCACTGAACTCAAACCAGGATTAAAAGTGTGAACAAACCCCAAGACACTAATAAAGGCTATAACTGAGTTACTACAGTGATTGCATAACCCTGAATAAAAGTATCTAGTTCTAGCTTAACCTGGGCCTCAGGTAAAAACTCACCTCTAGAACCTGATGAGTCTGTCTTGCAGGGTCCATGTTGTTCCTCCTCATTTGCTCCATGTCATCTGGACTCTCACAGTGATCTGACACATGAAAATCCTGGCCATAGAAACACATAGACACATATAATATAATGAGAGGAGGCAGTGATGAATGGGAGCAATGGGACTGTGCTACTCCAGTTGTACTACAATAGGAACAGTACTTTCCTTAGAAATCTTTCTGGCCTAGTTAAAAGCCCATGTGACCCAATGATTATAGTGGGCCATTGTTCCCCTAGAACGCCACAGTTATTACCATGAGGAAGCTGGTATCTAAGCCTCTATTAAAGAAATATTAGAAATATAATGTGTACTCAAAGAGACAGGATTTGATTCAACACAATTTTAATACTAAGGAATGGACTTGATAGTTCCAATTCTGATACCACAATGATAATAAAAAACACAATTAAATAATAGTACTTTCTTTCATGTTACCATGTGACCTTATACCTGTGTAATCTCTCAGTGGTCCAGGTAGGTTCCACAGTGGTCCAAGGGTGTATACTAGTCTATGTGCTCTTATACTTGTTCTAATACAGCTCAAGATCATTCTGTAGCTATTCTGTTCTATTTAGAGAAGGTTCATTTCTGTCCCATGAATGTGACTTTTTAGCAGCATCAATACCTGGTCAAATGAGTATCTAGTTTCATTACCAGTTTTAGTGTTGATTAGTATCTAATTTTCGATACTTTTGACAACCCTAATATAAAGACATGAATTTGTTTTGTTTGTTTGTCTGCTTCCCATATGTTCAATGACTACTCAGTTTAAACTGATTTATCTTCCCCCATGGCCCCCATGGTGGTTAGGCATATCACTGCAACATTCCAAGAAAAAGGAGATACATCAGTCTGGTGCACAGTCTTGTTTTGTCTGTACAAGATGAGCAATATAAAATGTGTTTTGATTTGTTTATGTCTAGAAGCAAAGTCACTTTTTTAATCTTAAGAAAATCTTCATAATGAAATACAAACTGGTAATTATTTGTAAAAAAAAAAAAAAAGCACATAAATAAAGATGCATATTATTGTTTTCATTTAGCTCCAGTTGTATTCTTACAGCCTTGCATGGATTGCTTTTGTCTCTCCCTTCTATTATGATTTGTAATCAAACTCCACTTCATTCACAAACACACAAACCACATGACTAACAAAAACAAAATGTGTAACCTCTTCACGGCCCAGTGCTGTCATCAGTGATGTATTAAAATTAGGCAAAACCCCATCCACAGCTGCTATAGTCCCAGAATGGCCCTGGCTGCCGGAGACAACAGGGCGTTCTCTCTCTCTCTCTCTGATGTCACCTCACAGACGAAGCCGGCGTGCAGAAACAATCACGAGCAGTGTGTAGGAGCCCTGAGAAGACCCACTGGCATGCTAGATATGTCCCCTTTGTCTGACCACAGCCTGTCAACACTGGCCTCTTTACGCCCAGACACAGGACCAAAGAGTGGGCAGGGGGCCTGAGTCATGCAGTACATACTGGGTTCTAGCACATATGTTTCTGCCCCCACAAACCCATGCAGTGACTGGAGGTCCACGCCCATGGCTGGAGAATAGTTTTAAAGCATGCAAATGTAGGGCCTCGGTCTGTACTCTGTCATTATGGGGACAGTTATGCCCTTCAGAGTTGCCATGAGCTGCTGAAAATAGACACCACCACCAGCCGCACAGTCTGGGCTGCTACTTTTAAAGCGAAATCCCTTCCTAGGAATAAATGTGGTTTATTTTGGTTAAAGACCCTAGAGTCTATTTTAAACTTTACTTGAAGATTGATAAAAGAGTAAAGTGGCAGTTTGAAGAATTACATTATTGGCAAGTGTGAGATCATGTAAGTAAGTAAGCCATGCAACACTTACCATTGTTGAAAGATTAAATTAATCATCTCATTCTCATTGGTATTGGTAAGAGCAGTATCCACATAATGTTTACGTCTTGAGTCTAGCTTTTTTCATTCACAGTGATCTCCTTTGAGCTGCTCTGCTGCCCCCTTCCCACCCCTTCTCCTCCCTGTCCCGGTGCAGAATTACAAGTTACAGGGGGACATATTATCAACACACCCTGTAAATCACTGCACTGACTATTTTGCTCTAATGTTGATTCCTTCCATATGCAGAGATGACAAGGTTGCAATTAATGGTTTTATAACTTAAATATTCAATCTCAAGTCAATTCAAGTTAAAAGTAGTATCTATTTTGAATTGTTATTTTTAAGGTAGGTGTATGGAGTGGAGATTCTGACTTGCCAGGGTTTAGGATGTTTTCACTCCAGCATTGAGGGAGGATATTTTGGACCACACCTGATGATGAGGAGAAGAGGCAATGGGGGAAGCAGGTGGTAAAAAGTTAAAAAGAGTTAAGTCAATGAGCAGACAGGAAACTACACGTGGCAACACTTTGGAAACTTCATTTTTAAAAAGTGCTCTGGACTAGCTGTGTAAGAGGAACATTTCAGATATCAACAAAAAGGGGGCTTGTGAAGACATCTCAGTAGACATCCCACAAGACGATTTGGCTGGGACACATAAAGAGTGGGAGAAAAGGCTCCACTATTGATCTCTGAAGGTTTTTTCCCATGGATGAAGCCAGGGAGGATAGGGACAGGAAGTGAAGATGACTCAGAGGAAAAGAGAAAGCAAATAAACAGCAACAGCAGCACCAAGTATCCAGATGGTGCTTGACTTATACGTTGTGGCGTGGCATTATAGCATGCATGTGCTTTAGAGCATTGGCTATAAAACATTTCGCACTAAGTACCACCTAAGAAGTTGTACTGCCAAATCTAAATCAGGTTCACAACACGACTAAACCGGGCTAATTGGTTTAAAATGCAACTATATGATTGGTACAGTAGTTTTTCCAGAGGCAAAAACTTTATCCTCTAAACTTTAAGTAAATGCTTAGGACCCTAGATAAATTCAATAAATTTATTTAGGTCACAATATTAATGTGATAATTCAGTAACCTAGATGTTTATGATCTATGTACTTTACCTTATATCTGGAACTAAACTCTTTTATAATGTCAGTTGACCTGATGCTTTCCTAAAATAAAACATGAACTGCACCACTCAAAGACATAATTTAGAGCAACAATTTGAAAAGTTTCTATATTTTGTCCAGCTATTGTTAAATAAAAAATGTCATTGTGAGTCCTGCTGCTAAATGACATTTTGGTGTAAAGCTTTACATATTTAGTCTATTTTCTTGACGTTAAGTAAACAGCCAGGGGGGGGAATATAAACAGAAACCAGGACAGATTTCCTCAACATCTGCCATGCTGCTTCCCATGAGTAAACAACAATGATAAACACGATTTGTTTACAAATGTAAATTCTAATGCATCTCCATAAAAGGCCAGTTCTTATACCTAATAGCCTTCACAAATACACAGACTTTGTCTCTGAAACACTCCAAGTAATTTAAGTTTACAACACAAGCATTAAGGAAAAATAAAGACACAAGTTGTCTTTACTCTAATTTCAGTCAAACTGTCAGTAAAAGTTAACTAAAATGTACACCTAAATAAATTCTCTTAATACGCAAAACATAAAGACTAAGAACGAACTCTTTACCTGCGGGTCTACAAGTGAAGACCATTATAAAAAAACTTTTGTGATCCAGAAGCTGTCCCTCTTTAGTCCTGACTGTGCTGCTGCAATTCTTACTTTGTACTGGGTCCACCCGTTTTCCTTCAGTCCCATCTCTCCATACTCTCCATTTGCCTCTTTTCCCAACCGTTTGAGACAGCCCACACGACTCTCCATAAAGAATGTGTTCTCCAACATAAAACAGTTTGTAAAGTCCAATCAACCCTGCCTCACACATTACATATCCCTTTAACACAAATAAAAGCAACTGAAATAATCCAGATTTTTTTTTTTTTTTTACAGAAAAGCCACAAAAGTTATTACAGTTTTTACAGCAGATGTGGACACTCCTTTCTAAAGACTTCAGTTTTAAGTGCTGTTAGACAACATCCAGAATAAAGCAGCCTGGTTAGAATCGGTCAAAATTATTGGCTCCAATTTGAGGACAGATCATTAAGTGGCTGCAGTGGCATCACACAGGAGGCATAATTCCAATGAGTGCCTGCCCCCCTGTGGTAGAAATGTGAAGTAAACTAGCAGCAGCCATATTACCCATCCAAACAAACCCAACAATACTGCAGTTTCTTTCTCTGCAGCGCTACTTTGCGTAGAAACAGTGTGACCGCAGAAGTGCTGATAAACAGCAGATGTTTGCGGTCCGCACAGGGAAACACCTGGAGCAGTCGTTGCTTTGGCGGTAAAGAGTTTACCAAACTGCCGAAACCAGTGGGACTCTTAATGGGGGATGGTGAAAGCAAGCTTCCCCCCTGAACATACCACGAGTTCGTACCGTATGGAGTGGTCATTTAAGTAAAATGAGCAATGCGTTAGCTCAAATGAAACTTAACAAAGAAACCTTAATGCATTTATTGAGCAGTAAACAAGGTAAAAGGTGAACACAGAACAGAAGAGTTGCACTTTCAATGAGGTGGGTGGCCCTTAAAAGGGCCTTTGGTGTAAAAGTCATAGAGCGTTCATGCTAATACTCCTGGGACTGTGAGGAGGCCTTCTTTCCCGCCTTGCCGGAGCTTGGTGCAGCAGCCTGCCCGGTCTTCTTGGGCAGCAGCACGGCCTGAATGTTGGGCAGCACACCGCCTTGAGCAATAGTCACTCCGCCGAGCAGTTTGTTCAGCTCCTCGTCATTACGAACAGCCAGCTGGAGGTGGCGGGGGATGATACGGGTCTTCTTGTTGTCTCTGGCAGCGTTACCAGCCAACTCCAGGATCTCAGCGGTGAGATACTCGAGCACGGCGGCCAGGTACACAGGGGCTCCAGCTCCGACCCTCTCAGCGTAATTCCCTTTGCGCAGAAGACGGTGGACACGACCCACGGGGAACTGCAGCCCAGCACGGGAGCTCCTGGTCTTGGCCTTTGCACGAGCCTTTCCTCCGGTTTTTCCTCTTCCAGACATGTTGAGTCGCTTTGTTTTCTACGCGGTAGATCACAAATGTTTGAAGAACAGATAGCTGAAAAAAAAACCTTACGACCCGGTTATAAACCCTGACTGTGTCCCGCCCTCTGCCAGGATTGGGTCCTTGGGTCTCCGCTCGCGCCATGTGATTGGCTCTTAAAATCACGTGCCCCGCTTTAACCAATCACGAGACCACTCGCGGAGAGGCTTGTTAAAAAACGGGGTGTGAACGGAAATGATCAATAACCAATTGGTATTTCTCCCTCCAGCTTTTAACTTTTGGCGGGGCTCTGGGGTGGTCGAAATGTATTAATCAGTTTATTACAAATAGTCTATGGTTTATTTCCTACATGGTTAGTCAACAGTACAACTATGACACACTGGACTGTCGAACGATTTATGACCCTTCTGCACTTTGCTGTGAAGAACTGAGTAGCTCTGTGGTACAACTGAGCATGTTATCATACCGTTACATTGTTTTATTTCTCGTACAATCTTAACATAGCCTTAAATAGGCCTACAGATTGGTCGGGCGACAGGTCCCTATAAAACACACTGATTTCAGAAATAATTTAATTGTAATAAATTATACACACATTTATTCCCGGCCATGTCACATTCAAACCATAGTGCATTGTATTGCCCTTTTTGTCACTGTCTATGAAGACTTTGAAGAAATATCTCTCAAAATATTTTATGATGTAAGCAAACCAAAATACCTTTATGGTATAAACTAAATGTCTGCAGTCTTTCACATAAAGTGCAACTTAAACTTATCATAAAAGGAACAAGCATCTGTTTTCAGATACAATGTACAACATCCCAAAACAACTGTACAGTTACAGAGCGGACACAATAAAAGCCTAACATAAATTATTTCAGCATAAATATACTCTAGCATCCTCACTATATTGTGATAAAATAATTTGTTTATCATAATTTATTTCATAATATGTACTTAATTATATCCACAATAAATAGAAAAACAAGTGCAACCATTGAGATGATTAATATTTGAAACAAATATATTTTATAATAAATTATAAATCTCCCCCCAAAAAATTGGTTTGTGACTTTTCTTTAGGGGAAATTCCTCGCAGAGGGATCTTTTACGCATGAATGCACAACCCTCCAGGGGTCTTTGTGTTTCTAACAGTGCATTCTTAAAGCTTGGCCATTCTCCTTAAAGCCAGAAGCCACAACAGTTTATTTCATATATTTACAACAGTAATGTCATGTCTTCTGCTTTGTTAGTTATCCAATGAACTTGCCCCTCCATTTGCAGAGGAGGCTTTGCTTTTTGACTTGCTTGATGTGCGAAACGAGAAGCGTTTAATGAGACGTCGTGAAAAGCTGCCTGACTTTTTGTGGGTGCTCGCTGTGGACACAACAAAGTTATTCCCCATGTTAGAGAGGTCTTCATGAGACTGACTGAAGCAGGACTCTTTCTCTTGATGTCTTCTGCGGAACAGCAGTTTGGTCCCACTCTGCAGAAAGCCCACTGAAATAAAGTACATATAATATTACGTTTTCACCTGAGTCATGAGACTGATTTACTTAGTTACAGTGGCGGCCTTCTTAAGAAAATGTTTGACATTCACAATTTGTTCTAAACTGATTATGCTTTTCTAGAACAGGGGTGTCTAAACTTTTTCACAAAGGGTCACACAGACCTGTGGGCAATACAGTGGGTCTATTTTACATAGTCTTGACAGAGCCACCATACCTTTTAAAAAGTCTTGCAACTATAGACTGTATAAAAATGTGGACAAAGCAAGTGTGACCCATGGGGTTCGGCTCCACTCAAATGAAGCTTGCGATGGGGCGAACAGAATTTTTATGAATAGGATTTTTTGACAAAATAGCAAAAAAAACAAAAAAACAAAAAAACACCAGGATCATGTTGAATTTGTTAATATGACCATTTTAAGACCAAAATTACAATGCTTACCGCAGCAGTTACAATATTCCAATGGAGGTCAATGGGAACCAAGGTCAGCATTAATTTTACGTCTGTATCACATGTAATTGAAGTTAAATTAGATCATGGGCATTAACATTAATTCCCATGATCATTTGGGCCATTTCAACAGAAGCATTTGATCTCTGGGACATAGTTTGGACACCCCTACTCTAGAAGAACAAATCAGTCATGAGAACAGAAATTGTAATTCCGGTATGATTGTAATTATACATTTTTACAATTTGTCTGGTAAAAGTAATACTGGACAGTTTGATAGCAAGTACACAGCGCAAAGTCATTGTGTGGACACTAGGAGGCACTAGACACCACTCTGTTGACCTGACGCTGTGGCATTTCATACTTACAGTATTATTAGATTTATATTAAGATACCTTTATGGTCCTTGAGGCTGCGAGTCTCCAGTGCACCAGTGGAGCCTGTGTCCGACTCCACATCGTCCACCGAGGGGCGCTCTGACACGTCTGAAGGTGTGGTCTCATCAGGGTCAGCAGGATGCTCTGCCCCATAATGGTTCCCATGAGCTGCATCCATCGCTGCTGCATAGCCACTCGATAATGAGCTATCATCTTTGGAGAGTGGAACCTGGAGAGCAGAGGGCATCAAAACACATAACATTACATTATTATAATATTAATTTGATAAAACTGTATGTTTTATTTTGCAAAATGACTTCCGTAGCAGCAAACTAATCAGGTCAAACATTTATTCTCCAGTAATAGTGTCCTCTGGGAGTGCACTAAAATTAAACCACTTTACCTTGTTGCATAATCACACCCCACATATTTTCATTCAAGATTATGTTGGTGCAAAAACATCCATTATGATTATTATCTAACCTTTGATATGCCTGAGATAATCAGTGTGCTTCTTTTAGTCGGGGTCTTCCGGACCACCTTGGACTCTGTCAGCTGACGAATGGCTGTCTCAGCAACAGGGTCCAGGCCATTGGAGAGAAGACTGGCCTCTGTGGAGCAACGCAATTAAATGCACAATTAAAGCATAGCTATACATACATAACATACTGATAAGCCCAAACTATACATTGATAAATACAATGCTGAATATGTGTCAATATCAAAAAAATCTAACCAGGTTACAAATAAGATTACAAATACGGACATTACACATACACCAAGAGTTATAAGTAAATGGTTTCATATTGGATGTAGTGTTCCTTCTTGCTGCCTGCTGCTCATCCTTCTTTGCATATATTTTGCAAAACAACCCTGACATTGTAGTCTAGCACTTACTGCTGGGATTGGGGCTAGAGCTACTTTTTCCATCTGGCAAAATGGTGGGCTTCTTCTCTGTCACCTCCACTTTAGAGGG
The DNA here is from genome assembly GCA_034769755.1 of Odontamblyopus lacepedii. NCBI lineage: Eukaryota > Metazoa > Chordata > Actinopteri > Gobiiformes > Gobiidae > Odontamblyopus > Odontamblyopus lacepedii. The sequence continues at coordinate 19,441,582 of CM068352.1, forward strand.
TGACCGCAAGGGAGAGTCACCTAAAACAACACAAAATAGTTATCCATCTTTTTTAGAGCTAATGGTGATATGTGCTTGTATACAATTGTAATTGTAATAATTTTGATCATTTCAAACAATATTCAAGATTCAGTTCACATTTCACACTTTTAAACACTTCTACAAGGATTAACATTTAAGAGAAGACTGAAATATGAAATAATCATACAAGAATCCCACAACCATGGTGATTTGCTAATTTACCTGGGCTGTGATCGAGTTTGAGACGAGACTGGACAGTGGTGACAGTGGTTACAATGGTCCCATCAGGCATTATTGTTCGATCTACATCCACTTTCTTTGTTGGCGTGAGGGAGGAGCGAAGAGGCAAAACACTACCACTAGGTTCCCCTGTCTCTACATATGTAATCTGCAGAAACATAAAGATGCAATATTTTTATGATCTTAAACAGACCAATATGTAAAACATGTAATCCTGCATTTGTCTGAAAAGAATGACTCCTCTCACCTCTGCAGTCACAGTGGCATTTGGAGCCAGTCCATAGCCTGGGCTGATTGATAACATACGTTGTTCTTGGGAAACCTTGCATTGCTCCAAGGTAATTGTTGCATGTCCTGGCAAGAACTCTGTGAAATAAAAACAATAGTACACATAAATCATCAATTAAAATATTACAAAATGTTGTTGGTTTTTTTGCTACAAAAATGCTAACAAGGGTACATGGAGCATCACTGCTTACAATGACATTAAGGCCTGAATGATTCTGATTAAGTATAAAACATTTTCCTGCTAAGTGTTTTTGAACTGCAGCCAAAAGTCAGTTGCTCTAAAGCTTTGTCTTACTTTCCCGCTGGCCATTTCGCTCCAAAAGTCTTATTCTCAGCTCTTTGGATTCCAGACCCAAGTCACTGTAACAGAAAAAAAATACCCACATTCAATCTCAACAACTTTACAGTATTTCATTTTCGGCTTGACTGAACAGTGCTGACTTACAAAGAAATGTCTTCACTCCATTCCACTGGGGTGTTGGGGTTACTGGGCAAAGACAGGAAGCGCGTGGTCTTCTCTGTGAAGGGTTGGTCCAAGCTCAGGACACAGCAGAGCTCCCCTGATTTTAGCCACAGGTCTACAAAGATACAGTTACTAAGGGAAAATAGGTTGTGATGGCACTAACTAATTGTTGATGAAAGAAATAACTTAACTTATGATCCACATATGTCGAACTTTTTATTCACATTAATCCTACGACTTCAAGTAACAACTACTAGCATCTTCGGGTTTGAAAAATATCACCATTTTCTGAAGCTATTGTGAAAAATAATTTATACTGAGAGACCAGAGACCCTTGTGCCTGTTTTTGTTTCATGTAGATAGGATCTGTAATTACAGAGATAATAACCACAAACCAGGGCAACAAATCTGCAATAAGACAGTATAACAGCAAATTCCACCATAGAATTCTGACCTGATTTCCAGCTCAATATTAAAACTATAGAAACTATATTATTGTATGTTGTCATGAATACAACCTATTATACCCTACTTGACCTAAAAAGTCACCACTACTGCAATATACTGAATAACTATCATTTTTTGTCCCAAGATGACAACGCCAGGACTTACTGGGCTCAGATTATGATAGAGTGGGAGCAGGGAGCAGGAATCATTTTCACACATAGGATGGATTATACTCAGGTTTGAGGCACTGTTTGTAGGTGGCATTTAGTGAGAGGTGTGAAAAAGGAATTTAAATATCCAGCAGGAAAACTGACCTTTGGATAAGGTCACTCTGAGCTGCCGGAGCTGGAGCCGTCTGACACTCTGGGGTCCCACGGATAAATAATCCTTTGTTGTCTGTAAATACATCAAAACACACATTACATTTGATATTATTTATAATCCAGATAAATACAATGCAATTTCACAAAGACAAATTACCAGGGGACCTGAGACACAAGTTTTCAGATCCAAGACCATAGCTGGCTGAGCTCCAAAGAGAGTGTCCTCCACGAGTCCCCTAATCAAATCCAACTCTCCTTCACCTGCATGGCCCTAGGAAGAAAAACATATGAAATAGCAAACCAATATCTGTTTACACATAGACCACCTCCTAATGAGCATGGGGAACAATCACCCAAGAGACACCCCATTAGCATTTTAGATCCAGGGATAAAGATTACAATGCTATGCATGACTTTGTCCATTCTTTGTTTGACTAAAATGCCATAGATGTCACAGATGTAGTTTTACCTGTTTCTGGATCTTCAGAGATGATATCGATATAGAAAAACAAGACTGTCTTAAAAGAGTCCAGGACATTAGCAGCCCCTCGTTTTCCACTTCTTCAAGACATACTTCCATCTGAAATGAAAATCAAACAAATGCTACTTCATCATCAAGGCAGCTGATGGCTGGGATTTATCTGGAACCACTTTGAAATGTAAATATTTGGTCTCTCATTGAAAAGAGTTTTTCAGAAATGAGTCCAATTGCATTCACACTCCCAGTTTAAACCTGATGTAGATTTGGTTTTGTTGTAGGTTTAGTCTCAATTCTGATGTGATGTTTGTGCTTTCATGACCTTTTGTTATGGATCACACAGGACTACTGAGGGATTACACATAAAATACAGACTTCATGTTCGAGCTCACACTTATTTCTGTCAAAATATTAAATAACTGAAAGAGCTATGATGCCTTTTTCCCATGTTGGGTTTTACCTTGGCCACCACTGGTACAATATGGATCTGATATGTTTCCATGGAGACAGTGGCAGCTGAATGTTGAGTGACTGACACGGGAAACGTCATGTTGCCCACACGACATTTACACTGTAGGACCTGTGCAAAGAAGACAACACTTTACACATGTACTATTACTAATGTCCATTGCTCTGTGCACTAGAGCTCAAAACTAACTTTAAATAACAAATTCTATCCAAGTAACAAATTAGAATATTTACATACCATTCGATGTGCTGTTTGGTCAGTGCAGGCCACATTCTCTATTTCGCATTTAGTATTCAGCTGTAAAGTGCTGTCAAATGTGATCTGGATAGAGCTCTGAAAGAAAGCAAAATAAAAACATGACCAGGGCATTTCTAATAATATGATATAAAGTGTCACCATTTACATTAACAGTTGGTTATATGTGGTGATGTTTTAGGGCTGGGCAGTTTATTTAAGATTCAGTTATTTCAAATCGTCAGTGATGTCCTTGGTTGTTTTTAATCACCAGTGTTCTGTCAGTATAAACAGTATAATGTGGTTTAGAGCAGAGTTTAGACTTTGGAGACTTTCAGAGAGCTTTTTTTTCTTCATAAAACTATAACAGAGGCATTGTATTTGTTTTTTGTTTGCTCTGTTTTGTTCTGGGTGGAACGTCCATTTAAAATAATCCATAACTAATGCTCACTGCTTAATCTGCTTAGACTAAAATACACCCCCTATCAGAAAACATTTTAGTATCTTGGCAGAGGGTTATACAAAAGCATGGGGACTAGTGTTACGGTGAGCCAGTGGATCTGTTTCATTGGACTACATTAACTGTCACGAGAGATGTGAGTGAGCCAGCACAAATCCCCTATTGTCCATGCATATGTTACACCACGTCCAGTTAAGCGCCAGTTTCAGGAATTTGTGTCGTCAGTGCCACACGCCAAAGGGGCAGGAAGCCAAGACCACTAGCTTACATCAGTTCCTTGAACAAATGCTGCAGCAGTCCCATAAAAATACTACAATGGATTGCTGATTAATTGCTAAAACTGCTGAGTCACCGAGGCTTTCATTATATCCAAAGTCCAGAACAAATTATGCAAATTTACAATGACTAACAACATGTATGCTATCATTTGTCCATGCAAAAGTGTACTCATAATATTAGTAATAAATTAATGTCATTAATTAGACATAGTTCCACAAATTACTAAGGAGACAAGGTGTAGGGCTGCAATTTTGGATTTTGGAAAAAAGAAAAAATCTTGCAAGTTATCTGACATGATCTGACAGGTTTAAAAAGTTCAGTTCTGTTCAGGGTGCACAGTGTAAAGAACCCAGGAACTATAAACTAAAACAATAAAGTTTGTATACATTTCATTTTATTTACTTTTGGTTAAAAAATCTGGTAGATAAAAATTTATTTTATTGCTTACGATTAATGTTCTATTACCTTAATAATTGCACCTAAGACTGCAATTTTGATTGGATTTCAATATATTGTGGAGCCCTAATAAAGTGTCACATGGGTTCTCATTGGCAAACAGCCACAAATTATGCAGCAATTTGGTGATCTGATAAAGATTGTATATGAAATTATGGCCTAATAAGTACATTATATAATCACCATTATGAACCAAGGTTCATAATGGCGCTAATTGGCATCTAAATTTAGAACGGATTCTATTAGTTTAATTAAGCTTTAATAAGCGGATATCCAGATGTCTGTGTAGTGTTATGCATTGGTCAGCGGGTGCTTTGGGCTGTGGGCATGTGCATGATTTGTCCTTGTGATGCAGCAGAGGTCAGATGAAAATAATAAAGTTCCTAAGGACGTCTCCAGTGTCACGTCAGGTTTGTCAGCATCAGGCCTGTGGGTCTCAGAAGCATGTGGGCCAAACAGAAACAGTCCTTCTCCAGCAGTGGTCCACTCATATAACCAATTTGGAAGCCATTTTCCAGTCAGGACAACACAAAGAATTATTAAGTGGTGTGTACAGTTATGATTCTGATTCTTACTGATTTAATGACATCACCAAACCAAACACACTTCAACCAAAAGACACATTTTCCTGTAAAATTGAATACAAACATTGTTTTTTTTTTAATTCATTTTATTCTTGGCACTGTTGTATGTATTCCTAATTACATTTCTTTTTTGTTTTTCCTTGCCGAGAAAGAGGGTCTCTAAGGACAAGGGATGCCTTGGGACAATGATCCATTTGCTTGTTTCTTGTAAATGTTGCTCACTCTGCTTGTCTTGTATTGATGACTGTTTCTCTTAGCTGGATTAACAATTTTGTGTAGCTCTTTAAAAACAAATTAAACTAAACCTGGCAACACAGTGGCTGAAGGTTGCAAATGCAGTTTCTTAACCTTGCTAATGCTAGAACCAAAGTTAAGGCCATGGATTTAAACGTGAGTCAAAGGAGCAGCTTAGGCCATTAATGCCAGTTGTAAAAGATAGCATATTTTTACAGAATAAAATGACTGGGACAGAGGGATGAAGAGGCTTCCTGCGCTATCGTCACAAATGAGGCTGAGTGGTTAATGTCCCCAGTCGTTTAGTAGGAACCTACTTGAGCATAATCATCAATCAGCTCCAGCAGCTCACAGTCAGAGAGAGCCATGAGAGTGTGGCCTCGGGATAATAGCAGATCTCATTTTAATTGCAGATTCTGAATGGACACTTCCTTATTGCAAACAGATGCACACACTTAATTTATTTTTTACCAGTGATTTTATCCTTGTGTGTCAGATGCACAGATGATGCTTGGATCCCTAAGAGGACGGCGCTTGAAACATTCTCACTAGACCCGTCACAATAAATATTAGATCAACAATAAATAAATTATACATGGAACAATAATTTTTGGGAATCAATATTTATCACAGGTACTTTATCTATATGGAAGTGGGGATCTTTTTCTTCTTTTTCTGCATTTAACAGCTGTAGGGAATCGAATAACTTCTATGACTCATACGGTTTCTTTCTGCTTTGTTCCAATATATATTGCAGCTCATGTTTTTTTTCTTATTTTTTAACAATATTGTACATACACAGAATATTTTTGGAGGATGATCTTACTATAGGGTTATTGTGTAGGTCGCATACATTAGTTTATTATAATTTATCTTCTATATTTTCTTCAGTAAACACAGCCAACATTTACACAGATAAAAGGGAGTATCTCTATGTCAGATAGTTCTGCCAACACCAGAAGCTCTTTCAGTAATAGTGCAGAGACTCGTTCAGTAATAGTGCAGAGTACTGGCCTATTCCTGAGACAAACAACTGACTCATACAAACAAGTCGCAGCCAAACATGCAGAAAGGGCCAAATATTCCCTAAAGGTTACCTTACAGAAACTGTGAGCATGTGCTGTCTTTTTCCACAACATAAAATAGGATCTACAGTGTTGAGGAGTGAAAACGTGTTAATAAGTGACATCCTAAGATAGTTTGTAGTGGTATCTAACGGTGCATGTAATATGTAGTATGTAATTTTTCTGGTAGAAGGTACTCCACCTGATTGTCTCCACTGAGATGAAATCATTTACCTGGTATGTTCCACAGTATTGCACTTTTTAGCTGAAGTGTGTAGTCCTTTTACTGTACTCAAATCTGAGCTTTATTTTAACACAATCTGACCATAAAGAAGTGACATAGCTGGAACTACAACAGCTGATTTGTGCTGTTAAACAAGTCTCTCACATATAAAATTACAGTCACTAACTAACTAGCATTAGACAGCAGTTTTTTCATTTAGTCACACCATTTTTTGTTGAAAATCAATCTTCTAAACAGGACCATGAATGCTTGTTTTAATCACAGGCTCCTGAAAATGTGTTGTTAAAATTAATTTTGTGTTTTTTCTTGAGTTGTCTTCAACAATCTTAAAACTGTGTTGTCTGTGTTTTCTAATGTCTGCATTGTGTGTCCATGGTAAATGCTGAAAACTCCACCACAGAGGTACATGTAGAATACTCTCAGCGTGCTAAAAAATACCTGGAAAAGCGGGGCCGTCTCTCCATAGATCTGACCTGTAACTTGGCCTGGTCACATGCTTGTCGTGCTTGAGATAGATACGTTTAATGCCATACATGTCATTCTAGGTAAAGCAAAAAACTCTCTACCAGAACAGTCACACAGTGCACCTTTACACGTAAAACACTTATTGTACTTATTTTACACAACTTATTTCAATATGGAGGATAAATGGTCTAAAATGTCCAGACATCAAAATGTATTGTCAGAAATAACTCTTTGATTCCTCATATTTCTATTAATATGTCAACCGGGTCTTTCTGTATCTCATTGGTTTATCTCATAACAAACCTTAACACACATTTTAACCACAAGTTTGATCTATCTGAAGGTCTTTGCAGAGTTCTTGTCTTCATGTCAATATTGTAAATATCACTGCTAATCAAAAGTTTAACCCAAACAGTGATTTGCACACATCTTACTTTGGTTTACGTAACGGCGAGACCAGAATCCAGAAAACTGAGTCATTTTTCTGAGAGGCTGCGTTCATGGGGTCAGGTTTCCCCAAGGGACTGTCACGCTACAAGGACAACAGTCGCAGCAGTGCACTTTGAGACTCTACTTTTTTATGTTGAAAAGAGAAAGACCATCAAGGAGGCTATGTGTATCATGGGAACAGAGATATATTGGCCATTTTGATACAAGACTGAGTGCTGGGTTTAAATGCAATACAATTAATGCTCACACTCTGTATTTGCTGGGCTGTTATTTGTACATAAGTTATTGGATGACAGGAAAATTTTTGTTGCAAACCTAATTACTTGTATTGCATTTTTGGGGGTCATTATTACAACCAATCTGCCAATCTGGATCTTGACATATAGCATTCTTAAATATGTATTTTATTTTTTGCACCACATAGAACTGATTCATTAAAGTATTGCTTGAGATTGTGCACATTTGTCCACATACAGCCACAATCTAGTGAAGCTCTGAGTGATGGAGGAAAATAAATACTGGATCTAGATATATTCTCTTAAGGCATTTTCTCAGGTGTCTTAACAAAGTGTGGGAGGAATATACATTTTGTGTGGAATACAATGGGAAATGGGTCACTTGTGGCAACTTAGTGCATACCACCAAGTTCCTCTGAGCAGGTTTTACCAGTTAGAAACAGGCATGCCTTTATCCTACCAGAAAGTCCGATTCTAAAGCTGCTTTAACAAACTACTTGCCAATAACAACCAAACAAATTACAATGTGTGAGCAAAAGTTACTGCGAAATGCACGGATCTGCATAATGGTCCTGCCACTTTTGTACTGACATATGACTGAGCCCATAGTCGTAATTTGGAAAAGGCATTTTATTATTAGGAGTTGGCTCTAATCGTACACCACATGCACAGTCGGACGAGAGCAGCTTGTTTAGTCTAGGAGACAGTGTACGAGTAAATATCAGTGTTGCAGTTATCATTTAACCCTAGATGTTACTGCAATTATATAAAATAACTATTAGAATTGCATTGGTTACATGAAGTTCATTCTGTTTTCTTGCAGTTGCTGGAAAATATTTCTGTAAAAAGCTACAATGATAACCACGCAATTACCAACTGCCACAAAGATTGTGTTGTTTCTGTTGTTGCTTTTACATTTTATATATAATGAAAATGAAACTACAAATTGTAAATCATGACGTTACATGCAAAGACCAGATCATCAATATCAATTGTTCCTGGGTCACTTGTTTTGAAGCCTGATGTAAATGTGGGCTTGCTTGACATTTATAACTATGGAGCAATATTTAGACAAGGAAGGTCAGTTGTTTGCACAAGGTTGAGGGTTAAGCAGGGCAATTAATTAGACAATAATAGCAAATGGCATTTTAAAAAGTCTTTTATCACCACAATCCTTGTGTTCTTTTTTGATGTTTTAAAAAGGCAATTATGAAGTATTGGAAGAATAAACAATTACTAACTACAACTACAAGTTTTTTTTGTGACCTTTTTGTGCGACGACTGTGAATAATCTTTCTGACCGATTTATGTAAGCTGTCCATCTCATCATATATTTAAACAAGATTTACATGCTTTACAAGTGACTGGAGCTTATTGTTGTGGATTGATTGTGACCCTTTAAACTCTAAAGCAACTCATCGCCCAGTCAACAAAGGCGCAAACAAAGACAGCATATCTAAGCAGGAGGTCAGATCTACCAGATCTCTCTGTGTGGTTGACTTTGATTTGCATGGATCAAATGCACTATTTAAAAAAAACAGGCACAGTGAATAAACTAGTCAACCAAGCTAAGTATATTAGTACATTTTCAAGATTTATATGGATTGCAGCAGAAAGGAGAAGGCATTGAGTGAGAGAGCAAGAGATTTAGGTGTGAATTGTAATTTCAATCTATCTTTTTTCACATTAAGACTAGTACCTCTGTATGTACATAGTTATTACGGCATCATGTTAGTGCACTTTGGGTCAGATGTTTGGTCAGATCATATAGATACTAATTGGAACTTGCAACATGCCTTCTTCAGTGAACTAATCAATGCACACATGTCTTTGGTTAACCAAGAATTTCTTTAGTCGACTACAGCTCTAACATATATTTTTTCACATTAAGTTGCTGTTGCACTTTCTCTCCACTGACATGTATTGATTCAGAGCTGTTATGCAAGACTCAGCCCCATCTTTTTCCCGAATAGACACTCAAACTCCTACACCTCCACCTCTCAGCCCACACGCTGCAGCAGCATCACAGCACTTCCTATCCTGACACTGTTTAACATCGCTCTAGTGAGAATGAACAAAAATATAAACCAGCATATTTTAATCTTAACAATCAATCAATTGCAAGTTTTCTACAACTATAGTATTGAGGGTAATAATACGGTGATCTAGAAAATGTCCTGCAAAGAACCAATACATTTAAATCAGAACAAACACAGGACAGAATGAAGCCAGAGTGAATTTTGATCAAGATCAAGAAGTACATTGAATGTATCAAATAATTGGCACAAAAATGCAACAATTATTAAATTATTTGGAAACAGAATAAAACAGAATTAAATCACTAAATCATTATTAAGGGTATGTATACACTTGCACATTCACCACATCAACACTAGGACTAAACCAGGACTAAACTCAAAATTAAACATGGGCTGGAATAGGACCAAACTAGGTTTACATCAGGACTAAAATGGACTCAAGTGTAGTGTAAACCCAATTTAACAAAAGTGTGTCTAAATTAAAATAAACACAACTGCAAGAGAAATCACCATATACTATACCATACACCCCAGTTTAAGAGCTTAATAAGCAGTAAATTACAGGGTTTATGATGACTTGAGCTTTTATACTGTGGATTGATTTTCACAGTCTACTCACCCCATGCCTGCTTGCTTGCTCATTCAGTGCTTTGACCCAAGTCCTTTGCCAGTGTTCCCTGAAGGATTTGAAGGAGAACAGAGAGGTCACCAGCCCCTTCACCCCGGTCTCAGAAGCAGCTCTTCCGTCCCATCCGGCCCGAAGATGCGTCAGAATGCCCCACACTCCACTCGTCTGGTTCTTCTCCTTTATCCATTTAGGGAGAAACTGCTGCCAATCTCTTCCCTTCTTGCCCTGCTTGGCTGTCTGCTTGACTGTCCACTTGGCTCTCCACAGCCGCAGCACTGCCAGGGAATACTGAACGAACCATGCCAGCACAATGCGTAAGGAGGCCAGGAAGAGAGCCACCATGCACAGCCACCCCAGGTCCTGGAGCTCCATCAGCGTCTCCCCGCGCTTCTCATGTCAGCGAATGAAATGTCAGAACTGTCTGTCCCAGCAGGTCAGCCCCCTTTGGCCTGTGCGTGGAGGAAGAAGACACACAGTCACCTTGGTGCATATGTCACAACACTGTAATAGAGCAATACAAACAATCATTCACACATAACGATTATGCATTAGACGGTTTGCGTCCGCCATAATTAGGTAACACTTCGCCGTTTGGAAGCAGGCATGCGATGCGGAGTGATCAGGACGCTATAATTGTGGCCAATGCACGTCAGTAGATAAGTTGTTATGAAGTGTTGTCATTATAGTTAAAGTCAAACCTACCGCTGAACTAAGTCACAAGCTGCGACGAATTGAAAGCAAGGAGTCGGTAACATGAAGGTGTCTTCATGGCGATTATTATTATTCTCATCTCCGAGGCATCAGCGAGTCATTCACGGGTTGTGTTTCGCTGACATGTATCTATTCTAGACACAGCCGTGCGTGTAGTCCTGTGCGCTGCAGGCTCTGGAAGCTTCAATCTCCGCTGCTGTACCCACCTCCTGCTGCTCTGTACTGTCCATGGATCTGTGGCACTGGCCAATGCAGTGACCGATTAGTGTCGGTGGAGGGCGCTGAAGAGACAGTCAAGATAAACAGGAAGTTAAAACTAGCTTTTCAAAACAAAAGCCCCAAAATAATTTTGAATGATCAGGGCTTTGAAAGTTGCTGATTGCGGTGGCATTTTAAAAATATATGTGCACACATAAACAGAAACAAGAAAAACTCATATTTATTTATGTGTATTTTTCTATATTAGGCAATGAAACAAAATCAAATGGCAGAGTTAATTGTACACAGCAGAATCAATAGTAGCCCATTAAAACGAAAATCTTTTATTAGAAGCTGATTAGAGCCGTGACTGCACGACTGTGACACATAGATATGTAATAAGATTTATTATAGTTCTGTGCTGTGATAGGAGATGACAGGATAACCGGAAGCGTGTCTTCTTCTGCGCTCCTGTGCTCAGTGTTGTCAGACGTGGAGTTAAGCGCTTCAGAAAATGGATAAAGGTGACAATAAAACACGATGAAAGATGAGGATGGTGTGTGGATTGCTGGATTTGCTCTTCTGCTACACGGATTCTCAGGACTCCTTCTCCTTGTAAACTGGCACCGTGACATGTAATTTGCACTGCAAAATCGATTGAAACTTGGGGCAGTGTCGTGTTAGTAGTCTGAAACGAGATTTGGGCTGCCATATAGGTATACAAGAGAGGCAACAAAATGCTGGGAAATATGGCTCCTGTGCCAGTTTTGCCGCTGGTGATAAACTGTTGTATGTCAATGTTTGGCTGTTGGGCCACCATCAAACTAATTCCTGCTTTTAGAGAACATTTCATATCAGCTAGGTTATATGGAATGGACCTAAACAAAACATCCAAAAAGGAAGTGTAAGTGTTTTTATACAATACCGATTTCCGAAACTAACCCTGCCTCTCTAAGAATTGTGTTTTTTTTTCAACGTATTGACAGTCCAGAATCCCAGGGGGTAATCAGTGGGACTGTCTTCCTGATCATCCTGTTCTGCTTCATCCCAGTGCCTTTCCTTAGTTGCTTTGTTGGAGATCAGTGTAAGGGCTTCCCCCACAATGAGGTAAATAACAAATTATTATAGGAATGAATAAAACTGTTTTGTAAGTGTAACCTGGTTCTTCTATATTTTCAGTTTGTCCAGCTGATTGGTGCTCTTCTGGCTATCTGCTGCATGATCTTCCTTGGTTTTGCTGATGATGTACTCAATCTGCGATGGAGACACAAACTACTACTCCCAACAATGGCATCTTTACCTCTACTCATGGTTTATTTTACCAACTTTGGCAACACAGTCATTGTGGTACCTAAACCAGTTAGGGTTCTGCTTGGACTTCACTTAGACCTGGGTTAGTATTCGGTCAAGCAATTAATTTATTTCAGATGGAGGTGCGTCTAAAATATAATGTGTTGTCTTATAGGAATTCTGTACTACGTCTACATGGGAATGCTGGCAGTCTTCTGCACAAACGCAATCAACATTTTAGCAGGAATTAATGGCATTGAGTCAGGCCAAGCACTGTTCATTTCTGGCTCCATTATTATATTTAACTTTTTGGAACTTGGTGGTATGTTATCTTACTTTTCTTTATTTGGTATTATAATGTTATTGTAGGTAACTATTACTTGAATGTTTATGTTTCAGGAGATTATGGTGCAGATCATGTTTTTTCCTTGTACTTCATGATTCCATTCTTTTTCACCACATTAGGACTGTTTTATCACAACTGGTAAGGCCACAAACTGCAAAAACCGTTACTACATTGTTAACTCTGCAATTCATGTATCTCATGTCTTCCAGGTATCCCTCCTCAGTATTTGTAGGAGACACGTTTTGTTATTTTGCCGGAATGACCTTTGCTGTTGTGGGAATCTTGGGTCACTTTAGTAAAACGATGTTGCTGTTTTTTATTCCCCAAGTGGTTAACTTCATATACTCAGTTCCTCAACTTTTTCATATCATCCCCTGTCCGAGACATAGACTCCCCAGGTAAATGGCAACTGGAGTGGTGAAATAAAGCTTTTTTATTATTCTGTCTAACTTTTTTTTTTTTGTATCTTTTTTTCAAAAACAAACAAAAACAAAAGGTTAAATCCAGACACAGGCAAACTTGGTATGAGTTACTCTAAATTTAAAACTAAGGATCTCTCCAAATTAGGTCATCTAATTTTAAAGGTAAGTTATTAAAATAATTCAAATAACCCTATTGGTGTGTCTATTTGTTAAAGAGATACCCTTGCTTTCCAGATTGCAGAGTTTCTGAGAGTGCTTGATGTAAGAAGGGAGAGGAAAGACGGGGATGATTATATTGAATGCAACAATATGACTTTGATAAATCTAGTGCTAAAACTACTTGGTCCAACACATGAGAGAAGTCTCACAATCATCATGCTCATTATTCAGGTGCAATAAAATGGTTGCATTTTGTATTTATGTTAGATATCTGTTTTTATAATTATTGTCTTACACAGGTCATGGGAAGTGTTATGGCATTCGGGATTCGTTATCACCTGGTTCGTCTCTTTTATGATGTTTAGGTGAATAGAAATGAAAGAGGATAACGCTGACTGAAAAAATGTTTTTTTTTATGGGGGACTTATATTATCATACACAAATCTACAAGCCATTGTTACATTTCTGCCTTGGTTACCATTTGAAATGTATTGAGATTGTGCCCTTTTATTTTTGAGTGCACTGTATTACATTGCATGCAAAAACTAAATGGTTATTAACCAAATGAGTATCTTTGCTTTACCTCTGAAATGAGTTATCATATTTGAGTCATACTTTTCAACTTGAGTACATGACAAAATATCAATGTGCAACTAATCAATAGTAATCTGGTCATTACATGCAAAAATTGCAACGGAAACAAAACCAAAATCGAAAACTTGATTTTCGTTGGGATATGAAGGAGATTAACAACAATGTAAGGTGCATGACTCACAAGTAACCAAAAACAACAATAAATGTGAATGTAAAAATAATAGCATAGCACTGATTTGTTTACTAATATTTTGCAGTAAAATGGTTTTGAGCTATGAATCAATATTTCATGTTTGTAATTATTGTACAGTTTATCAAAATAAAATAATAGAATATATTTTGTGCCTTTGTGTGTGTGTGTGTGCGAGAGTAAACACAAAAGACAGGAAAAAGAAAATTGAAGACACTCACTGCAATAGCATTAAGCCGGAACTGTTTATGTGTGGTCTTGTTTCAGGCGGGACCTTTGTATATGCACCTTCGTCTGTGCAGCGTTCATGCAGCTGTGCTTTATGAGTGTGTTTATGATGTCTTTATTTAATAAATATACAGCAGCTTTAATTGCTTAAAACATCGACTCTCTTCATAGAAATGTAAGAGTCAGATTCGATCAGAGTCAAATGGTGTGTTTATTTTGCAAACACAAGTTAGGCATCTGTTGGTGTTAGCCACTGGTCCAAAGTTATTTTTGACAAATGCCGCCGAAAAAACGAAAACGCAAGACAACTCTGAATTTGGAGTGTGAATGGAATTTGTGCCAAGAACTCTACCATGAAATCGAGGCTTTCTGTAAACACGTCGAAGAGCATTTGAATACTTTGACCATCACAGAAGATGACGCAGAGGAAGCAGAGGGTAAGGATTCAATGTAGCTGTAATGTTTTGTTTTTACACTTAAGCCTTTGTTAACCTCATTGCTGTTATTGCTGACAGGAGTGCACAGTTGTCTTTGGAGGGAGTGTGGTTTCTGCTCTTCTGATGGTCCTGAGGAGTTGAGGAGACATGTATTTTTTCACTGTTTCCATGCTAAACTAAAGCAGCTGGGTCAGCAAGTACTTGAGTCCCAACCTGAGCTTAACCAATGCTCTATTGGAATTGGAAGAAACATAATTCCTGAAATCCCTGACAATTTTGTGTGTCTTTGGGAACATTGCGAGGTGGGTTGACCAACAATGCTTTGATATTTTAAGTGATTAGTATGAATAAGTCTTAATGTTTAAAAAAAAAAATGTATTGGATTTTCAGCAACGACCATTTGAAAATCCAGAATGGTTTTATCGCCATGTTGAGATGCATAGTTTGTGTATTGATGTTCCAGCAGGAGACTGTGACTTTTCATTATGCTGTGGATGGAAAGGTGGGTTAATCTGTTTTAATAAATGAAATGCATCTTTTGATTTGTGAATTTAATTGTGTAATCTTCTTTAGATTGTGACGCTACTGTTAAAGGACGTCCTAAACTGAAAGAGCACCTACGTAGTCACACCCAAGAGAAGATAACAGCTTGTCCAGGCTGTGGGGGCATGTATGCCAGTAATACCAAGTTATTTGACCACATCATTAGACAGAGTGCAATGGAAGGTAAAAGAAAATTTTACAATTTGGTTTCAGACCCAGTTTGTAATTTGTATATTGTGTAAATTTGAAATTGTGTATATTATGTGCAGGTCAGGGCAGGTTTCAGTGCTCTCATTGCTCCAAACGTTTTGCAACGGAACGACTACTGAGAGATCACATGAGGAACCATGGTATGTCATGTAATTTTTTTTATGTATGAATATAGAGACATTTTGCAAGTTTAGCTGCGGGTCAGTCACAATTTTGTTGCAGTGTGTTTTCTAGTGTGAAGGCAACATTACCACATTGTTTAATTTAGGATTTGTTACATTTGTGTTGCTTACTTTTTATATTCTCTCCAGTGAGCCACTACAAATGCCCACTGTGTGATATGACCTGTCCAACACCCTCATCCCTGCGTAACCATATAAAGTATCGGCACAGCACAGAAAAGCCCTACAGCTGTGAATACTGCGAATACAGGTAAGATAACAATTTTATATTCAATTTATTAATATCTAAATGATTATAGAAATAGTAAATTATATTAACACTTAATATCTGCAGCTGCAAGAATCAAGTGGACCTCCGTAAACACCTGGACAGTCACAGCAGTGAACCAGCATTTCACTGTGATGTTTCTGGTTGTGACTTTACATCTCGTTCACTTTCCACAATGAAAATACATCACAAAAAGGAACATCAGGTGCACATAACATTTGTATGGATGTAATTCAAGTGTTCAATAAGTTATGTTTGACAGTGTTGTTTTACAACAGGGAGACTTTATGGCCCGTTACAAATGCCATGTGTGTGAACAGTGCTTCACCAGAGGAAACAGCTTAACGGTTCATCTGCATAATAAACACCAGTTTAAATGGCCATCTGGACATCCACGTTTCAGGTTTGTTTGTTTTTTTTCACCAAGAAGTGCATTTCAGATAAATTAAAACTAATAATTACCCTTACATTTTTAGGTATAAAGAGCATGAAGATGGCTTTATGCGTCTGCAGTTGATTCGATATGAAAGTGTGGAGTTGACAGAACAGCTGATGAGAGAGAAGCAATGCAGACAGCAGGTGGATGACAGCAGTCAGGACGAGGGTCCAGGGCTGGAGCAGGAGGTACCCGCAGAGGTACAGGTGGAACTCAGGGGGGTGCTGTTGGAGGAGCAGGGTCCAGAGGATCAGAGTGGCCCAGAACAGAGCATGCTTTATGTTCTCTCTGGAGATTTATCATCTACAGGGGACACTGCTGTCACGCTGCCATTGTCAGACTCCACCCAGGATCCAGGAATACAAGTTTAACTGCCACAACTACACACAAATATAGAACCACACAAAAATACAATTTCGATGGTAGTAACAGTTTGTCCATTGTATGTGCCTCTACATCTGCTTAGACAAAAGAAGAAAAACTCTATTCATGGGTTAATGGAAAAAGTTTTCACTGTACATTAGGCGTAAGATCAATTGAACATATATTTTTGCTATTTTCTTAAAATGTGACAAAATTCTTATTGTTTTATTTAAAATTGCTAATGCTAAATGTGGCTCTTGTTTATCTGATTGATTTTTGTCACCACCAATGAATTAAACACACGTGAAACTGCACTTTACAATGTGTTCTGTTTGCACTGTTTTGTTAAATACAAAAAAAGCTTTGCTTAATCTTTCAACTTGACCTGCCACAATAGCATCCCCTGCTGGTGGAAATGATCTACTACATGTTTTATTTTACTGTACTGGATGTGAGATAAAGGGGATTAAAACTGCAACAAATATATGGAAGGATGTAGTGCATGATTTTGCTAATAGGTCTGAGAGAGTATATGAAAGGCATAGATGCCACTTAGAAGTGGCAGCAGGTGGACAAATGTAATAATCTTAGTGTCACTTTCATTAAATAAAATATGTTTAGTTCTCTGATTTAAACAATATACAAGTTAAATAATTAAATAACAATTAAATCAATCAGGTCTTACAGCATTTGGGGTTATGGAATTACTACTTTGCTCTCACTGTGATATTTTCAGATATTTGTACAGTTTTGTCTCCAAGAACAGCACGATCTCAGGCGCACAGTGGCCTTCAGTTTGCTGAAGATTAAACTGTGCTCACAGCTTAGTGTAAGTGTTACTTACCCCACTCTGCTTCCTGTCCTGAACTCAACGCTTTTGATTCTGCAGACTGAAATGTAATATAAATGGAATGTTATAGAAACTTTCAGGTGATGGGAAACTGGACATTTTATCAAGTGCTGATGCTGCTTCTTTGTGCATTTTTGTCATTTGCTCAGTGGACTGAATGGACTGGAAAGGAGGAAGGTAGTGGTAAGGTCTTATGCTTTAGGGCGTCCTTAAAGGTGCACTGTGTAACTTTTCTTATGGAGGCCCTGGCATCTGCTTGTCTCCAAGGAGACTGGAATGTGCCACAACATGGCATTAAACTTCAATATCTGCATAAAGAAAAGCAGGTCACTTCTCCATTGAAGTTACAGGTATGATCTGTGGAGATTCGCTCAGTGTAATTTGTGGTGTTTTCTGAGCTGTAAATATTGCATAACATTACAGTAAAAATGTCTGTAATGGACCCTCTACCAGAAAGGTTGCATAGCGCATTTTCTAAATACCTTTTTATTTTTAGGTTTTACCTAAACAATTTTTTTTTTTAGGTGAAACCAAGTGGATACCCCAGTTCATAGACTACACATATTGGTCCGGCACTGCTCCTCTTTGTGTGGGAGGATGTAGAGCAAGACATCAGGAGGTCAAACAAGACCAGTGTGGGGACTCAAGCTGCTGCTGGCTTGGATATAAGTCATTATGCCGAGGTAACACAGTCTTCATCAAAATCCAAATGTAGAATTGTCATGATTTGATATCAAAGCCAGTTCACTTTACATTCAAGTGAATTGTGGAAGACCAGCAGTTGACTATAATGGAGCAGTGTATGGGAATGATTGGTGGGTGGGCTCTGTTGTGCGCTACACTTGCCGTTCTGGCTTCATGCTGCTAGGAAACTCAACCAGAACTTGTCTTCCCAATGGGCTGTGGACCCCAAGGCCATCCTGCCTAAGTAAGCTTATTAGGTTTTGTTGCGTTAAATTTTGGTACATATTCTGCTTATGTATCTTTTTCTCATATTGTGCAGGAATGTGTAAAAAAGGCCATGTTGAAGTCAGTGAATCTGAGCTGAATGGGACTTGCTCCTCCACGTGTGCCTATAAGAGCTACTATGGCCCTCCTAAACAGGGGTGCACCCGCATAGATAACTGCAGGACGAAGGAAACTGGCTGGAAGCGTTTCTTTGCAAAGTGTGTTCCTTGCATTTGTGATTGCTCTCTATCATGTGGTGAGTAAACAGTGAAATTAAATGAAAAATGCAGCAGTTATAATATTATATTAATGTAGTCTAAACAATGTTTTTACAGCAACGGCAGGATAAAGCCTAAGTTCACCTGGGGATGCTCCACTTAATAATGCATTTTTCTCTGTGTTTTTTGTATATTTTTATAATTTTCCTGTAGCATTTTGTTTTTTCTTAATCCCTGAAGTGTTATAACAACTCAAATTAAATTTCATTCTTCAAATTTGGTATACCGATTTTACTAAATCAAAAGCTAAATATTGTTTATTTTTCACAGTGAAAAAATATTTTTTTTGGATTGCATGACCAAAAAGTAGCTTAGTGTCCATCCATCTGTCCCGACTGCATCTGAAACTTTAATCCTGTTAGAGCTCATGTCTTTGGTCCAGGACACTCATGAGTCAGTGTCACTCAAGTGACGAGTAGCCCTCAGAGAGACTTCAGGTAATCTACAATAAACTGTTTTATACATACATCTCAAACAATACATACTAGTATATGGCTGAATATACAGCAAAATACATTAATAAAGCCATGCACATTTTCTTCAGTACAGTCAAACTACGGGTTTCAGTTTCCTGATTATAGGTGTCATTGTGAGAACTTTTGTGACATAATTTTTTGAATTGTTGTTTGCTATGACAACTTTTCCATTATACTCAAATCCATGGACACACGCGTATTGTTTTTATGCTGAAATTATTTGAATTATTTGACCACTGGATGTTGCAGTACTGTTTATTTTACCAAGCAGGCATAGGCAGCACAAGTAAGGCATGCTGTATACTTTGTTCTTGTTACAATCTCTTGTTGAACCTCACGATGAAGTGCACAAAGGGTACAGTTTTGAAACACCCAACACCTGTAATAATCCAAACAATAACATACTACTTAAATAACAGTGATTCTCAATAGAAATCAGACTATATTTCCTCTGGACTAATTCCCTTGTCGTATTACATCTCATTAGGCAGTCTCAGATGAGTGTACTCTAGAGAGGACATACTCACCCACATCCAGTCTTGTGAGGTCTCCTGAGCGCTCTGCCAGGATCTCCTAGTAACTGCCCTCCCCCCACTGTCAATCCATTCACACTCTCCAGATACAAGCCAAAATCTGGATCCTCCTTCACTGTGAACCTGTGACCAGTTAGTCATTACTCAGCACTACATTAGCAGGAGAGAGGCTATGTTTACACTGCCATCAGAAGACCCAAACACAGTTATCATTTATAGATTTTTTGGGATCATTTATTTATTGCATAGGATATGATTTGACTTGTAGAGATGACCAGTGATAGGTAATTATTTCCTCAGATATTTATGATGCATTATGTAGCTGTCAGTTGAATTGTCCATCACTTGCTTTTCTTCATGGAGATGTTATTATTTTGCTTAGAATGTTGGTATGGAACATTTGACAAGCTAGTCCGTCACCATTCAGGGTCATGAGATGAAAATGGTGGAATGCTACAAGTACCTGGGCATCCACGTGAACAACAGACTGGACTAGAGCGACAATAATAATGCTGTGTACAAGAAGGGCATGAGTAAACTTTAATTCCTGAGAAAGCTCAAGTCTTTCAAGGTATGCAGCAAGTTACTGGAGATCTTCTACCAGTCTGTGGTGGCCAGAGCCCTGTACGTTGCTGTGATCTGCTGGGGAAGCAGCACCTGCAAAAGGCAGGCAAAATTGCACAGATTGACAGATTAATCCTTAAAGCTCATCACGTGATCAGCTGTGGGACAGGAGGACACTGGACAAACTACTCTTCATCATGGACACTCCTACAGCTCCGCTCAAACAGTGAGAGATACAGGACTACCATACCATACTCCATACAACTGTACAACAACTCACCCTTATGTAATAGAAAACCCTATGTCATGTCAATCACTAGTTCATCTTTGCACCGTTGGCTTCTTATGACCTCTTGTTTATAGCTGGGAGATATATTTGTATTACAAATATATTTTTTTGTTTCTGCTTGTACATATTTATATAATTATGCCTTATACCAGTCTCTTGTTATTTTTGCTACTTATTTTGAATGTATTATTACCATTTATATTTTTGTTGCCCTTTGTTATTATAATATCTTGTGATGTGTGAGCTACTGTGTCCAAGTAATTTCTCTTGTGGCTCAATAAAGTTTGTCTAAATCTAAGCTACAGGTCAGATAGGAAGCCACTCAAAATACATTTTTCAAGGTAGTTTGGAGCTATTAAAACACCTGTATTAAAATAAATTAATTCTTAATGCTATAAGGTGATTGAATTCCATTCAAAGTAATAACCATCCATCTGAGACAAGCAGGTAGCAAACCCCCCACCAAAAGTTACAAAGCGGCCTGTTAAATTAGCCAGTGGCAAATACACAGCCACTTAGTGGATTATGGAAGGACTCTATTACAGGAGCATCCACAGACATTTGGAATAATAAGTACATTTTAAATTTATTTGTAGCATAAGTCATTTTTAAGTTTAATGGTTTGTGGGTCAGTATTGCACATTTAACAATCTGACTAAATAATCACATCTTAATTTCCCTGATGTAAGGACATAACAGTACATCACAGGCTGAGAAATCTTACTTGAAGTCCTGCTGTGTTTCTTGTAGCTGCCTCAGAGCACACATCAGTACACCTCCCTCTACAGCTCTGGTGGTATATGTGTGAGATATATGTGTCTGGAGCTGCATTGGACAAGGTATTCTTCACTGTCAGTGTAACAGGAAGGACCTCTGAACCTACATAAATAAATTATACAATTAAATACATGATTAATGCAATTTAAAAGTCTTTATTTTAAACATAACTTTGTCAGTAAGAACACAATGCAGCCCAGTGTGACTAGAGATGTGGTTGCTGCCATGTTTAACCCTGCCCATGACTGTTAAGTATGTAGGCCTATTTATATGTAGAATAACCTCATTTGTCAAACCCTTCAGGTCAACATTATATATTGAAACTGGCATGACTTGCGATATGTCAGTCCATCACAGAAACTGGAATGAGCCCAAGTGTTTGCCTCTAGTAATGAGCAGTTTAGAACAAACCCAGGGTGTTACACAGGCTTTTAGATGATTAATGGTCTCTTTCTGCTTATCTTGTTTGTGAATGTTCTCAAACAAAAAAATTCAAAATGGAAACAAATGCCATTCCTTGTCATTTACTCAGCCTTGACCAAACATACTAAAGACATGTGACCATCTTTCCTCTTCATGATTTGACTAGTTGCACAAAACATCAATTGATAAAACATTTCTTTGTGTTCTTCTGCACAGTAGAATCACGTCAAGTGGTCCAGTCAAAAGTACTCTGAAGAGGCGTAACTCCAAGTGATGGCATCAAACGGGTCTGATTAAGAAAGGCAGGTGGGATTGGCTAAAAATGGTCTTGATTTCCTCTCAGGGGTGATGTAAGCCGCGGAGGGCCTGTTTGAACGATAGTAACCCCGGCTATTTTACCGAAAATAACCCGGGCACTGCAGCATCAGCACCAGGCAGCTGCGCAGGTGCGGCCTTTAAAGGGACAGACGGAACTAAACCTTACCAAAGTAAATTTAATGTTTACAAAGGGCACCCCCAAAGCGCAAACTTAAAATAAGATGTCATCCCTCTGCAAGGTGTTTTCCTATTGGCCAGTCTAGTGCAGCATCCAATCCCTAGATGATATGGCTACAAATGGCGAATTTATTTAAAGATTAGGCTCATGATGTTGACCAGTTTGATTTGCGTAGCCTAAACATAAACAACTCGATAGTGGTGCGTATTTTCTATTAATTCCATCATTTCCCCTAGAAGACGCCACAACAGTGTAGCCTAATGATCTTTGTATCTGTTACTTTACCCTGACGTAAAAAACAAAAACCAAATCAACCAAAAACAATGCATTGTAGGAAAGTATCCAAAAGCATAACAGATATTTTTCTGCCTGGTAGCATCCTGTCAGCAACGCCCTGCATCTTCGCCCGGCGTGCGTACCTCACAGACGCACGCAGGAGCAGTGTGTGGCTGCTCTGTCTCTGCCGCTGATTCTGCCGCTGCCGCTGCTGCTGCTGCTGGTGGTGATAGTGAAGCCTCTGCAGCGCTCTTGGGATGTTTATGTTCCCGCGGCACATGTGTCTGACCGTGAGTTAACGTCATTTTACGCGAATTGGATACGGGATGGATGCGTTTGACAGAGGACAACAGAAGAAAACATGACATTAGATCGTTGCCGCTGATCCCCGGGTGATTCTCGTGGTGGGATGCAGTCCTAGTTTGAGGCTGTAGTGGATGCAGGACGGTGAGGATGGGCGAGACATATCCATGAACATTTGGAGCCCACCGGTTTTCTGTGGACCTTAGAGAACCAGAGATCATTTTGAATGGGTTTTTCTGACTTCAGCTTGTTCAGGCTTCAACGGGACATTCTAATGTGGCGGTGTTTTGCCTGATCAAATCGACTGGGCACTGTTGCTCCTCTGGGCTCCCTTCATCATATACTAATAGGTTTGTGTCATGTGTTTGTTGGCATGTGTCAAAATAGTTTCTGGGTACTGAGTATCTAAAGGGAGGGTTCTGGGCTATTGCAAGTGCACAAAATGCAAAAAGACGTTTTAAGTCCTTATAAAGACTTTATTCGTTCTTAATTGAGATCACGTGTTCAGTCCAAAGAACCACCCATGACAAAAACATGGAGGCCTTTACTTGAGCGGGGGGCCATATAGTCTGCTAAGGTTGTCCAGCCCGTGCACCCTGGTAATGGAAATTCACTAATGGCAGGATGATCAATAGCCGCTATAGTCAGTTTTCTTCCTGGTCACGTGGGTCCATATTCTTAGGAGCAATGTCAAAGAGTACTACAAGTCTGTAGTTTTTCTCTTCATCTACCACAGTAGAGACTTATTATTGTGGCTTGTCACATATTTGATTGACAACAGGCCCTTAGTTTAATGTTTTAAAATCCTTCAGCCTTGAGGAACACTGAACTCTGTGTTTTTGTGAGGAGATAACTAATTTCCTAGTTGTTCATTGCCTGTAACTGCACTCATGGCAAAATGCAGTCATGAATAAAAGGTGTCTTTTGATCATATATATCTAAGCTATATTAAGGTCATTCGATATTGAGAGTATAGAACACCAAATGTTAGACACATCTGTCATAAGATTGTGCTACACAGCAGGGCAGATGGGCATGCCAGCAGTCAGGCCTTTGGCTTGAACTACTCCATCAGGGGATCTCTGCAGCATCCTCCCATCTTAATCTCAGAGTATATTATTTAGATTCACCTCCTGTGAGATGGTTTCCTTCTTTTCTAGTGTTTCCTATTTTGTGCCACTGCTCTAAAGCCTACACAAAATGACATTGGATTTTTGCCAAATGTGCTGTGAAACAAAAGTCACCCTTTTACGTTGCTTGAAAAGTGGCTGACCACCTAGTGGTTTACTTATAGGATAAATGTACAGTACTATGATAAGTGTTAGTGTTCCATTACAAGTAATTATTTTAAACAATTAATTATTTAAAACAATTACTGATTAGCTTACCATTATATTAAAAAAACATGTATTTGTTGGGTAGCTCTGTTGACAATTTACTTAACTTTTTAGTGCTGTAGGAACATTTCAAAGCATTGTTGATGTGTGCCTAATGGATTGACATGTTTGCCCAGTGTTAATAGCTGCACATTAAGCGTTGTGTTGTGAGAGAGCCAGTAGGTCAGCTGCACACTGTACATGCAATAGAGTCTATAGACATCCCTCTGTCTGGTTCTAAGAGGAAATGTATTTGAATCAGCAATATAGGCCTGCTGCAGGGCTGAAACCAGATCCTCACACTCACTGAAGCCTCTAGTCCATCCACTGAGCTATAATCACATCAAGGCCAGCTTCTTAACATGCTGTCTGAAGTCATCCCCCAAACCTTTACATTTCTTTATATAAGCTGTAGATAATGGAGCTAATATAGACCCCCAGGCTGTCAACTGTAGATCACTGGATCAATTAAGTAAGTGATTATTTATATAGCGCTTTTCACAGACATATGACACAAAGACACTTTACAGAGGATTATTTACAGAGCATTCTTCATTCACTCCATACCCGGTGGTAGCAAGCTACCGTTGTAGCCACAGCTGCCCTGGGGCAGACTGACGGAGGTGCGACTGCCAAGCCAACCGGCGCCAACGGCCCCTCCGACCAACACTCACTCACACCACTTTCACACCTACAGTGCATGTTTTGGGTTGATGGGGGGGAAGGAAGCCCGGAGGAAACCCATCCAGATACGGGGAGAACATGCAAACTCCACACAGAAAGGCCCAGGCGACCTGGGGATCGAACCCGCAACCCGCATGAGTGCTAGCCACTCAGCCACCAATTCAAATCAATACTATGTTCTACTGGGTTATATTTATATCTATTATATTTAGTTATATTTATATTTATCATAAAACACTTAAAGTGACTCAGTAAGTTAACTATATTTTATTTACATTATAGATTTGTTTGTAATATATGCACATAGAAGGTCACTTCAACAGAAATAATTTAGACTTTTGTATGAATCTATACACATCAATGTTTCGTTCAATTTCTAAGAGTTATGTTGACTGCTTTGGGCCTGGGGCATGGTCCTGATGTCAATACAGCAATTCCTTACTCTTTATGAAACCAAGACAATAGAGATGCTTAATTTTCCCAGGTTCCCTCTATATATTATATTAGATAAGAATAGGAAGTGTATATTCTTGGCTGACCAGGCAAATGCTTCCTGACACTTTACTCTACCAGCTACAGTTCAGAAACTGAGATTGTTGGACATTCTCCAGATACTGAGAATATGACCTTTGGTGTACTTTCTCACAAGGTGGGAAAAAGTATGTAATAAATAGCTTACAGCTTGAAAATGGACTATTAGTTTGTATCCTTGACCTCTGCTTAGTTTTACACTATAATGGAGGGTACCTAAACCATGTTTTCCAACAGTCTTTGAGGATGGCTGAGCGGACCCTGGACCCACCCCCTGTGAGTATCCCGATGGAGGAGACCAAGATGCACAGTGGGGCTCCCCCAGAGGCCCCTCTGCTCATACACCTAAAGAAGGTGGAGAACCACATCACTGAGGCCCAGCGTTTCTCCCACCTGCCCCGTCGCTCTGCTGTCGACCTGGAGTTTAATGAGCTGTCCTACACCATCCGCGAGGGCCCCTGGTACCGCCGGAGAGGTACTATCGCTCAGACATTTCTAACTATACTTGAAAGCAATAGGCCAACATTGTACAGTAGATAATGTGGTCCCCCTACAAACTGAGAGTTCAAACCCGCTCCCAATATTTCATCCCGTCTTTGCATTTTTGGGCACTATGCAGCAAAATGAAATACTGAGTGTAATGCACTGTATAAGAGGAATACAATTTTATTATTAAATAACTTATTTGGAGGTGCATTATTTTCACTGGCCACCCAACAGCAAAAAAGCAGCAGGAAATAAAGCTTGAAGATAGCCAGCTAGACAGTTACGATACTTATCATGATGGATGGACCCACATAGACCGATCAATATCTGAAGTGCAGGGATTTCAAGAAATACATTGTGCCATTTAGATAAATATTGTTTTTCCTGGCCTGTTGTTTGGAGGCCCGTGCCAAAGTGTGACACAGGCCTATTACAGATATCCACCATGTTGGAGCTGTGTGTGCTATAAGCTTTGCCGAGCTCAGCAGACTTTAGACACAGTAAATAATTCACACTTGCAGGTTGGCACACTGCTCCACTCGGATTTTTCTGTGTTGTCGGATGATAACCCGGGCATCAAGACATAATCGATGGATCCTCTCGTAAAATATAGACAGTGTTCAAGATCACTGTCTATACTGCGTCAGGTTAAGCTGATGTCTGGATATGTTTAACCCTATAGAAAATGCTATTTGTTGTCAAATGTGCATGTCCCCTATAGAATGAGTGGTATTGGAGTCCAATTAGCAGGGAGCTAGGCCCAAGAAGGGGTCAATAAATCAGTTTGTGTGTTTGCCAACCGTGCTTCATGTTTTAGTCCAATCTTTTCTCTGTGCTACTGTTTGTTTTGTCTCCTCCGGGCTCCCATGTCTCCTCAACGCAATGATGTGTGAGAGGCAAGATTCGTGACTTTTACTAATTACCGCTCACTGTATGAGAGCTTGTCTTTTCTGTTGTCCTCATGAAAACACAGCCATGTCAATGTTTGTGGTGCAATTCAATACATGACTCTAAGGGCCTTGTTAACAACTCTTTATTAAAAGCTTGTCTAACATTTTTGTTTTTACATTGGATCAAAGCAGAAAAACTGGATGTTTGCTGTTGCTTTATGTCTCCTTTTTTCTCAATTATTTTCAATTATGCAAGAGTCTTTACTTGAGTAACTTATTGATTAGGTACAATTTCTACTTAAGTGAGATAATTCTGAATGTAGATCCATTCCGCTTCTTAATGCTTCATCAAGAGAAAGAGCAAGATGATACAGAATGTGGAGTTTTTTTGCGTTGGTGTTTGATTACATGCACTGAAAACTGAGGGGTTATGTTCTTTATGTAGTGAGGTTTTGTCTTTTTTGCAAATATTAAAATGACTCCTTAATTCTACTTCAGTATTTTTATTACCTGACCAGCCAGAACCACTTGCTTTGGAACAGACTGATCAGGCAAGTAATTTTATTTTGAAGTTCCATTACCTGTACTTTTTACTGTCCTCCCTTGACAAAAAGAGTGCTCTAGTCTTTTGTTGCATCAATCAGGATGTCCAAAATAGTCATAAATCAAAGAGGAGGGTTGTTTTAGATTTGTCGCTGCTTGTTATCAGCAAAACCAGAACAAAAGGACTCAGAAAGGTGAGGTATTCAATGAGCAAACTGTTTGTTGTTGTCAGATTGAGGAGGAAAGAGCATCCGTTTCTTTCTCTGTTAAGATGAAGTGTTGTGTCCTGCTTTCATGTGTAGATATGTAGGTCCCAGGGGAGAGCAGGGGTGTAACACAATCTATGATGGAGAGGATAGAGAAAGTGCACTGTATACAAATATTCATCCAGGTGTAGTCACTTCTACCTTCTTTTAGTATTCTTTTGACTGTGTATGTACTACCAGTGCTGACCATTCCCTGAAAAACATTGTAATTAGTTTTTGCCATTAAAAATACATTTTCATCACAATACTTTTATATATTCTATGTTAAGTATTTTTCTTTACAGAGTAGTTGAACCAGTTCTAGTAAAGAGTTGCATTAGCTTTGGTGATTTAGTTCTTGGCTTGACCTTCAATTGTTGTATAATAGTTTATAATTCATGCTTAAACTTGAGTGAATCAGTATAGAGCTGAGTGATATGCCAGTACCAGTTGAACTGTGATCTCATGGCTGACTTCTATCTACAATCTATTGTCATATTGGGATTTAGTGCTTTTACCCACCAACTCTTCCTATTGGCCAGTCTGTGTCATGCCCGTAGTGAAAGACAGGTGGATTTTACAATAAAAAGTTATGTGTCTAAAGCAGTAGATGGTTTTATATTCCAGTGAAGAAGTAAAGAAAGAAAAAAGATAAAGATCAGGTACTAGAAGAAAGTGTGCAATCTGGAGATACGTTTGATAACAAGAGCAGTAAGGATGCATGCTTATGTTTTATTCAGCTGGTCCATACTTCACCAGACAGTGTCCCTCTCTCCCTCTGAATACATTTGGCCAATCCAAGAGGTCAAAGCAGCGAATCCGCTTTGAATAAATATGAAATTAATCATCATCCACTCAGTAACTGTTTTTCTAATGGAGGCGAATAACCCTTTGAACATAGAGGACAAACCGCTGTACACAGGGTGAATGATATCATGCATCTTTGGCCCTGCAAAGCTCATAGACATATTTCCTGCTTCAAGATTGGTTTGAATGCTCTTTAATCGTCAGTATAGTGGTAATGAGTAATGTCTTCAGTGAAGCACGGGCATGAGCAAACATTTAGAGTGCAGATCACACGCAGTTATCAGTGAGTGCTGGAAGCGATGACTTCAACTAAACCATGACTAATGACGATATGTCTCTGGAGTAGAAACAGCCAGTGTACAGTCATGTCCACTTACATCACTGACTATCTGTCATGTGACCTTCCCCCGCTGAGACACAGAGATCAGGAAGTGGTTTAGTCCAGTTTAGTGCTATTACACCTGACCCACAGTGGAGATAAGGCCATCTTTATGCACCTCCAGAGTGAAAACAGTGACTTCACTTCACTTTCACTTCATGTCCAATATAATGAGATGGACCAATGCAGTCGCGATGCAAAGTAAGTGTGTGCAGAATCACAAAGGACTATTAGAATGGGAAAAAACACTAAATAATAGAAACACTGTAGTCATTGGTCTTATCATGCATTGTTATTTATAATGGTCAGACCATGACCCACAATTGAGAATGCTTAGTTCAGTGCTAAATGCTCTTTCTCTCACAATATATACCCAATATTAACTAATAAAGAGGCATCTACTTCAAATTAATATGTTATGTTATATGTTATTAAAGTTTGTCCAAATGATGCAATGATACAAATCACTCAGTGCAAGGAATCATAAGCCTGTGTCCAGTTTCAAACCCTGACAATCATTCAAATCGACTTTATTTTTATGGTAAATCTTCTAAATCTGCAACAGTATACAAAGTTTCCAAATAGAGCTTTAGGAATTTGCAAACACGCGATGTAAAAATTAAAAGAATACAGAAAAGGTTTTACAGTCTCTATTTCTTGACAATTGACAATATTTGACCATTTAAAAACCTCTTTCTGAGAAGAATGGCTGTGGTTTTCCTGCTGGCGCCACTTACACTGGAGACTTTTACAGCTGCTTTCTTTGCTTTTACAAACTCACTTTTACAACAAGATCGAGCTCTTGATTGTCTTGTTCTTTATATACAGTCACGTATCTAATTATAAAAGGGTAATCCTGCAGGTTCCAAAAGCAGGCAGAAATGAATGAGAAGACAAATATTGGGTTTGTTGTTTTCATTCTCAGTAGGGTTAAGGTGTTAACGTGATCTGACTTTCAACTGACTAAACCCATCTGTTACATTTAACATTTAGATTTAACATTTAGATTTGCATTTAACATTTCGATTTACATTTAGCATTTACATTTAGCATTTACATTTAGCATTTAGCATTTAGCATTTAGCATTTAGCATTTACATTTAATATTTATAACTATTTACATTTTGACAAATATTGCTTTAAATGTGCAAAAAAAGTAACTGAAGATTTCACACTTGTTGTTTGAATATTGTTTGAAGCTAAATGTCACAAAATGTTGAAGGTTTTTCCGGCATGAGCCTATGATGGAAATTTACATTGTGGAAAGATTTATCTCAATCTGTCTTTGTGTAAATGAATGTGATTTCCTACCTGAGACCAGAACAGTCATTAACATGTGTAAAAGCTCAGCAGACACAACTGTTTCCAAGTCAGGAAGTCTTTGTTGTCTTAGCTGTCCTCAAGTGTACGTTAAGTTGATTAGTTGATTGATTAAGTTAGCACTGGTCTGTGAACAAAAGTCACTTTGCTTTGATATGTATGTAACGTGTATTTCTGTATAAATACTCAGAGCTCAGATGCTCTGGGGAAGGAGAGAGGGAGGAGACACTGGGGGCAGGCCTAGGCCCTGTCCATATCTGCTGTAACAACAATAAACCTTTGTCTGTATTCCTAAAACTCATCAGGCTTCACAAATGGATTCATTATTTTTTATTCAAGATCTAAATAATTTTTTTCCATAACAAGCCACTTTACAAATGACACTACACATGCATATTCAGTTTAAAATCAGAAAGCTAATGAGCTAATATCTTAGGTTGGTGTAAAATAATGTTGGTTATTTTGTTTTTATTTGTTGACTTAAACTTAAACAATTTGAGTCAGGATCCAGTTTAGTGTCAAAACAAATTCAGTCTCTAAATTCCCCTTTTTTCAGTAAAGCATTTGTATTTATTTTCTCATTCATGCATTATGAAAAAAAAATCATATTTGTTGTCCTTTAGGTTACAAGGCTCTTCTCAAATGTCTGTCTGGAAGGTTCAACAGTAGAGAACTCATTGGCATTATGGGCCCTTCTGGAGCTGGGAAGTCCACACTTATGAATATCTTAGCTGGATACAGGTAAGACATAAAACATATAGGCCTATGTAGCATTACCAGTATTTTATGTATTGATCCATTGTGTCTGTTGTTTATGGTTAAAGGGAAACTGGTATGAAGGGACAAATCCTGGTGAATGGTCGGCCCAGAGACCTGCGGACATTTCGGAAGATGTCCTGCTACATCATGCAGGACGACATGCTGCTGCCCCACCTCACTGCGCGAGAGGCCATGATGGTGAGAGCTTTAAAGGAAACATTTGAGGCTTGAGAGCTCAGAAAATCTTTATTACCTACCCTCTATCCTCAGCCACATTACGGTACTTAGTTGCAATTATTTGAAACATTAAGTCAGACGTTCAGTTGCCATTCTTCAAAAATAAAAGCATGTACGCTGCTACAATGAAATACAACTATGAAGAGGCGGGGCTCCCCACCTCTGCAGTTTTGAACAGGAAGTCAATGGTCCCATTTCTATTACTACGCAGTTTTTTTTTTTTTTCAATATTGCAGTAGACAATGAACAAAATGTAAAATGCTGAGGTATATATGTTGTAATTTAATACAATGAACCAGAAAAAATGTCTTTAACATTCTGCTTTTCACAGTTTTTGTTGAAAAAAGTATAACCAAACTATATGTCCCTTTCAGGTTTCGGCTAATCTGAAACTAAATGAGAGTATGCAGGTCAAAAAGGAACTTGTAAGTGCATTTCAGCTTCAGAGCTATACTTTTCTCTTCATTTTGGCTTCATTTTGTCAAGTCGCAAATGTTAGTGTTAAGGAATAGCTAAGTTTTGGCAAATGGTAATGCTAAGCTACATGATCCTTTTTTAATGGTTTCTCTGTGACAAACATATGTAGACAGTGGATTCCTTTTCCTAATAGCAACTAATAGCGTATGTCCAGTATGTATGCCACCTTACACTTAATAGTGAGGACTCTAAACCCATTATTATGTATGCATTTATGTATTTATGTATTTATGTATTTATTTATTTATTTATTTATTTGGTGATAGGTGGATGAGATACTGACTGCTCTGGGTCTGCAGGAGTGTGCTCAGACACGCACCAACAACCTCTCTGGTGGACAGTGTAAACGACTGGCAATAGCTCTGGAGCTGGTCAACAATCCTCCAGTCATGTTCTTTGATGAGCCCACCAGGTACGGCCCCTCTGCACCACTGTGTCACTGCACATAGTACATATGTTTCTGTTAAGTCTGTAGCAAAAACAGCTTTTGAACTGAGACATATTATTGGAGAGATTTTTAAAATAAAAAATATTGATGAAAACATGCAGGAAAATACTATTTAGTAGGCCTTTTCTAATTGAACTTAAAATATTATGAGTGCAGCAAATAGTGTTTCAGTTTAAGAAATGTTCACATGTAAATGTTCTTAATAAAAATTCCCAGAAAGGCAAATCAAAATACATATGATAAATATTTAGTCTAGTATTGTTCATCTGTCATTTATTGAACTGTGTAATTATTGTTGTAATCTATTAAATTTGTCTGTCTCTGCTCTGGTGCAGTGGCCTGGACAGTGCGTCGTGCTCTCAGGTGGTGTCTCTCATGAAGTCTCTGGCTCAGGGAGGAAGGACAATCATCTGCACCATCCACCAGCCCAGTGCCAAGCTCTTCGAGATGTTTGATAAGGTACAGGGCTTAAGTGCTGGATTCTCTAAACTCTATTAGGCCCTACACTCTTCAGGGATCAGTGTGTCCACCTGACAGGCTTGAGATGTCCAGAGCTGCTTTTGGGCTCAGCATTTTGTATTTAATATAAGAGTTAAAATCATGTTCAATAGTATGTTATTTTCAGCAGTAACCATAAGTATAGCAATAAATAATATAGTTCCAAATAAAATAAAGAAAAACAAATGACATCTTATATGCTGTTTTTTCTTAACCGTGCTTACAAGAATCAGTCAGTCATCAGTCAATTCATCAGTCAATATATTTATTTCAATGTACCATTCTAAAAGACTGATAGTATTAATGGTTTAATATATCACTGATTAACACACACCTGTCTTTTGTTTTGTTTGTTCTAGTTGTACATTCTTAGTCAGGGTCAGTGTATCTTCAAGGGTACTGTCCCATATCTCATCCCCTACCTGAAGAACCTCGGCCTCCACTGCCCCACCTATCACAACCCAGCTGATTTCAGTGAGTAAACCAACAGCCTCGTATCTTTATTACAGTTGTTACCATTGTGCAGTAAACTTTCTTTGGCTGCATTGTATTGATGTCTCTCTTGTGTCTGCAGTTATTGAGGTAGCATCAGGGGAGTATGGGGATCTGAACCAAGTGCTGTTTGAAGCCGTTCAGGGCGGTCTCTGCTCTGAAGACGGCAAGAAAAACTCCAGAGACAAGAATGACCCTTCCTGTAACTCCCAGGTCCATAGCGTAAGTAACCAACCCACATTATGAAGATATGATGTGGGTATGCATCTCCATAAATGTGACATGACAATTATGCTTTGGAAAGAATATGCAGTTTTAAAAAGACTAATGACTAATGCTCCAATTTACTTGGAGGTGATTTGATTTCAAATTTAGCAAACAAATGTGTCTGTGTCTGACTTTAAGTTATGGTCAGACTTTGTTTGTGTAGTCTATTACATGTTTTTTTTAAAATCTCTTTTAAAAATATTTATAAAAAAATAATAGTTGGCTGAAATGTAATTCATTTTTAATAGCAGTTGCCACTGAATTAAGCAACATTCATGTTAAAGCTTTAGTACCAAGACTGCAAGAAATTACATTATAAGATAACCAAATACCAAATATATTTTTTATTATTTACTTGTTTATTTGTTCCCAGGAGACTGGGACTTTGGAGAAACACAGCTTTGCCACCAGTACATTCACACAGTTCTGCATCCTCTTTAAAAGGACCTTCATCACAATATGCAGGGACGTGGTGAGATATCCAAACTAGCCTCTCTGTTCATCTTTTAACATAATAGATAAACATTTCGTGTTTGTTGTTCAGGTTTTGACCCACCTTCGGGTGATGTCTCATCTGTCCATTGGAGTGCTCATTGGACTGCTCTATCTCAAAATTGGAAATGACGCCAGTAAAGTGTTCAACAACACTGGCTTCCTCTTCTTCTCTATGCTGTTTCTAATGTTTGCTGCCCTGATGCCCACCGTCTTAACCTGTAAAATATCAACTATTACATTATTACATGTTGTCAATAATCTTGCTAGAACAAAAATTTATATTGTCACTCTTGTCTTTAGTTCCTCTGGAGATGTCTGTGTTCATGAGAGAACATCTCAACTATTGGTACAGCCTTAAAGCCTATTACTTGGCCAAGACCATGGCGGATGTCCCGTTTCAGGTAACATTTATGACCTCACAGATGTCACACAGATGACAAAGAACTGTAAGAGTGAAAACTGGAGTAAACACTTGTCATGTGCACCTTGAATGTGAATGAGAGCTAAATTTTAATGTAATCATCGCTCAGAGTGTGTTTTCTGTTTTCCAGGTGATGTGTCCCATAATGTACTGTAGTATTGTTTATTGGATGACAGAGCAGCCTCCAGAGGCAGGACGGTACCTGCTCTTCATGGCCTTGTCCACATCGACAGCGCTGGTGGCCCAGTCCCTTGGGCTGCTCATAGGTGCTGCCTCCACCTCACTTCAGGTACACAACAGAAATAAGGTGGGAGATTGTAAAAGATTAAGTTATGTATTAATTTACACTTGTTTCTCAGGTGGCAACTTTTGTGGGACCAGTGACAGCCATACCTGTCCTCCTATTTTCTGGTTTCTTTGTCAATTTTGATACCATTCCCAAATATCTGCAGTGGAGCTCTTATGTATCATATGTCAGGTACACACATCTTTTTCACAGATTGTTGGTGTTGCTCAGAATGTAATATGAATGCAATGCACAAATACCAGCTCTCATAAGATGAAGGTAGGGAGTTCGATCGACACTACCACCACCACCACCAATGTGGGGGAGTAAATGGATAATGTAATGTGATGCTTTTGTGATTGTTCAGAAAGTGTAGTGTTGTAAAAGCATTATGCATTGCAATGCATGATTACATCTAGCCACGCTTTAGACTCAAAGATCTTTTTAATGTGTAAAACAGACATTTACAAAGCTGTTCCATGAGATAATTGTAATTTCTAATAACAAAGGCAGCAAAGCCCTTTTATAGTACAAGTTAAGGTTACTTATAAATGGGTGCTATTTTAGTTGCCATATTTTTTAAAGCTATAGTGTCAATGCTTATTCTGATTGCTCTGATGTCTTAGGTATGGGTTTGAAGGTGTGATCCTCTCCATATACGGCATGAACCGGTCAGACCTGGAGTGTCCCGGGATAGTGTGTAAGTTCCAGAAACCCGAGGAGGTGCTGCAGCTGCTGGATGTAGAGGATGCTAAGCTCTATGTAGACTTCATAGTCCTGGGGGTTTTCTTCCTGGTCCTCAGACTCGCCACATACCTGGTGCTACGTTACAAAGTCAAGTCCGAGCGCTAAGACCTCCACAGGAAAACTCATTCATATCATCTGGAAGTGTGCAAGCAAATACTATACTCCAGCCAATTTTCTGTCTACGTGGACAACTGTATTCATAAAATCATCTGGACTTTGTCTGATCAGTTTTGAGTGAAGGTAAAGTGAAAATCATCAAGCAATGCAAGAACACATATTACCCTCCTGAAATAATATCTATCTCTGCGCCATATGTGACAAAAAAAATCAGTATAGTACAATGCATGTCTCCTCAAATTGTGAAGTTATTGAGTTGGTGATTCTTAAAAAGCCACACACCACAAGAGCTAAATTTTTTTCTATTGCAATGCTGCTGAGCCATGTCATTTCAATTCAAATGCGTTTCATAGATTCAATATGCCTTCAACTACATCGAAAAAAATACCCGGAAAAGTGTGGCATGGCTTCTCTCTCTTCGGTCGGATCAAAACAAAGGTTTTACATTGAAACTGCCAGTGGACAATTTTGGCTCACCGTATCTGTTAACATAGAGGAAGTGTTTTATCCTGGGTCTACTCTAAAAGGAGTGTGTAACTACCTTGATCCGTATTTGAAAGCCATTGATGATGTGAAAAAGGACAAAAATAAAACAGGAATGTGGACAATACTTCTGCAAGTTGAAAGGGTTGCAGAATGAACTTCAGGTCATGTGCAATAGTTTGGTGGAGTAAATGTTGGAGTTATGATAATTATGACACCTTGAACTGCTTGTTTCCACTCAGTGTATGATTCATTATTGCTCCATCTTTGAAACCCCAGTCTTTTATCCCTCTTTCTCTCTGCTTTGCTGATGTCTGACCGATGTGTGTTGTTCAAACCAATGCTAGATACTTGAATTGCTGACCAGGCAGTTTTTGTGCCTCTTAAGTAAAAAGATGTTTTTCCTGGTTTTAGAGCTTATTATTTGCACATTTGGTTTATGTGAACATACTTAACATGCTGCTGACACAGACACATTATTACATACAGGTTTACATAGACATTCATACACAGACACTTTCACTGTTGGCAATGTTTAGAAGAGCCTCTCTGTCACAAGGCAATGCAAATAATTTCCAGTAGACTTGCTATGAAATATTTCTTATTCAAACTATGCTACTTAGTAACATAATATATATATATATATATTAAATGCATAAAATGTGAGTATATAATCAATGATTGTACAGTGAATATGTTATGCTGTAAAGAAAATGTACATTTGCACTTTTCAATGTATGCTTAATTATTTATATTTATTTGTATTTTATTTTATTTTTCTATATCTCTGTGACGAGTGCTGCTTGAAAGTATAATGAGAAAACAGCAACTGAATGTTGCATGTTCACTTTAGGAATGACTTTGCTGAAATACTACATTTCAAACTATAGCAAAATTATGTTGTTTCTTCACATAAAATAATTTTGCCAAGTTTGAGAAATGCCAGTTCTCAATTGGTTTATGTCACAGCTTTGTTGGTTGAGAAAAGAGGCAGTGATATGTTTAATGTATGTAGCCTGTGCTTAGTTTCATAATGCTGTTTTAGAAAGCTGATTACTGTAGTTTTTGAATGACATCAATAGCAATATTCAACGCTGCAATTATTTATCTACACTGCTGATGTTTATTCATCTAGTAGTTCATTTATAATTCTTTTTGCTCTTTCATTTAGAAAGTTTGAGAAATTTTGAAGATGCTGCAAATTATCATCCAACCACCTTTGCAAAAGTTAACTTAACTGTAAAAAATTAACTTTGAAGTTTATTTATTCATCTTTTCAGAATTTGGAGGAACAGTCACTATTTTGGTCCTGCCAAAATTATTTCTACCATTAAATATGTAGCATAAAATTCTTCTTCTTATCCCAGAATTATAAAGGAATTATATGCCAGAACAAAACTGTGATAATCAGCAAAGTAACTGACCTGTTTGAGAATTTCATAAGGACCATGGTACCAAAGAGCAGAACAAACAATAATATTCTAGTTCAGGGAACTGGAAAAGAAAAAAAAATGTTTTTTTTTTTCATTTGCAGTGAAATTAGCCAAAGAAATGTTCTGGGAAGAAGGGATGGTCATTAACACCAAGAAAGTTATGAAAAGTCCTATAGGCACCTCAGCCTTAGAGATGTTTTTATTTTATTATCCAAGACACTGGAGATGGTAAAATCTAAATCAAACATGTTCATGTTTTGTTCTGTTTGTATTGATATTTCTTCTCTTTCTTAAATGAATCACTATCCTCCATAGGGTATTACTTTTTAAGCTTTGTGGGCTGCTGAAGCTATTTCACACACGTGGTTACTAATAATTTGTTTGTCATTACTGTTCACATATTGTATGTGTTTCTTTATAATCTCATTGCAACTCCTCTGTACCAAATCATGTTCCAATGATTATAATAAAATTGTTGATAACCTTGTGTTGGTAGCTTTTCCATACAGTCTATGGTTAAAAACACCAAGCGCAGATGTGATGCAAACCAAACACACTCAACCTACTCATCAACATACTCATAACACAAACATGTTATGAGCATGTGAAGGCTGATAAAATGGAGTGGAAAATTGATGTATCTAAATATAAGGAAACACTTCTACACTTAAAATGTATCATATGTATTGTTCTATGGTAAATACAAATAATCATTTCGTGCTGCTTACTGAACAAGATGGTTAAATCCTATTGTTGTTCCTGTTATCTTTTTCAGCTTCCTTTTTTTGTGATCATACTCATCTTGCTTTTTATTTGTTCTTTGGTA
Source organism: Odontamblyopus lacepedii (assembly GCA_034769755.1). Taxonomy (NCBI): domain Eukaryota; kingdom Metazoa; phylum Chordata; class Actinopteri; order Gobiiformes; family Gobiidae; genus Odontamblyopus; species Odontamblyopus lacepedii. Next base: position 19,479,721 of record CM068352.1, read on the forward strand.
CAGACCGGCATTTTCCCACAACACCCCGCTCCTGCTTTTACAGATGACGAAAATGGCGGACAACGCAACATCCGTAGGTTTCCAAAAGATGCTAATTCTAATAATAGCAATATTATCTTATCAAACTAAAATTGGCATATTTTTTTCAACAGGTTGACGTCGTCGAAGGCTGTCGCCTTCCCGTTTTGCGCAAAAACCAAGAACACGAAGACGAATGGCGTAAGTTTTTATCTGATTTTCGTAGCTAGCTAGCTGCCTGGCTAATGCTAACAAGCGAGCCTCAGCTGTTGTCAATAGGCAGCACGGCCTCCACTGTAAACACAAAACACACAGCGGGAACTGACACATATACCGCTAGTTACACAGGTTGAGGTGTTTTAGTTAAATATAACTTGTACGTTTGTAACATGAATACTCTCAGATAACTCTGACTTTATAATACTATTTCAATGAGTATTTCATTCTTCAAATTAGGATATTAATTGTCCTTTTGAACACAATTGACGCTGTCGTCTCATCGCATACTTAAAATTACACACACTTTAAGTTACAAGCTCTGAAAGCAGAATCACATCTGCACATTGTTGTGAAACCTAATTGTGCTGCTTTTAATTGTCAAGTAAACAATTCATTGATGTACTGGCAAAATTGAATAAAAACACCTGCGGCACTGTAATTTGATTTATAAACTATATAATAGATTTGTTCTAATTACACATTATGAGCGCTGTTTTATTTTTAGCATTGGCTGAAATCTTGAGTGTGAAGGAAGTCTCCTCAAGAAAACTCTACTATGTACATTATATTGACTGTAAGTATGACGTTATTAATACATTGTTAATGAAATATTGTATAGCCATGCATGCGTCATTAACCCTTGTTTCTTTTGCAGTTAATAAGCGTCTGGATGAGTGGGTCACATTGGATCGACTAGATCTGAAAAAGCTCCAGTTTCCCAAAAAAGAAGCTAAGACTCCAACTAAGAATGGTCTTCCAGGGTCGCGACCCAGCTCTCCAGAAAGAGAAGTGGTGAGGCATATTAAATTACTTAGTATTTTCTTTACCAAATGTAAAAGGAAAAGTTAACATGAACATAATTGGTGTAAGATTGCAGTGTTTGCCATTTCATTGCAGTGATACTATGGTTGCGTAATTATACCTCAAGACTTAAAGCTGAAATGTGTTTTGATTGTTGTTCTAGAAATCAAATGAAGCTATCCAGCCATTTAAAGGGATTGTTCATTCCGTGAAGGAAGTTCCCAGAGATACTTTGGTACGGCTCATTCACTACAGCAGGTTATTGTCAGCACATGACTGATTTGAAGAAGAAAAAGGAGCAACAATGGGCACTTCTTCTAACAACCCTTTAGTCATGTATGGATAATGAAGAGGCTGCTGTATTTTCATGATGACCTGTTTTATAGTAGATGTAGGATTGATAAGAATGTGTTGAGAAATGTGTACTATGTATAAATTCAAAAATAAGAATCCCTTTTTTAATTAAATACATTTATTTGTTTATGAATTGAAATTCTGTTGGCTGCCAAAATGTGTGTCCAGTAAACATAAGGGTTAACGTGATTGTAAGTTAACCCTTTTCCCTCTCTTCCTTTCTGTTCAATTCAGAGGAAGAGTCTAGATCTCAACGTACAAACCACAACCACAACCACAGCCACAGCTCCTTCCAGAGGCAAAACCCTCCCTGCACCGGTACAGCTCGAATTTACCAGTTTTAAAGAGCCATGACAGAGACCTTATTTACTGCTGGTGTTAACATTGGGGTAACTAAATATCTGCTGGGCATGAGATAGTAACACCACATAAGCTCAGTGGAGTTTATTGCTGTTTTCTATATACTTTTTTTCTTTCAGGATGGGCATGGCAGCATTACATAATTTCTTAAATGGATAAATATAATGAATCTCCTATGTGTTAACACCAGGTTTAAATTGGGTTAGACTTTTTCTGAACTAACCTTACATATGTAATGATTGGTTTGCTGTGGCTTTCAATCAAACAGTCTTAAACAATCGTGTGCAGCCAGTGACTGTGGTGCCTCGATATTAAGATTTTATACCTTTCCATAATCACTCTGGAAACGGTCTTTTAAACAAAATCAGTTCCTTTACTATTTGTCCTTTTTGAAAACCCATCTCTTTAAGATATTTCTGAGCCATGTGTTTGTTACAGAAGAGAAAAGCCGAGCCTCCTGCCCCCTTGGCTCCACAGGTGTCGCCCGCCCCCCCTGTGCCCTCTCTGCCAAGTTCAGCTGAAGCCTCTCAGGCAGCTGTGTATCCGGCCGCACGAGAGAGCACCACCTTCAAGTCCAGAGAAGACCACGAGCAGCTCACGTCTCTCACCACGGTAACACCATTTAAACACAGTTTATACTGATCTGAGGAAAGCAGCTTTTTGTAAAGAAACACTTGGGTTTGTCAACAGAACGGCACTGCAGTGAGGCGTCTGATCCCCCCTCAGCCCGGCAGGAAGAGGAAGGCCAACTGTGGAGTCACTGATGAGGTATGGGAAAGTGCAAATCTTTGAGGCAGGAATAATTAAATTGTTGTCTACTGATTTTTTTCCGTTGTTATTTATTTTTATTAGTGCTGTTAACCCAATGTGTGATCCTTTTTGAATTCTCTTGACCCACTCAAAGTCTGGAATCAAAATGCCAAAGTGCTTTCGGTGACTTCCGAAAACAGATGATTTGATTGATGTAAAGCAATTCGTATTCTCCTCTTTAGTTTCCAAAGGCCATGTTTTTGTCTTTTTCTGCTAGATGATAAAGGTTTTGCAGTATAACAAGCCTCAAAGTGCCAGTGTCTTTCTACCACCACCAGAGGTCTGTTTAATTTCCTATTATTGCCCGTTGATTTGTGTGTTGATTGACTATTTCATAGTGGGTCCAATAAAACAGAGGTGTCCCTTTCCTCTGACCCAGTTTTACTTTAACCCCTCATTATTTAATTTGTGTTTTAATGGTGACTAACTGCAGTGTCTTGATATCTGAAATGTAATTATTAAACGCTTTATGCCACACAGACAATATCTAATGTGGGAGTTGTTCTCAACCAGGATTCCCAGGACAGCTCCGATGGGATCCCCACAGCGCCCCGCATGACAGGCAGTTTGGTGTCTGACCGTAGCCATGACGACATCGTCACGCGAATGAAAAACATAGAGTGTATTGAGCTCGGGCGACACAGGCTCAAGCCCTGGTACTTCTCCCCATATCCACAGGAGCTGACATCACTGCCCATCCTCTACCTCTGCGAATTCTGCCTCAAATATGTCAAAAGTCTCAAGTGTCTCCAAAGACATTTAGTAAGAACTGCCTTGTTATATACCTATGTGCACTGGTGAAAGTTTTACTCATCTTTATGCTCTTTCCACAGACAAAATGTAACCTACGACATCCGCCTGGCAATGAGATCTACCGCAAAGGCACCATTTCCTTTTTTGAAATTGATGGCAGAAAAAACAAAGTCTGTTATTACATTTTTTTGTATTTATTGGTGATGCCTTCCCAGATTACATTAACATAATATTTTCCCTTTTTAGACGTATTCCCAGAACCTGTGTTTAATCGCGAAGTGTTTCCTGGATCACAAAACCTTATACTACGATACCGACCCTTTCCTCTTTTATGTAATGACTGAATATGACTCCAAAGGCTTTCACATAGTTGGCTACTTCTCAAAGGTACTAACATCACTTCAAAACATCAAAATGTACATTGTTTTGTTACTAATAGAAAACTTACATGTACACAGGAGAAAGAGTCCACTGAAGATTATAATGTGGCCTGCATCTTAACCTTACCTCCATACCAGCGCAGGGGCTATGGCAAGCTGCTCATTGAGTTCAGTAAGTAAAGATTGCACTAGCAGACTCGTTCCTTGTTTCAATATTAGGGCTGCAACAAATTTTTATTTAATGGTCTGTGAATTTTTTTTTTTTATTTCGACTCAAACGATAACAAGACTTAAAATACAACCATGATTATTTTTTATAGTTGACTTACAATTAGTCTATTCATTTCAGCCCATGTGAATATCTAGATTGTCAGACATGGTTGTGCGTGTTCTATTTGGGTTGATGCTTTGATCCATAAATGTTTGATAATTGATGTTCTAGCTATAAAATGTGAATCTCTGTGTGCAGGCTTACATGAAAACTTTCCTTGTTTGTGCTTGTCAGGCTATGAACTCTCCAAAGTAGAAGGGAAAACGGGAACTCCTGAAAAACCACTCTCCGATTTAGGTCTTCTGTCCTATCGCTCCTACTGGTCTCAAACTATTTTAGAAATACTCATGGACCTCAAGCCTGACAACGGGGAACGGCCTCAAATAACCATCAAGTAGGTACCTCTTTATTGTTTAGCCCAGTGGTTACACAAACTGGTGTCTTATATTTACACGGACGGCAAAAATTTTATCCTTATTCTTAGCTTGCTGGAGGTATTGGATTATTGAAATGTCTTATAAACTGTTACATATCATAAACAAATAATCCAATTGATTTCTGATTCTTCACATCTGTGCTGGTTTGGACAAGGAAATGTACTGAATAAAAGTATGATTGTAAAATTCATTGTAATTTGACGTCCAAATTCATCACTTGCTTTAAAAATGCCACCCAGGTGTTTTTGATGATCAGATTTTTTGTGTTCATATAAACGCACCAAATATTATATCTAATTGTGGGGTTATCAGATTATTCCACTTACTCGGTTTTAGTAGCCTTGTAAATGTACTCATTTGTTGTTTCAGTGAAATTAGTGAGATCACAAGTGTTAAGAAAGAAGATGTAATTTCAACGCTACAGTACCTCAATCTGATCAACTATTATAAGGTAAAGTTAAACCGTTCACTGTTTAGTTTTGTCCACTTGCTGCCTTGATTTTAAATGTGGATTTTTAAATAAAATTTAGGGTCAGTACATCTTGACACTTTCAGAGGAGATTGTGGATGGACATGAAAAAGCCATGCAGAAGAGACATCTGCGTATAGACCCAAAATGCCTTCACTTCACACCCAAGGACTGGAGCAAGAGGGGCAAGTGGTAGATCCCACCCACTATCCACCTGAACATGGGAACTACTACCGCTGTTCACAAACCCATTTTTAAGACCCGAACTTTTTCGAACTCCAACGCAGGACTTTTCTGTCATGAACAATATAAGAACTGTGGGATAAAGTACACACTGGTTAGTAACACCGAGGAGAAGCTGCAACTACTGTGCATCAGACTGTCTTTCTATGTAGTTTATGTTGTGTCAAGATCATATGTAAGGCAAACATTTTTTAATGGGATGAAGCTGAAACCCCCATAATAAATCTAATCTAAATAGATATGTTTATTTGTTTACAGCATTGAAATTCTGTTTGTGAACAAGTGAAAAAAGTGGACATTTTATCTTTTTTATTTTTGTTTTCATACAAAATAAATGCTAATATATAGCACTCCAAATTTAGTAGTGACAGTGTGAATACATTTTATTCATAGTAATGTTAATATATGTAAGTGACACACTAAGTCAAAACACTATTAGGAGCAATTTGTACAGTATGTGGCCAAATCCTTTAGATAGTGATGTATGTTTGGACTGGCTGTTTTTGTGTAGGAATAATTAAAAATATGATGGATTTTTATTCATGCAAAATAACTTAAGTCTTCAGTGCCTGGACTTCCTACTTGATAGGATTGTCCATTTAAGTAATTAGAAAAAGTAATCTACCTAAAATGCAAAATTCACATTGAGTTTCCATGTTGGTTTTCAATTGTCATGAAAGTTAGTGTTTTTACCTTTTAGATCAGATCCTGTGTGACCATGCTGTGTGCAATGAGACAAATCAACATATCTTTTTTATGTTTCTGTAAATGTAAAAATGAAAATCTGATTGTAAAAACATAGAAAGGCCATGTTGAACTGTTACAGGAATTTAAATGATGTATACAGTACAGTTTTTACTCCCAAGAAATCACACAATATTATAAGAAGGCAGTGATTTGTTTCTTTGTGTTATTTCATTGTGTTTCATGTTTACATGTCTCAAAAGATGTTGAATTTAATATATCTTTAAGCAGAACACAGTCAAATATTCAATTTGATATGGATGCATTGAACCGTTCATAAAAAAAGAAAAAAACTACATCCTGTGTCTTAATATTTTTAATGCAGTTTGGTTCCTTATCCTAAAACTAGTAAGAATATTTTTTGTTAAATTATGATATGTCATAAAGGTATTTAGTATTGTCCCTTTGCATCTCAACCTCATAAATGTGCTTTATGTGACATTTACTTCTGCTTGTCCCCTTGGAGATGTTATTGTTTTTCCCAGAATGATCCACAGTATGGCATTAAACTCTATCTACATGGAGACAAGCAGCTGATCTTTGGAGACATGACCCTGCTTACAGTCAAAATGTATGCTTTTTCAAGGTATTTTATAAATGTAATGCCATTTTAAGATACATTTATAATGCAAGATCTATACGTTAAGGTCATAAACGTTGAAAATCCAAGCAAAGCAATAAAATCTTGGGAGACAGAAGGAGGCAGACCCCTCCACCAGAAAAGTTGCATAGCACACCTCTAAATAATCAGCATAAGTTGAGTTAAGACGGCGTGTTGCACGGGAGGGGGCGCTGTGGCAGTTGATGTGGTTTCTCCAAATTAAGCATTACCAAACTTAACACCGCCACTGTCAAAGCATGTGACTGATGCTTTAATGTGCACTTAGTCAATCTTTATCATAAGGACAGGTCTCAGGACACCATAACTGCAGGTAAGCGTTTTTAAAGACAGTAAAATTTGATAGCTTTCATAATAACTGTGAATAGACCAGCAGTCAGGATAGAATTACATTTCGTGATCTTTCTTTAGAGTTGTTAATGGCCGCTTGGGGCAAACATTGATTTAAATGAGTGTACCAAACACAAGAAGGTATAACAAAGTGAAAATCCTTTTTTCTGAAAGTAAGCATTGCATTGAAGATATCTACAAATCTAAACGTCTGATGTAATTTTATTAAAATAGCGAGAGGATTACATTTATTTCTCATTAGAGTAAGATTTGTAATTCTGGTGACTTTTTCCCATTTTCTTGTGTGTCCAACATCTAGCGGATGTCCAGGATGACACAGAGGAATTTCGCTCTAATCTAAGGTTCTCTCCACATTTGGTCTGTTTTCCTCCTGATCTGTGCACCTCATGTTAAAGCCTGTATTCTACCCCCTAGACCAAGTCTGTCTTTTATTTTAGTCAGTCATAACCGAATTTTACTTTTTACATTTAACATTTGAAGATGATGATATCATGCCAAATTTGAGCCAATAGTCTACTTTCTGAAAATATGCTTTATGTTTTTGTCATAAGTGTCTTATTGGCCTCAGGCTCAAGTACCTGCAGCCCAATAATGTAATTATGTGTATAATAACAACACTGTGTGTGTGTGTGCTCCTTCCACAGGGTGTCACTGTAGCTCAGGGCTATTTACTCTCCTGTGGAGGACTTTTCATAATTGTAGAAGTTGATGTACTTTTCCACTTTCTACTCTCTGAAGTGTTCGACTACTGTCAACCCGACCACTGTTTTTATTTTCTCTTATCTGCAGCACACACTCTCCTTTAACTGTGGAGGCTCCTCCACCCCTGAAGCCCCCGCCCTGCACTGACCAGAGCCTCAGACCTGCTAACACACACACACACACACATACACACACAGAGGGCCATATGGTGCAACCAGGTCATACCTCATCATCATTCCTGGGGGTGGAGGAAAGTGACTGCTACTGCTGAGGTCAAAACACCAAAAGTCTGTATCCTGGACACCATGATGCTCACAGGTAAACATAAAGATGCATTATGTAACTTTTCCTGTGGAGGGTCTGCCACCTGCTCATTTCCATGAAGGGGTTATTGCTTGCCTGTAATGTTACATAGGATGGCATTACACTCATGTATCTCCATGAACACTAGCAGGTAATGTCACCAGTCCAGGTTTCAGATCAGATCTGTGGAGGGAAGGCCATGCTCATTGTCAGATTACATTTTTTCAAGATGCTTTCTAGCAATAAAAACACCTGCATTTTATATATATATATATATATATATATATATATATATATATATATATATATATATATATATATATATATATATATTTTTTCAATGCTATACTCTGGAAACCCGAGTTAAAACAACCCATGTGGTAGATCCTCTAAAAAGTTACACAGTGCACCTTTTAAGATGCTGCAGTGGCTGATGGGAAAGAGGAAAAGTCCAGCTGCGTGTTGTTATGGCCCCGGTGCGGCTGTGTAATTGTTTGGAGGCAAGTTGATTGTTTGTTGTGGGGTGGGCCCTCACGCACCACCACATTTGAGGAGCACACACTGGTCTGACAAATAAACAGTGTCTCCAGCAGACACACACTTTGACCTTTGACCTCCAGCCTTTATCTCCCTGCTCCAGAAATGTCAGTGTGGCACTTTGTGAATCACTCATTCAATACATTTTACTAACAACATTGGCTCTCTTAATTGACAGAACAATGACCAATTATAATCTAATTTCTCAAAATAGATTTATATGTGTGTACTCTTTGTGACCGCTCCCAGCCTAAGTGAATGGAAATGTTTGTATTGATGACATGAGTAAAAAAAATACAATAGCTTTTTGCTGTAAATAGCTACAGGCTTGCACAATAATGCAGGAAGACACCATTTATCCTTCATACTGGGACAGCATAACTTAACCAAAGACTCTTGGCAATACTATTTTGTTCATTACATAAGGCACAATTCAAACTGTGAGTACTATTTGTGCATTCAGCAACTATTATTCCACTATTTTGCTTGTAAAGCGTTTTCACATTTCCACCATGATGTTGCTTTGCCTAGCTGCTGTCCATCACTGCTTCTCTGACAAGGAAATGAGGAGGGGTTTGTGTGACAGAAAGAGAGAGAGAGAGAGAGAAAGAGGAGGAGAGAGAGGGGGGCCGGCCTTGGTGTGATGTGAATGGAATCGAATCAGCGCAAGAGGGGAGGAAGCCCAGCACAAATCAACCTGCCTCTTGACTTAACAACAGACTGACACAGAGAGGCACCGGCTCGGATCTGAAAAAGCGCGTGCCCCGACTTCCTTTTTCGTCACTATTGTTATTATTTTAGGAGGAACCAAAGCCTGGAGGAACTGAAGAAAAACTCACCGTGGAGATAGAATAGCAGAAAAATGCTGTCATGGGTAGAGCAGGGGAGGGAGCTGACAATGAGAAACAGGATGGATCGTGGCAGGGTCGACAGGAGCTAAAATGTGGAGGTACGTCTATGCTTTTCTTTATGTGTTTTGTTGTAGCAAGATGCAATGAAAGCTTTTCCTGTGTCCTTGTGCCCTCCTTTTCTGATGGTAATGAATTTAGATGGACAGGCCGGCAAGCGCATACCTCTGCATATGCACCCATACACAGACACAATGTATGAGCTATCATATAATCCCCTAGCCTGTCCTCTCCCTGCCTTTATTCCCATTGTGTAGCATCTAGCACATTTGAAATCTATTCGCCGGATGACCCAGTGTCACTTTAAGATGAGGTACACATGCTTAGTTATCATAGCATCCTGCCTACCCCCCAACCTTTGTCGCATTTCAGATCCCCCCTCCACCATCACCTCCTCCTCTCCCGACTCTCACCCCCCACTTCTTTGCTGTCTTTCTCCATTGTGCCGCGTCCCCGTAGCAAGAGGCATAAGCAGCGTTATGACATGCTCGAGCCAAGCTGCCCGACCAGGAGACAGAGGCAGAGGAGGGGGTCAAGGTGGCAGCAGGCGTGGATGCTTGCTTAGAGAAATGCTAGGAGGCTGCAGGAGAGAAAGCAGTGACTGAAAGACATAAGGGAAAAGGAAGCAGGATTGTCAGTGTAATAAAAAGCCATTTTATGTGCTGGTGTTGGCCTATGATTTGAGTGAATAAAGAGGATTGTACGCACCACTGTGCAGAGACAATGATGGTATAAAATTATGGCTACTGTGGTGCTGGGGTTTTGAAGGTGGCACTAAAAATATGGCATTTATAGTGTCAAGTATCCTTCCCCAACAGTAGTATCAACAGAACCCCCCAAAAGACAGAATAGGGAGCTATATGGGTGCAATAGGGACAAGCATCAATAGTCACATTTATTGCATAAGACTATTTCATTCATTTATTCCATATTGATTTGAATGTGGTTGACACGGGTAATATTTTCCCTGAAGATGAGATGCTCTTTGTTTCTGTGGGCAGCGAGGAGTGCATGTGTCCTGGTGGCCGTTGACTAAACAGACAGAGATAGGGTGATGTCATCTGGTTTGATTTGAGATGTCGTCTGGCAGGTGTGCTGAAGAGAAAAGCACCTAGTTTTAACTCCGCCTGCTCGGTGCTCTTTATAGGAAATGAAGAATAGTCTTGTCATACACTCACCTCTCGAGAAAAATTCACTGACATAATGATGCTAACCGTATGCAGCCTATTTCTTCAACACTACAAAGTCAAACCCATTCTGACAATACTGGCGTGCATCTTGAATTAATTAACAAAATCAGTTTGAATATTAACAATGATAACTATTTCCACTAGCTGTTTGGAAAATTGTTTTAATAGGGAAAAGCATTTGCCCTTATATGCACTTGTCTATCGCCGTAAAATTGAAACGTCTTTATTCTTCCCATTGCTCCCTGAAGTCAGACCTCTGGCAAATTAGTAATTCACAGCCTGTGCTCACGGTCTCTGTAAAGTACTCACTTAGTAACACTTAGTTCCTATTGGTTAATGAAACGAATAAAATGTCATATAACTATCACATACAGCTGATATTTAAATGAGATTGATTCATTGATCATTTCTTACACCATGGATATGTAAATAAAGGGTTAGGGTAATAACTCTTCTTTTTCTCATTGCTTATTGCACTATGCAATAATATATTTTAAGGTGTGTGCGTTTTATCTGAGATCATAATGTCAAATATTTGTTAATTATTATTTATTGCGAACCTTATAGTAACCAAATAGTGATAGGTGAGAGACTGAATGCTTTTACTTACTATGGAATAAAACACTATATTGCACACTCTATAGGCTGTCTCTATTTCCAATTTAGATTAAATAGGCTATAGTATGCATCAGCTCCCAAAATCTGCCCACCTCTAATGTTAACTAGGCAACAGTCATTTGTTATGGTTTGAAAGCAGGTCTTAGCGTGTATTGACCTTTTGCTCCTCGTCCTTCTGGCGACACTGTCTGGAATATACAGTAGGTGTCCTGTCCTCTAAGAGCTTCCTGTGGGACTGTCCCATCTGCAGAGGCAGAGGTAGATTTCAGATCAATCAGCTTCTTCTCTCCTGCAGCAAACTTGAGACTGGAGTCAAGATGGCTCAAGGGTACGCATCCACTATGCGGTTTGTGATGTAAAGCTATCCCTGGCTTATACTATCAAAGACTTTTGCAGTCCTCAGAAAGCAGGGCTAGTTTTGTGTTGTTAGCAGAGCAAGGGCAGGTGGGGAAGTGTTCAAACTTATGATGATTTATAGCTGCAGATGTACAATAGGGTGAACAGGTCCAGGTCTCCTATTTCTGCTTTTACTTTCATCCTGAATCTAGTGAAAATGATGCACTAGTGTTTCCAAAAACAAGCCTCTGGTTTGACAAATAGCTGACAAGAGTCAACAAGACTCATTACCCACGGCATCGAGGTGACAGCAGGAAGCCTAACAAGCTAACTGCGGGAGCACCATGAGGCCTGTTTCCATTGGTTCACTTTGGGGCAGTACGGTCAGAAGGTCTTTACCCTACAAGATTTATCACGATCCATAATGTGAATCGTTGCAAATGTTGCAGTTATTTAAGTACCTTTATTTCCTCTTCAAACAACCTAATATCCTGTCTTATTCTGTATAAAACCTGATAAACATGTTTTTAAATGTATGAGATTCTATTAGTTTAGCAGTTCATGTTCCTCTGTTAAATTTTGACATGTAAATATTCAAAATCTATGTTTTCAAATCTATTAATGAATCCAATGCTTGTTAGAACTATTGCAAATTAGACATTTTCCCTTAATCATTTCTCCCACAGATTGACATAAGTCAGTGTTTTAAGTGTTTTAAACATAATGAACTATCACTGGGCTGAGTCAGTGTTTTTGGATACAGTTTGCCCATTTACACAAAAGATTCCCTGTGGGTCTCTGAGTGGGCAGAGGGACAGGAGGAGTGAGGATGTAGTAAACCCCTCAACAGTCAAAACTGCTTCCTGTGGCCTATCCCAACAGAACAATCACTCCTTATTAATGATCACCAGAGAAGTTACTTTTTTATTGAGTATGTCATCATTTTAATATTTAATATTTATTGCATGACAGAAGCTAATGAGTCAAACACTGGCTACAACAATGTTGTATAATGATTATTCTGTATTTATCTTTCCTTTGAAATGCATCTAAATGACTCATCAGTTCTACTTTCAGCACAAAACAATTTCATGTGTTCAAATTTACACTGGGAATAACCTTCATTACAAGTACAGTTTGGTAATATACAGGCCCGGCCCTAACCATTTTGACACCTTAAGCAAGATTTCAGGTGGCGCCCCTTGGATTGCAAAAAAAAAAAAAAAATACTGCCAGAGTACAGATACTCACAAGAAATCAAACAGTTCATAGTGACGATGTTTTAGACCAGGGGTGGGCAAACTACGGCCCGGGGGCCACATACAGCCCGTTAACCTTTTTAAGCCGGCCCGCCAAACATGAATGAACTGCAATAAAATTTATTAGTTTCATTTTCCCTGCAATTCTGGCGTTTCCCAATAGATGGCGCACTCTAGATACAGTGATACATAAAACCAAATTATCCACATGGGCCAGGTGTACAGTGCCCGGGGGTAGAACTATATCTTGAACACGACTTCCTCACTCATGGTCCGAAAATCTAGTGTGCCGCGCACACTAGATATATACTTGGCCGCAGTGCTTTATGGGAAGGTTTTCGGACCATGAGTGAGGAAGTCGTGTTCAAGATATAGTTCTACCCCCGGGCACTGTACACCTGACTTATGTGGATAATTCGGTTTTATGTATCACTGTGTCTAGAGTGCGCCATCTATTGGAAAACGCCAGAATTGCAGGGAAAATGAAACTAATAAATTTTATTGCAGTTCATTCATGTTTGGCGGGCCGGCTTAAAAAGGTTAATGGGCTGTATGTGGCCCCCGGGCCGTAGTTTGCCCACCCCTGTTTTAGACAGTGGAGGATTTTATCCCCCATCGCCGATTTTTGCGCGCGGCGCCCTTAGCATTTGCCTATGTTGCCTGATGGGGGGGCCGGCCCTGGTAATATACTGTGATGAAAAGGCACCAACAGCAATATAAGAACATTTGATGATTACCTTGGAGAGAAAAACATTACTGGAAGCATTTTAAATTGGTGAGATATTGCTGAGGTATGAGATACTGGTGAGATTGAAATTGATTCATATATTTTCAATAAGAAGTTAATGAAAATAGTAATGTGTAGTTTACTTTTGCAGTGGCTTGTTGAGACCTGTGTTGGTTCTTACTTGACCACTTGAGTATAAAATCTACAGGATACATTAAAGCAGCCCTCTTCAGTCAGTGTACCAGCGTAGCCCACTGTCCTGAAACACAAAGTCTTCCTGCGTTATGTCATACACGGTATATATTAAACCATTAAGCACCACTGTGGCTCCATCTCATTGTCTGCTACAGGCCAAGTGCACTCCAGGGTATTCAGAGCCACTGAAAGCCAAGCCGCATTCAGCCCTGCCCCACGCCAGAACATGGAGATACTGAGAGATCAAAACCTCCCAAACCATGTCACAGAACAGTAAAACATAACCCTGAGTCAGGAGACTGTGTACCACTTTGTGACGTAGTAAACATGAGGATGAGCATTTAAAGGTCCTATAAGCAAATATGACTTTTGAGATTTTAGAACAGTGTTGTAATTGCTTTGCTTTATCTAAATGTACCTTAAAAGTTGTTTTATAAGTGTATGACACAGTAGTCCAGCTTATTAAGTGTGAATTAACACCTTGTTTAGTCCTGGTCCAGTCTAGGTTTAGTTTCAAGTTGGTCCCAATTTTGATGTGGTGTGTAAAGTATGAACGCAGCCTTAAGTATTCCTCTTGTTGTCAGCTCATGCTTCTTTGCTTAAATAAATTAACTATATAGATACATTATTTAAAGTTGTATCATGTGACAACTTCAGATAAGGTGTCGGCAAGTTGTTTAAAAAGCTTGAGTAATGCTTAATATTAGACCCCAATCAACAAGGAGGTGACGAGTGTATACTTTTAAACATACAAGAGTAAATGGCCTTTTCTTTTGCTTCAGTCATGATGCAGGAAGTAGACACATGCAACCTTAGGGCCTTAAAGTAAACACATCAGGCAGGGTAGTGCCTCACTTCCTGATTTATGAGTTTTCATACTAGACACGCACCACACAATTACAGCTATTTCTACACATTTTTACCCAGAAACCCAGAAGCCTTGACAAAAACCTGACAACCCAGCAGCATGTAATAGTTCAGTGAGTCAGGGCTAGTTCACATGGTGCACAACTGTATGACGAAGTTTGTGTGTTTTTAAGCAGAAGTGTAAAGCCACAGATAAACACGCGGCCTGTTCCTCCTTTAACCTTTGCACACAAATTCTCCATTTCTGCTACAGGCTCAGAGCATTTTGTTGTCAGTGAATCATATTTTTGGCATTTTGGTGCATAAACCTGCTCTATGTAGGTCACAAGTTGCAGAGATGTGGGTGCAAATGACTGGCTGCAATGTTCAGATATAGTCAGTGATCTGTGCTGTTTTTTTTATCTATTAGATATTTTTTAACTTATTTTACCACCTCAGAAACAAAAAGGGCAAGCAGTGATCTATATTTCAACCTTCTATGGCTTGACCCAAACAGGTATGTTTTCCACATAAATGTCTTAACCAAAACTAAACTTGAAACCTTCAGTAAATTCTAAATACTTCATAGTAGTATTATTTTTAAACACCACATACTTATTTTCTACCAAAAATCTTCAGAAAAATAGCAAAGAAATGTAGTTAAATATATTTGCCATCAGTGTAGCCTTCACAGTGTCCATCAGCTTCAGAGTGCATTTGTTCAAGGTCTTTTCAACAGAAAAATAGATGTCACTTTCAAACTAATGATAGTATTTTGTGTCCACTTAGATCATAATTGTGATGGCATGTGACTCATATCTACAGTTTGAGTTATGCCTCTGCAGTAAGTCAATATAATAAACTAACTCATAAAACAGAACAATTGTACGTCCTATATGCTCGTTTAGGTGATTAACTGTTCAGTGGTGTCTTAGCTGAACAAATATTTTATTACTTGACTTATTATTCTTTTCTGTAATTATTGTAGATTATAACAATTGATCTGCACAACAGCAGAAAGGAGTGGAGTGAGTGAACTGGAGTTTTGGGAGTGACTGGACAGTTGTATCTGTACTTGAAGATGCTGTTTACTTGTCTGTATGTATCAGGGGTCTCCAACCTTTTTCCTCTGGTGAGTTACGTTTCCAAAATGAAAATGGCAGTTGCAAGGAATTGAGATAAGAAGATGCCTATAATAAAAACCATGTCCATTTATTAGTGCACAGAGTTAGGCATCGAGATGATACATTTATAATGGTAATACTTATGTAATTAATTTATTTTGAGTTATTCAGTGTAGTACGTGTAATTCTGACATCCTTGGTGAGCTTCTTAGAATGGGGTAGAGAGCTCCCAAGTTACAGGCTGGAGACCCCTGGTATACATAATTGTTTCTGGTAAGATTTAATAATAAAATAATTTTAAGAACTTCAATACTACATCCCCCTTTTGTTGATTAATCACTGCACAGCGCATGTCTTTAATCGACTAAATACCCCTGGATTTCAAAGAAATTAGTAAACAGAACTGACACTAATTGAAAAAATGAATTTTTTTCTACACTCCTGATTTAATTTATTTACAAAATTGTGTAGTATGCTGTATTAGTTAGCTCTTATTAAGTGTTCTTAATAGAGACAAGAAGACAGATTTTCCACTTGCTAAACTTTCTAAGACAGTAGACATTGTTTGGGCGTGAAGGAGGCCAGTGTCTGTGATATAAAGTCAGATTTCCACTGCAGACACACAGACCATTTTTTCTCCCTGTGCTGCCCTTACAGTCCACAGAGGAGTTACCACAGAACTGTTGAGCTCCACATAATAGATACAGTCATAAGTTAAGGACCACTCACGCACACACACGCACACCCCCCGCATACACACACACAAGGGGACAGACATCATTTCCTGTCACTGTACAGACAAATGTGATACAGTTTTGTGGAGTCAGCAGAAACATAGAGATAGAAGATTGAAAGGGTTGCACACTTTTTAGCATTGGCACTCATCACTCACTCCCAGAGTGTCATTGTCACATATACAGGAAGTGGCAGCTCTTTGGCAGCTTACAGGTTTGAAGTCATGGCAAATCCCAGATTAAACAATGGATCATACTGGTGGTTTTACAATCAAGTGCATATTAAAACAATGCAGAGGTAGGTGCATGCCAAGGGGAAGTGGCGTTTTATTATAGACAATAGTAGAGCTTTTTTGAGCGAACTTCCTCTGTACTAAAAGAGGAGCTGGTTGTTTTAAGAAGCAGTATGCAACACTGGAACTGCTAAAAAGAAGTGAAATTTTTTACTGTTGCCGTTTGGGTAGACATGTATGACCTCAGACCTCATGCTTTACAGTAACAAACCAAAGAGGTTATCACAATAAATTTCTGCCAATGGTTAAGCAGAACTAAGACATGAATAAATAAAGATTAAAGTCACCTCCACTTGCTCATTGGTTTGAATTTTTCATGATTTTTTTGAAGAACACATAACAGAAGGAGAAATCATAGAAATATGAACATACTAGTAGACTTAATGTTGTTGTGATATTAACATTTTTAAGCTTCATCTTAAAATTTAGATTCTAAGGAATTCATGGGATTTGGTTTCTTGTTATGTAACATTTGGAGGACTTTTTCCTACTCAAAAGATAACATGTTTTGTCTTAAATTCTTAATCACTATGGCAGCAGTTCATAATTCTGAAACCCATGAATAGACTTTAATTTTGATATCACAAAATTGCACAATAGCACTTTCTTTATGTCACTATGAACCACAGTACAACACTAGTTGTGATAAAGCAAATAACATAACTATTTTTTTAATTGAAAAGGTTAAAGCTCCAACTTTTCACTTTTTTTGTTTTTTTGTTGTATTGATACCTCCTCATATTTAATGTTTTATTTTATTGGAAGGCCCTTGAGATGTGCCATCTTATTTTCGAGGGGGTACAAAAATAGAGCAATACTCTATTGAGTATTTAGTATTAATACTAGTTTTAGTATCATTTTGTATCACAGCCATATTATGATTGGGCAGCTTGACCTCCACATGCCACTTTAACAGTGTGGCCATACAGCTCCACTGATGCAGGCTAACACTGCATTTCATTGATGCATTTGTAGAATGGCCTCTGGCGTTTCATCTTTCTAGATATTTTAAACTCTAGTGATGCAGTCACTGGGTAAAGATTATTTGGTATGTTGTGACTGATTTATAATCCCAAAAGTGGTCTCTAGATGTGAATTTGCTTGTCTTATCTGTCAACAGCGTGATGTATTGTGAAAACATCATTAGGCAACTGTTAATGTAAAAACTTGCCTTTTTCTGGGAATATTTATGACTTCAAAGTGCAGTTTAGAGAAATGCTTTTTCATGGTCACACCTTTTGGTAGAATGAGTAGCTGCGTGAAACAAGACAATATTTGTTGAGATTTCAAACACCTGCTGTTTATCTGGCACTTATCTTCTGTTTGATTCAGTGAACTGAGGAAATAGTACCATCCGTGCTGGCATATGTCTTAAGGGAGCAATAAGCCAGCCTTGCATGTGCCAACAGTATCAATGAAAAGACAGATAAAACACATCACCAAAAGCCAGTGCGCTGCTATGCACTTAGTCGCCCCTGGACTTGGCCCAATTCACTGTCCGCAATGAGGAGACCAGACCGCTGTGCTGCAAACAGCCAGGAAGCCTATTGCAATGTCAGCCATTTGACACGACTATTTTTGAAATCAATCCACTCACATTAACACACAGTCACTGTTTAAAAGCTCTCAGTGCAGCGTCACGTTTAGCATAGCAGAGTCGTGAGTGGTGATGCAACAGGGCAACATGTAACAGGGTTTTTGAGGGATCAATACGGAGAGTGAGACCGGCTTTAAATTTCCCCAAATCAATCAGCGTTAGAAGTTGATTTAGGCACTGTGGTTTGGAATTGGAAAAGCTTTTAACTATGAAGAGAGACAGGGACATTACAGCAGTGCAGTACTCTGATCAGATGTAAGTGACGCCTGGTTCACTTTTAGACAGGAAATCATTTCACACACAAATATGACAAAACCATGGTCATAACTGTCTGCCTCATGAATATGTGGCTTGTACATTTCACCACAAGGAACAAAACTCATGTAAAGTGTCCTTCACAATAGTGTGGTCAAAGTAATGATATCTAAATATTAATTGATAATTAAACTACTATTGAAACTACATACTCATTTGAACAAGTATTCATACTGAAAAATCATATAAATAGGACAAAATTTGACTTTTACTGAATAGATTATTAGATCAGTTTAAGAGTGATCTTGAGCATTGGAACTGGTAGACTAGACTAGACTGGTAGACCATTTAATATAACTTGAAACTGTCGTCCTGTGTTGAAAATTGCTTTCTATTGTCTAAAAAAATGGCTATCTAGTATCTAGTCCATTCACTAATACATGATCAACCAGTAGATGCTAATCTGTTGAACCTGCTTTCCTATAGATGTAATACTATTTACTTTTAGGCTGATGGACGCATTTTACCCAACAATTACACATACCTCAAATCTACAAGTTACTCATCAGGACTAAACGTAGGTGGGTGGGAAGTGTTGAATCAAAATGATGACAGTACTTATCCTCTTCAGGTTCAAAAGTCATTAACTCTTCCTGTTTCCTGCAGAGGGCTGTGGGAGGGTACACACATGTCAGTCGGCCGTGACTTCCTCAACAGGGTGTATCAAGCATTAGACTCTTCGATATGCATGGTTTTGTCCTGGTCAAGGAGAACATTTACCACTTTTTAATTAATGTTTCATGCTTAGATTTAAAGGTGCCCCTTTTAAGTTTTTTGGCTGAGGTGCTGCCAGTTGCATGTCTCCATGGACACATTGTTGCTTTGCCTGAAGTATGACATTACATACATTTGCTAGGGTGTACTCAATTACACATGATTTACTGCTCATAAATACTTTCTTATTGACAACAGGGTCATCTATCCACAGATCTGACAAGTGTTTTTTGAGTGGTGGTGTCATTGCTTGTCTCCATGGAGATAGACATGTTTAATGCCATACTTTGGGGCTTTACAGGCAAAGCAATAGCATCTTCATGGAGACAAGCACCTGTATATTGCATAGATTCAAGCAGGTTTCAGTTTATACTGTTACACTGAAAGCCCAACATTTTCAAATGTGGAAGTTGGAAATGTTTGAATATTGCACTTTGCTAGACAACCTCAGCCCTAGATCTACCCTTGTCTAGAAACTGGGGAAGACCTCATAAGCTAAAGATGGCTTCCTCACTGTCATGTGACCTATCATGTGACCTCAAAGTAAATTCAAGGCTGTCTGGTAAAAACACATTGGCTAACTGTCACTAAACAGCACCATGGCCTGTGTTTGGTTAGTACTGGGGCTGAGCACACACTGAAAATCATGCTGTATCTTATAAAATTAGGATTCTTCACTTTCTTGTAGGGTTGTTAAAAATACCCAACAGTCTGACATATACGAATCTGTTCTAAATCTAGAATTGAAACTTTTTTTTTTTCTTTTCTTTTTTTACAGATGTCAGTATTAAAGAAAATCACACTGGACTGTGTAGTTTTAAAACAGTCTTTAATGTAACATGGTACAGATAGTAGTGTGGAGTGGAAGAAACTACTTGATTATTTATGTATTTATTTATTTGTGGTTTGGAAACATGTCTTTTGTTAGCAAGCTAGTAACAACACTATTATAGAATTATGATGGGACAGAGGTATGGATGGGTCATAAACCGGTATCAACGGTACTGAAATACCTCGGTATTGATACCGTGAAGATGGTGACGGTATTGCTGGGTTTGAGATGCCATCACAGCTATAGGCCAGTAATATTTAATACAGATAGGGGGCAGCTAAAATAAATACAGTTGAAATGTAGGCTTTGTTGTAAAATAGCAAATTAATGGGTTTAGTCACTGATATAAAAAATTATATTAAAGATTTGTGAACAAACTTTTTGGATATTTCATGACAAAGTCCAGCGTTATTAATAGTGAAATCTGTCTCTTGTGTCTATCTGAGAGTATGACATCATCACACTCTACAGTCTGAAAACCACCACTGGCACCTCATTTATTTGACTGGGTCTGTGGAAAAAGCAGCGCTCCTCACAGTTGTGCCGTTTGCCTCTTAACGTGGACTTACCGGTATGTGGTCCTTATGTCTGCGAGGTCTCCTCCGCTCCCCCCTAGACCCCCGTCTGCCGGAGCGGGCCATGCCACGGAGCACCCATGCTCTCTCGTAAACACATACAGAGTTAAGAGCTAACCCACAAAGTCCCTCAAACTTTGTCCAAATGGCTCAGAGGATGAAATGTTCCTATATCCACTTTTTTGGCTGCTTGCAGCGCCAGATGCGCAGAGCTGCGTGACGCAGACATGATCTGGCATCACGTCATATTGATATAAACCCACGTATGTAATCGATGAGCAGAAGCACATTGCTGGCTAAAACTGTTAACAGAATCCATTGGTTCTATAATTATATTTGGTGTCAAACTACATATCAAAAGTACAGCATTTTCCAGTCATATTTTACTTATATATATTTAATAATATTTAAAACCAAATGTGTGCCTATCCTAGTGAACCTAACTGCAACTTTGCCCTGATATTAACTGTATTTCACCAAATCTCTGCACACCAAAGTAGGACGTAACCACAGAGCAATATTCATATATCAGCAATATACCACTACATACACATAAGTGCATTTATTACATACTAACACTTTTTAACTTAAAAATCCCCTGTTCTCGTTAAGCATTACAATTGGTACAGCTTCACAGTATACCGTCACACCGTGGTATTTTTTGTCACGGTTATCATACCATGGAAATTTCATACCATCCCTAAACATTGGGCAGACCATCCTCACTGTCTGCTCAGTGATTTAAATTTTGCAGTGTTAGTTAAATAAACACATTTTATAATGACCAAAAAAGCACATTAACCAAGTGGTCCTATAACTACTGACATCTTTCTCCAGTTCATCAAAATAAAGTACATTTAGTAATAGTCATATAAGGGTTGCCACTGAAGACAGGATTAGGTAGCAAGTAGTGCTCTAAATCATGCATTTCCTTTATGAAAAGACATTTAATCCCTGAGTGCTTTAAATGGGGTGGGATGACCAGTCTGGTGGAGGGTCAGGTTTCTGAGGATGTAGTGGTGCAGGGCTGTGGTCCTGGGAGCATCAAGGTCTTGCATCCTGTCCGGCCTCTGTTGCCCAGACCTCACAATGACTAACACAAGGCACAGAGTGTGTTGTAGTAATGCGCAGCATTCACCAGTGTGAGCCCCCATGACTCGTTATTCATCTTAACGGAGGAAAGAAAATACAGCATGGCTATCAGAGCATTGACTGGAACTTGTTTATTAACAGGTTTAGTGAAATATTACACCGCTTCAAGTGCCAACAGGCAGGGTCAGAGGTCACAAGGTATTACAAAACAAAATTATGACTGAGAGAATAATAATTACACATATATTAACAGACATTATTATGAGAGTGACCATATGAGCAGTTGGGCTTCAGGAAAGCTGAGCAGAGCATCCACCCAGCTCTTTGGTAGACCTGGGACATCTCAAATCGCTGGTGATATGTGGTCATATGTTTGAGGATTATATACAATTCTTAATATTCTGATGTAACTTAATTGCACATTTTCCTCTAAACTGAGTAACTTAATGGTGCACTGTGTAACTTTTCTGGTAGAAGGCCTGTCACCTACTTGTCTTCATGGAGTTATTACAGTTTTGCCTTCATTATTCCACAGTATAGAAATAAACCTGGTAATCACAATGGAGACAGGTTAATGGTCAGATCTGTGGAGAAGCAGGCCTGCACATAGTAGGTATTTTGGAGCTGTAAACCACCGGTAATTGAACGAATGCTAGGGAGATATGTTCAATACCCTACTGTGGAACATTCCAGGCAAAGAAAGAACATCTCCATGGAGACAAGCAAATAGCGGACCCCCCACATTAGAAGTTACATAGTGCATCTTTAAATACCTCAAAGCAAGTTCAAATTTTGTAAAAGCCAAAATTAGATAGCCTTATATATTGTTATAATTTTCAAATGTTCCCTTTTTGAGTGTATTGCCCTGCCTTACTCTTTGGACACTGATTTTCTGTGGACTTACTTCTGGAACCGATGCAGCTGTGACATAAGGTCACGTAATCTTCTTAAGCTTTTCAGAAAAAATGATTAAATTGACGTCTTTAATCTGTGGAGACTTTAAATCAAGATTGTCTTTTTATGAGGCCACGCAACATTTTGATTTGACTTCCTGTGCTGTCGTTTTCCCATTGCGGTTTATATGTCATTATATAAGAAGCCCACACTTAGAGGGACATAGATTCACTCTTCATTATGGCACCTGTTAGTTGGTGTGATATACAGTATTGGAAGGCCATAGAAGATTTTCTCTTCCAAGTTGATGTGTGAAAAAGGGAGAGGGATGAGTGTAAGCATTTCATGAGGAAGATTATTCAGCTCATAATATGATCGCAAAAATAATTGTGCGAATTTTAAAATAATAAAATAAGAATAAACTTGTCCCCACAATATGTACAACAAAATTAAGTTTCTTCTCACGATAATTGTATACACTAAAATTGGATATTATGACACAATTAATGGCATGGGGATGGTTGGCAAAAAAATGCAGCTCTTGTGGTCATCATTCAGTTACATAATGATGGAGATTATAACCATAGACCGTATATATGAGTGGACTAAGCTATTCCGTTAGCCGCTGCGTGTCAAATAGGAAGTGCGCCAGGAGGCTCTTCCGGCTCCTTCTCTCCCTTTTTCCCATTGACTTACATTGAGATCTTATGGCTCGTCTCTCTGTAACTCCTGCAGTGAGCCTCGTCATTTTGGTCTTAAAATGTTCGTATGAACCCGCGACACATGATCCTGAATTTTTTTTCGCTATTTTGTCCACCAAAAAAAACATCCTATTCATAACATAGAGCCTGGCTCCTATTCATAATATAGAGCCCTGTAACCGTTAGCATCGCGAGCCTCATTTGAGTGGCGCTAAACACTATGGGTGACGTCACACTCACTTAGTCCACTTCTTTTGTACAGCCTATGATTATAACACAATATATAATCCCAAATAATAAACATAACATAATATAAAAGTTATAGGTGTAGACCTCATTTGATATTAAAGATTTCTGGTTAATTTAAAGGGAATTTTTCTGGTCTTGTTTTACGGATGTATTTGAGTTGTGACATTTAAATAGTGTTTTACCAATTGCATACTGTGAACCACAAATACAAGAGGAAGGGAGATGTATTCAGTTCCTCTTCACTTTGTTCTGCTTGAGGCACATCAGACACTCACCAACAGGACTGAAGACTGTCTGTGTAGAACTGATAGTAGCAAAATGCTGCAACTGTGTATCCCGAGACACCTGGATCAGTGAAGGTTTTGAGTAAGAAAGAAAGTCTTTATCAACAATGGTAAGAATACCCTACTTTCACATGCTCTGTTTATGAATTTTGCATATTGTTCAATACAGGGAAATACTTATGCATCATTAGACATGTCCTGCAGTCTAAAATACTAAATCTGATGGAATATTGGGTGTGTCATATTTGCATTAAAGATACTGTAGTACTTTGAATTGGTAAAGTTCTTCTCTCACTCTAACTCTGTGTTACTTTTGCAGAAACTTGGGCAAGGTCAGTGATAACAGATTGTAACTACTACACAATAGTTAACAGACATGTTGCAAGAAAACTACTACTTCTACTACTACTACTTCTACCTCTATTGATACTATTTAGTATAATAGGTTCTGGGCAATGATTGAATCACATTTTTTTCTTCATGTTGATCATCACGGTTTTTTATTTGAGTTTGCTTTGGCTTATGAAAAACAAATCAATAGTACTTTCCTGAACATTTTTAACATAATTTGACACAAAGACAAATAAAATGTCTAAAGTTTGAACTCCAGCTTCAAACCACACGCTTTACTGAGGATTGGTTGGAGACCTAAAAGATGCATTGATCATGGATCAATGATATCATGGATTCTCGATCTTGATTTAAAAAAATGCTAATTACACAGCTAAAAAATACAGTTATTATTAACGCTGCTATTACAGTTTGCAAGACACAAGGAATGTTATGTTGTGCAAAATAGTTCACACAAAAACACTATTATGAAGTAATGAATAAAAAGGCTAATCAATGCAGCAAACTACATACTAATGTACAAGATTTGCGTATTTGCGTTTTCCCCGAAAAATGTGACAGTAATTCTCCTGTTCACCAGTAGACAAGCCCTGTTAGTCGATGCACAGAAACACCAAACACGTTGCCATGGAAACTAGGGTTTACTGGGTGGGGGTCTTTGCAATATATAGGACTGGTACAAAGGCCTGACTAATATATGTCAAAGTTCACCCAGTACTGGTTCCTAGAGAGATTAGCTTGTGCCTTTGCTTATTTATTTAATTTTGGTGTAAAAAATAGCCCGTCACCAATATTTTCTATATTCCCACTATTTGTTACGGATGAGAAAATTGATTGCTCACACATGGCTCGGAGACATTGCAATGCTGCTGCGTGGTGGTAATGATTGGACAGAGGGAAAAAGACATTTGTGTGGTGTGCGTAATGATGTTTGCGAAAGGTTCCCAGAAAGAAACATGAGTGGGGTTTTAATGCACCCGTGTAGGACTGGCACCATGCAGACTGCGCTGCGTGTCCTCCAAGTGTCAGATAAAAGTAGCAGAGGAGACAAGGCAGAGCTCCATCCTCAGCTCTTAAAACATTCTCCACAATGCTCCATTTCGGCTCCATTTCTGCATTATTTCAGTATATAGTGAAGTGTTGCAAGGTTTAAAAATTGCATTAATGTTTTTTCATATATATCTGAAAATGTGCTTTAAGTGCTACTGCTGAACGTATGTCAGAGGAAATAGACTTTAGGGTCATTATGTCCTCTACTGCGTAAAATATATGAAGAGTTCAATAGTAAAAACATATCTTTGTGAAAAAATCTTGAAAAATTACCCAAATGTTTTTTTTTTCTTTTTGATAATAATCTATAGTGGATTTTATCAAGAACTTTTGCAAATGAACTCTTCACATATTGTTTTGAAGATAAATATTAAAAGGTGATTATATCAGCTAACTTGTATCTCAAAATAGAAATAATAAACTAACAGCAATTAATTTGTTCTCATGTCAGTGTCAATTAAGTTGTTATTCTTATCTCAAACTCTCTAAGATGCATATTTCTTGGTCAAAACTGTGGTGTGGATTCCTACCAAAATTATTTGTTGTTAACCTTTTGCAGACTTCATCTGAATGCAGTTCTGACAACACTCTCAGTTAACAGTATTTTTCATATGGCACTAGTGCACAGTGGTTCATTATTCACCATTGTTGTCATGCAGTTAAGACACCGGCAAATACAATGTCCTTTTTAAATAATAATAACACATTGAGTGAGTTTACCCCGGTGCAGTGATTAAAAGCCATGTAAGAGTGACGTAAATGTCAGTGAAAGATGTGGCCATTCAATTGAGACTTTGAAATACTGCGTGCCTCAAAGGTTAAGCTGTTGTTATTAGAGTTACAGCCACACTGCACACAATAGATAATCTATGTATAACTTTCATACAATGGGGCTTTCACACTGCTACTGCTACTACTGCTCTATTTATAGACAAATGAACCCTGTTTGCAAAAATCTTTTAGTAACTTCCTGCATAAATATTCTGTAGACTGTGCAGTAACTTTTTTGGTGAAATGGCCATCACTCGCTGTTTCCATGTAAATGTTACACAGTATGGCCTTTAGCTTATTTATATGCATGGACAAGGAGTTTACGTTATCAGCTTATATGCAATAATAACCCATAATTAAATAAATGCTAGAAAGATATATTTAAGACCATATTGTGGCACATTTGTGTCAAAACAATAACATTACCGAATAGTACATGGTCCATAAAAAAATGAAAAACAGAAATTAAATGGATTGTGTTCTCAACAACTAGAGCATTCATACTGTTCTTTTTAACTATAAATTAG
This sequence comes from Odontamblyopus lacepedii, assembly GCA_034769755.1. Classification (NCBI taxonomy): domain Eukaryota; kingdom Metazoa; phylum Chordata; class Actinopteri; order Gobiiformes; family Gobiidae; genus Odontamblyopus; species Odontamblyopus lacepedii. The sequence goes on from CM068352.1 coordinate 19,506,274, forward strand.
CTTTAAACTGAAGAAATGCGCATGCTAAACGAGTACTATCCTTCTCTTATGATCTCTCCATTCAACTACAAGGAAATGAAGGAAGGATATATAGGAAACAAAGATTTCTTGTGACTTCCTCTCTTCAGGCTGCAGACCTTTATCTATGTGAGCGAGTGTCTGTTCTGTCTAGCTTTTTTTTCTTTTTGGTTGCAGCTTGCACCACTGCACCTGCTCATAAGGCTGTGGGCCAAAGAGAGTCAACAGATAGCACAGATGCATGAGCAGCACACAGGAAGACACATCTGATTGAGAGCTGCTAAAGGTTTCGACTTTACTTGTTTGACGTCAGTTTTGGTTAGTACCAGGCAAAGATAGACACTGGCTGAAGTAAACAAAACAGAAAGTGGGTAAGTCACGTATGAAGCTTTTGAAAGTATAACATAATTGTCAGAAACATAAGAAACTTGTCTATAGTAGGCTTGTTTGTGGTTTTCTTGTTCTCTCATTGCCAGGAAACTCATCTGTTCACACTATTGTGAGTTTGTGCCACATGTGAGTAGTTTTAAGTCTGCAGTGATGCTACTTGAGTAGAATGTTGACAGGAAATCAAAGATGAGCAAAGGGCAATATAAATGTCATGTATTTGGTTTTCTGATGCAGTGTGGCTGTTCTATGAGGAGCTTGTGACTTCATGATACTTACGCTGCATTTGGGGTTTGGAGTAATGTGTTTGGTGGAGGGCACTCCAAGGAGATGTAATTACTTTGCCTGTAATGTTTTGCAATATGACATAACATTTTGCATCTATTCAGTTATAGAGGTTTTGCAAAAAATGTGTAACTTGGCCTGGTGGTATCACCTGTCTCCCTGGACACAGATAATGCCATACTGTGAAGCCTCTCAGGTAATTCATTAACAGGTCTATGAAGACAGGATGCGGACCCTAAACCAAAAGAATTACAATATGCATTTTAGGAAATGCATAGTATACCAAATTAACAAGGTTACCCCTTATCATTACTTTATTATCATAGAAGAGAAAATGACCTTGAGGTGTTTGGTTATATGCGTCAGTTCTATATTTGTAAGCAATCCTGTGGTAAATTGTGCTCTGTAGTCGACTGACCTTTAACTAACTCTTGAGGAACAAATTAACCCCAATTAAGCACAATTAGCGCTAATCCAATTACCTTGGAATATCTGTGAAGTGTCTGAGCAATCATTGAGGTAACAAGTGGGGCCAACATTTCATTTGAATGTGTAAAAAATGATTTGTTATTGTGAGATCACAATATCAACTATACATGTTTTCTTTGTGTTCTCATTTAGGTGGCCAGAGGACAAAAGGAGAGCTGCAGTGCACACGAATGGACCCTACATTAGGTTTGATACAGACAGAGCCTCTCCTGCTCCGAGGATAGAGAAGACACATGCTCTATGATGAGAAGCTCTTGGAAAAGTACATCACACCTGCACATATGCACGCCTGCAGGACCCCTGCTATGAGTAACACCTCCAAACTTTTTCATTCTTACTTTCAGACTCAATAGTTTCAAGTAAGAATTCAAGTCAAAGAGGCATTTGTGATTTAAGTGGTGTGAAAAGGCTCTATATTCATCTCACGCTGGGGTTGTTGCACTGTTCTCATTTTACAGCCGCACCTTTGAGACAGTGAAAGCATCAGGAATTATTTAAGTCTAAAGTCAGCTTTACAGGCACAATGCAGTCAGATGACCTCTTCATTCGCAAGTTCCGCCGCCAAAACGTGCGTCCCCCCATTGCAACTGTGAACTTTGACCCCAAAAGGGATGCGGGCGTGGTGGAGTGGCCCCCAAGGAGGGAAGGCAACGGGACAGAGGCAGACAGTCTTACCCCAAGTCGAGTGGGACTGAACCTGAGAGCTGTGGGCAGAGGACACATCATGCAGAGGAGTAACAGTGATGTGACTTTAGGGGACTTGGACTCATCTGGGAAGACGGGGGGCAAAGCGGTGCGAGTGGAGAAAGTGGGAGCAGGGGTGCAGGGGGATTCAGGTTTGCTACACAGAGAGTATGGCAGTCTGTCCTCTCTGGAGCGACAGACGCAGACCCCCGAGCCCGGCACAGAGGAGCAGGGCCCACTCAGTCCTAACGAGCTGCGCTTTAAGGACCCCTTCCTGCTTTTAGGTCTCCAAGGCAACCCCCCAGAGCCTGATGGCTTCTTCAAAGGCATCTCTGCTTTAGCAGGAGAGTCCCCTAAACCAGCCAAGCCTCCGAAACCCGAGGGACTCACAAAGAAAACCAAGCCCACACCTGTCCCACAGCTTGCATCATGTGACATCGGCGGAGGGGCCTGGGTGAGAAACTTTGCCCATTATGACGTTCAGAGCATCCTGTTTGACCTCACAGAAGCAGCCACAAACAGAGACAGCATCGGCCGCAAAAAGAACATTACATCTGGTGCTTCAGCCGCCTCTCAGCTTCGACCACTATCCCAGGGCAGTGCATCCTCTCCTGCACAGGGAGGGGGCTCTAACGGGGCCAATGTGGATGATCCCGAGCAGTCCTTGCTGTTGGATGAAGGTGACGGTAATGACAATGAGCTGCTGTTGAGCTGTCCACATTTCCGTAATGAGACCGGGGGAGAGGAGCAGGTGGGGCTGGGCCGGTCCTACGGCAGACAAAGGCCGTGGTCCAGTCTGAGGACCCCCAATGATGCTGTGTCTGTGCTGGAGGAGCCCCGAGAGAGCAATGTCCAGCAGCAGGGCAAGAGTAACTACTTCATAGAGCATGCAGACCTGGGAGCCCACTACTACCGCAAATACTTCTACATGAAAGGTATGCAGCACTGAGCACATAAACACATACTAATTAACAAATAATTGTAAAGATACGTGTAATGGCCAAATCTTATGCACTTTTTGATTGTTAAATAAGTCTTGAAATGTTTTATTATTTTATAGCATTGCACTGTTTTATATTTTTCTCTGTTTGGGCATTAAATAACATAGATTTGTTCATTCTTAATGGCAGAACATCAAAACTTCTTTGGGATGGACGACCGTCTGGGGCCTGTGGCAATTAGTTTCCGGCGAGAGGAAAAGGAAGGATCCAGTGGATCTCAGTACAATTACAGAATCATCTTCCGCACCACAGAGGTAAATGTCAAGGCTTAATCCAGATTGTTTTACTTAGTAACAATGCTTGAAGAATATCTCTCTTTCTAGATGAAGACACTGCGAGGCTCTATCCTAGAGGAGTCAGTGCCCTCTGCTGCGAGGCACACCACCCCCAGAGGCTTATCTCCCAAAAGGCTGCTGGAGTTCATCATGCCTGAACTGAATCTACACTGTTTGCGCCTCGCCTCCAACTCGCCCAAAGTCAGGGACACACTGCTCAAACTCGATGAACAAGGGGTCAGTACAAAGATACACCGCTGTTCACTCAGATGAGTGCCTTGGTAGGCATTCATTTGTTAACTACAAAATTAGCAAGTTGTGGTCAGATATAGATTTTTTTCCAAAATGTCCAAATAACTATTGACTAATTTGATTTTTACATTGATCCTACAAGATAGGACCTATCAGACGTTACTCATAGACTTTAATAATAATAATAATGCATCAGTTTTATATAGCGCTTTTCAGGACACTCAAAGACGCTTTACAGAGCATTATTCATTCACTCCAGACCCGGTGGTGGTAAACTACTATTGTAGCCACAGCTGCCCTGGGGCAGACTGACGGAAGCAAGGCTGCCAATCTGCACCATCAGCCCCTCCGACCACCACCACCATTCACGCACACACCACTTTCATACTAGGCAATGTGGGTGATATGCCTTGCCTAAGGACACTACGACAGTTTTTGCCGCGATCAGGCTTTTACAAGCCGGTATGGCCACAAACCTGCTTTCATTTAACCAGTTGCTAACTAATGGAGCCAGTGTAGCTATTATATAGATATCGGGGCAGCCATTCTGGCTCTTTCTAAAAGCTTTTCTGTGGCTTTTCATGAATTTACAACAGACAGAGTGTCATTGATCTGAACTGAAACTCGAAATCACCTAAAGCTGATTTAATAGGGATAATTTGTGCAGTTATTGCATGGTTTCTTTGGAGTTTGCATTTGTTTACATTAGCAACTACAACTAATATGATGGCATGTGGCAAAAAAACAATAGGGGGTGGTATTTTATGTATTACTTGTGGATTAGGGTCACAGTATTTTATAGGATTCTTCATCTTGAGAGGATTTGTAACACATTTGTTGAGGTCAGTAATCTCCTAGACCTAAGTTACAATATACAGTATAATAGACAGTGTACTGTGCAGTATTACAGTAACCAATACTTGTGTCAAGGGTACATGTATATTAAATGTAAATCCTACGTAAAAGAGATTAACAATCTTCTGTTTTTCATCTCCTGTAGCTGAATTTCCAGCGTAAAGTGGGCATCATGTACTGCAGATCAGGGCAGAGCTCAGAAGAAGACATGTACAACAACGAGAGTTCAGGACCAGCGTTTGAGGAGTTCCTGGACCTGCTGGGGGAGCGGGTGCGGCTCAAAGGCTGGGAGAAATACCGTGCTCAGCTGGACAACAAGAGTGAGCTCCAAACACACTATAAACTAGGGTTGTAAAAAAATCAGTACCTGAATACTAATCAATACTAATATCAATGGAATACAGTACCTGTGGTCATCAGGAAAATGGCCACATAGAACATATTTAAAATACACCTGCTGAAGGGACTTTTTAATATTAAACCTGTCTGCATTCTCAGTACTGTACTTTTTAATTCTTTCTGAATCATAGAGATGCCTTGTTTGCGTTATGTGTATTCTAATATTGCCTTTGATTTTTAAAGTGTCTTTTCAACAACTGTCACAGAACAGCAGATAAAAAATAGTCATTTATAGGCATTTACTGAAAGGTTTATTAATGTAATAAAAGTAGTGTCCATGTTAAATAAACTAATAAAACTAAAGCTAAACATGCACAATAGGTAACGTCCTCCAGCTGAGGTAGTATTTATCACGTCTGTAGCTGAACATTTGCTAGTGGCATTGAAGGATGGGTCAAATGCAGAGGACAAATTACCCCATTAGGTCAGTAAAGACTTACCATGATCTTATACTGATTTGGACAAGTATCAATACTGAAAAAATCACCTAAATAATAAAACATTGTACCTTTCCTGAATAGTATTAATCTATATCAAAACGAATAAGACAATATGGAAAGATTAAAATAGCTACTATAATATTGTGATATTTTTATGTATTTTAAAAATATATATATATTATTTATTAATAGTATAAATAGTATTATAACAACACTACTACACACTCAGCGATGTGCCATGTCTCACAAATATCCGAAGGGCATCAGTGCACCAAAGATAACTCCTACCTATCGCCATGTAATCTGAGTATTGCCTGCAAAATAGCATAGTCACTGCTGATAATCTGCCACCTGCTTACCCTTCAGTGGAGTGCGGGAGACCACAGAAAAGGGGGCTGACACATCCTTCCATTTTGAGTTTTTTTATTTTTTATGGAGATATAAAAAATCTGTTTTTGTCTTTTTCAGCGGATTCAACTGGAACGCACTCGCTTTACACACGGTACCAGGACTATGAGGTTATGTTCCATGTGTCCACCATGCTGCCCTACACATCCAATAACACACAACAGGTAAAGACAAACCATGCACTGTTTTGTTTTTTTGTAGTTAACCAGATTTAGCCTAAAAATTACCTATTACTGAATTATTAAATACACTTTCTGGAGGTAGCATCTCATCTGCATGATTCCATGGAGACAAATTTAAAACCACACATTGGAGCATTTTTCATTGAGATAGATAAATTTTATGCCATATTATGGGACATTTATTTAAAGAGACGAGTAAGAATCAGGTTTGTAAAGATGCAAGCCTGGTCACAAGAAGACACAAGTCTTCTTGTGACCATATAATAAAATACTAAAAACAAAACAAAAAACATGCTTTTATCGTAAACTATTTTTTGTTTTCTGCAGTAGGGCACGCAAAGCACACAACCTGCCCTGGGAATTCTATTTATGTAATTCTTTAGTCTTTTTTCTTTATTAAATATTCATAGTTAAATTTGAGAAGGGACTTGTAAGTGTACTGAAGTAAGTGTATCACATGCACAATATAACATTTCCCTTCACCCATGAAAATCTTTTTACCGTTGAGCTGCTCTCATAGGTTCATAATTATTTCAGTGAGCTGGTCCATTTTTAATCCCTTTTCTATTTTTGTTATGGTTTACACTTGTGCTATGTTGGGTGACACTTTTTATCTGTTCTATTTTTAGCTGCTGAGGAAGAGGCACATCGGGAATGACATTGTGACAATCGTATTCCAGGAGCCCGGCGCTTTGCCCTTCACCCCCAAATCCATCCGCTCCCATTTTCAGCATGTCTTCATCATCGTCCAAGTCCACGAGTCCTGCACAGAAAACACCTACTACAGGTTGGCACATCTCCTAATACTTTATGCATAATGTTTTTGAGAACACAAACTTGAATTAAAATATATTTATGTAAAGATAAAGATAGAACTGAAAAGGTCAAACAGAAAGAAAACACAGCATTTATTCACCTCTTGTATATTTGTTGTTACAGGTTATTTTTGGTTCTTTACTTGTTTGTAATGGTGGATAAATATGTTTGTAAATAAGTTACTTAAGTCACGCTATCTTACATTTTCTGAGTGATAGATGTATTTTGTAAACTACAAATTGTATGACAAATTGTATGACATCAGGTGAGTTTGGTGATTGGTCAGTTATTTAGACATTTGGCTGTCAAATAGGGTTGGGAATCGCAGGGTCCCTCACAGTTCGATACGATACATGGCTCACGATACGATATTATCACAATATGGCACTGGATAAGATTGATAGATATATTGCACATGATACTGTGCAATATATCACTATTTTTAAGAATTAAAAACATTTTAACAACAGTATTTCTTTGTCAATCCACTGCATATGCAAAGTCAATATGGAATAACCTAATTGTAACTACTCAAACTGTGAATATGTCAAGTTTCCGATCTCTGAACAAACATCAAAACTGTAGAACTAGAAATATTCACTTATAGCCCATGATAAAAATACTGAATCACCAAATTTAGTATCACAATATATAGATATTTTGATATTTTAGCACACCTAGTGAGACCTAGTTTTAAGCATTCAACTGAAGTGCATTTTCAGTATGTATCACAAATTCACTGTAAACAAATTTGTGCCCCTTTAAAATCCACTTAACCCCCTATTATGAATGCTGAAGAAAAGCTCTATACAACAGAATCTCATAATTTTATGTTGTTTTATGTAGCATGCAAAACTTGCCCCAAACCATATATTGATGCAGTAATATTTTTTAGCTGGATGTTGGAGGTTTCTAATTCTGGGCACCACTCATTTACCCTGAAAACTAGACAAAGACAGATTGACACAGTAGCCGGACTCTTTTTCTCTCTCTCATTCCTCTCTTGCCTGTTTTGCTCAGGGTGGCTGTGACACGGTCTAAAGACATGCCATTATTTGGCCCGCTGTTCCCCAAGGGTGCACGCTTCCCCCGATCCTCCGCCTTCCGCGATTTCCTCCTGGCAAAGGCAGTGAATGCTGAAAACGCTGCTGAGAAGTCTGAGAAGTTTAGATCCATGGCCACTAGGACACGGCAAGAATACCTCAAAGATCTAGCAGAGAATTATGTTACCACAACACCTATTGATTCGTCCACCAAGTTTCCTCTGCTTTCTCTTGGAGGCAAACGAAAAGACAAGCAAAAAGGGGCAAAAGGAGCAGAGTTACACAGCGCTGGCGCTCTGGTCTGGGCAGTGATGGTCAGTAGTGGCGACGAAGGGGAGGTAGGGGAGCATAGACTGTCCTGTTTGCTGGGAGTGTCTGCAGAGTCTGTAGTTCTCATAGAAAGATGCACAAGAAGAGTAGTGTTCAACTGCTCCTGTCGGGACGTGATTGGTTGGAAGGCAGTGACTGAGCTGAAAGACGGGGGTCCAAGTTTGGATATCTTCTATGAGCGAGGGGAGTCGGTGTCCATGAGTGTCCCAGAGGCGCAGGTGGAGGACATAAAGGAGGTGGTGCAGAGGCTGGAGGTGAGTCCATGTATCCACACTCTAATTTTAAAATAAAAGAGGATATGTTACCTGCTTGTTTCCAAGGAGATGTTATTTATTTGTATGGAATGTTACCTAGTCTTGCCTTTCCACAGATCTGACCTACAACTTGGCCTGCTTGAAAGTGAAACAGGCAAAGTAATAACATCTTCATGGAGAAAAGCAGGGGGCAGACCATTCATCACAAAAGTTATATAAAAAAAACAATATGTTGCATTAAAGGTATAGTCCACCTTTAATGCAACATTTAGTTTTTTGGGAGAATTGATTTAGGCTTCGTACAATATTAGATGGATAATTGCAGGCACATTAGCAGAGCAGGTAATACTTCAATCTCTTAACTAATTATTGTTCGGAGGACCACAGCAATAATTTTCTCTGACTGAACTTTATCTCAGAGGGCCCATTCTTATTTTATTACAGTTATGAAGCTGTAGCTCATCGAGAATCTTTTACTTTGAACACTGTAATAATTCTACTCATTTGCCTGCTCAATGACAAAACATTTATATTCTAATTTTATATACACATTTTCTACATTATATATATTAGAAATGATTTTGTGACTAAAATAAAACTTTGTCAAGCAAACATTATAATTTTTCAATGTAATTCTATAGATAAATATAAAATAAATATAAATATATTTTTATCTCCTTATAATCTCGAAATATGTTCAATGAACCCATGAAATAACATCAATTTAACCTCAACATACACATTTATGAGGGTAGGTCTACAGTATACTGTAGTACAGTATTACTAAATACTAATAACATAACATAACGTAATAACATTACTAAATACAATCAATCAATTAAATACTGTCCCACTTTAACTTTAGGCTTTTAACTGTATGTTTTAAATCGTACTTAATTTGTTTATGTTGTTGTAAGACAACTTTGAGTGTCCAGAAAGGCGCTTAATAAATAAAATGTATTATTATTAGTATATTTGCATGCCTAACTTATAAACAATCACAAAAACATGCACAGTAGGTGAAATCCTCCAGCTAAGGTAGTCCTGACCAAGCCCAGATAAGATCTGGAAATGGGTTGCAGGCATAGCACTGCTCCTGACAGGCCCTGGGGCATTGAAGGATCAGTCAAATGCTATAAAATATACTTTAACCTTACATGTTTCTAACCTTGTTCCTTCTCAGCTGGTGACCCGTGGCTGTGAGGCTCTCGAGGTCACCCCCCTGCGTGACGGCGTGGGTCAACCCGGGTTCTTGATGAACGAAGAGGGCTTTGTCACGGAGCTACAGCGTTTCTGTTACGCGGAGAGCGGGGGTCTGCAGCTGTGGGCTCGAGTGGTCCGTCTGTGTGGTCACTCTTTGGTTTATCTAACCCCTGAGGAGAGGACCAGGCTGCTCCGTACTGCGCACAAAATCCACATCACCGTTATCCCACCAGATGAGAACGGAAAGCCTCGCAGGTGAGCTGAGCTGGAGATAAAGTCAAGACTAGCTTTTATAACGAGCTAATGAGGCTGCTAATGGGACAATCAACCAAGAATAGGAGACAGGAAGGGGTGGTTTCTAAGAGGGATTTTGTGGAGAAAAGCTGAAGAAAGAATATGTCAGCGCTGCCCTGTTATACACCTGCTGGCTACAAACCAATCAAATGGTGTAATGACCTCTAATTGTGCACGCAGCCATTGGGGCCATTACCAGCACACTTTCTTTTCAGCGCATGTCAGTGAGGGTCAGTAAAAGCTGCTTTAAAAATGTAACCAATCCAAAATTAGAGGGCCCTTTAGCGCCAGACCTCAAATTAGCATGTTTTAACTTCACCAAAAAACATTTTTTTTATGAAATTGCTCACACAGAGTAATAAGTATTAGTTACCAAAGGTGCCATATGTCAAAATTATTCCCATTATGATACAGTACATGGTCTTTTTAATCAACTATGGCAATTTAAAAATGATAATTTTAGTGGTAATTTTGTCCTAATAAAAATGCATTATTGTTATTTTACAATCCCAATACATGTACATTGTTAAGGAGACATAATGCAAAGGATCAATCAGTTCTGCAGTACTAGTAGTAATAGTCCCAGTTCTATTATTAACTATTCTTCGATATTCTGGTTTACAAACAAAATGTAAAATTATGTCAGTGCATTTTAAAGGACTCTTTACAGATCAGTTCTACTCATGTATTTTTTTACGTGTATATATTTTTATCTCTGGTAAAGTATGTTTCCCAGTGTTGTGGCTTTGTGTTTTTATCTGTAGAAGTTTCTCAGAGCTCTATCAGAAGGCCATCATGGATGCTGAGTGTAAAACTGAAGAGAACCAACCTGGAGAGGCCTGGGTGCTAGACGAGAGGGAGGAGGCAGAGGACGAGGACAGGGTCATCCAAATGGACATTAGTGAGGCAAATGTAGGAAATACAAACGAGCCCAGCACCAAAAAACAGAGTGAAAAATGTGAAGAATTGCTCCTCATGCCTCCCAGCTTACCTCTGTTACGGGCAACATCACTGCAGGACCAACCAGCCAATCAGAGCCAGGACGAGTCCTCCACACAGCTCACACGCAGCTTCTCATTGGAGAGACACCCCTCTTTCAAAGACACATTTGATGGGTACGTTTAATATATGTGTGTGTGTGTGTGTGTGTGTGTGTGTATATATATATATATATATATATATATATATATATACATATACATATATATACATACATATATTTATTTATTTATTTATATTTATATTTTTTTCCAACCATATTTTATCAAATACACTATGATATATAACATAATATTTTTAATTTTGCAATTTTGCAGTGATGTGTATGATAATGACCCTCTGAAGATGGACCACCATATCTATGAAAATGTGGGAGAGCTGAGAGATGCCACCCCTGATCTGATCCTGGCCGTCAAACCTAAGGTCCCACTGGAGGAGGAGCAGGTGACAGATAAATTAATAAATTAATGAATGATTAAAGAACAATTTCATGCTGTACTTTCTTGTTTACTTACATTTGTTTGTTCCCTATTTGTTTTTAGTTTCTGGGGACTGACTTTGGTGATGACAAAGCCTCTGCCAGTGACGGTTCTCTCACTCGGATGTCATGTATCGACCGAGCTGAAAGGAATTCACGAGCCCTTAGTCTTCACAACTCCATCACAAAAAGTGAGCACCTAAATATAGTAACACTGTATTTTAACTGGTCTTTATGCATTTTACGGGACTGGTACTTGAACCAAAAATAATGGCTTTTGATCTCCTGTACCTGAAAAAAAAAAAAAAAAAAATATATATATATATAAATATATATATATATATATAAATATATATATATATATATATATATATATATATATATATATATATTTTTTTTTTTAATTATTATATTGATGTAATAAAATGCACCAGTCAAGTAAAATGTATTCAGAGGCATTATGCCGCCGATGGATTGCCAACAAATATCTCATTGTGTCTCAACAGCTGACTCCTCTATTGTGATGCTGATTTGAAACAATTACACATGTTTGCAGATCAATTTAAGTCAGAAATTCCCCTTTTCCAATATTTGTGCTCTAAGCCTCTGCATATTATCTTGTGGTGCTTCCCCTTTGTCCTTTTCTTTTATGCATTGCCCCTGTCCCACTAATCTAATACCAGGCCTGCTCCACTGCTACCCCCTGCCAGCACCCAGATAAAAGCAGGACAGATGGGTGGTGGGAGGGGTGGAGTTAGGCAGCCCCAAATTAAGGAACCCCTCTTTCACCATCTGGTGCTCCTCTGCTGGGACTGTACCATCCTCATCATTTAACCACCTCATGAGCACATGCGCTATCAAAACTCTATGATGTTTGTGGGGCAATTATGTTGTAGCACCACTACATATACTGTACCATTCAGCATGGGTGAAAAATTATGCTTTTTGGAAATTAAGCTTTTTGGATATCAGACATAAAAAAAAAACATACATTAATAAATAAATCTAATTATTTTATTGTTTATCTCTTTGTTTAGTGCATTCATAAAGCATTATTTAATCAATTATTCATCTCATTATTTATTCATTCATTCATTCATTCATTTTGGATTTTTTTTTTCATCACTTTTCATTTATCTCACCTACTACTCCACTTGAGTGAAATACACTCTATGCACTAATTAATCATTAAAGGTCATCATAATTTGTAACGTATTCTCTTGGTCAGAGTATGTAAAGCAACACCACCATCTTGTGGAGACTTACTGTTACTGTCCTCAATTCAATTAAATTTTATTTATATAGCCCAGAATCACAACAGAGTTGCCCCAATGGGCTTCACAGTGAAAAACATGGAAACATGATCTAACATATACATCGGTAAACATACTGTCCCATCCGGCGGGTGCAGTATGGGAAAATTCTCTCTAGACATTGTTGCCAACCAGCTGTCGCCATGCGGCGTACCTTCGGACCAGAGAGTTTTGAGGAACCAGTCACTTTATAGAGAGCAGGGTCAGACGGACAGGCAAACGTGTGGGGGACTGGACAGGTGGGGCTCCATCTAGGCAGGTGGAGGCTCCATCCAAGCAGGTGGGGCTCCATCCAGGCAGGTGGGGCTCCATCCAGGCAGGTGGGGCTCCATCCAGGCAGGTGGGGCTCCATCCAGGCAGGTGGGGCTCCGTCCAGGCAGGTGGGGCTCCATCCAGGCAGGTGGGCTCCATCCTCATGTAGTAGTGCTGCCATGACTATAGTGCACTGCAGTTATACTAGTATGTTAGTGGATGTTAGTTAAAGGTGCTATGTAGCTTTTCAGATGGAGGGATGTTATTGCTTTTCCTAGAATGTTTTCTAGCATGGCATTAACTATTCATTTCTATGGAGACAAACAGGTGATGTCATCAGGTCAATGTACATATCTGTAGCAATCTGCTCATTGTTAGATTGTATGTTTTGTATGTTGTAGAAATGTGTTTAATTCCATACTATGGAGCACTTTGGTCAAAGCTATACATTTCCATGGTGAACAGCAGACAGCTGACACCCACCAAAAGTGTTACATAATGATACTTACTTAATACTTATACTGTTGTTGGTATGGTGATTAACATGTCCTCTTCCCTGCAGTCCTCTCAGAGACCACAGACTCGACTGAAGAGGAGTGGCAGTCCATCGCAGACCTGGCCACGGCCTGTCGCAGTATCCTGGAGGCCCTTTCACGAGAGGGTTAGAATCTGCATTCAACACTCTTTACCACATTTAGTGCATTTTCATTCATTTGTTTATAACTTGTGTCTTTTTTGCAGATCGTAAAGGCAGTGATTCATCACAGTCAGGAGATCAGGCAGATGGGAAACAAAGGGACTCAAAGGATAGGTAAGTGGCTGCATGTCATTTACTGATCTGACACAATTTTTGATCCATTCCACATTTACGTATTTGGCTCACAATATGGAAGTTATCATTTTGGAAATAAAAATTTTAATATCATGTACATTGTCTATAATTAAAACTATTGAAAAAACTATTGCTTGTCTTTCCCAGACAAGGGTATGAAGGGGTATTTTCTCCTTTTGCGGTTACTTGAACCTCAATCAAGCCATTTGCAGGCACATTTAGCATGTAGGCACATTTTAGCATACATTGTCAAGATATGATTATCATTATCAAGATTAAAAAAAAAAAAATCTATATATATACACACACACACACACAGGTTTTATGGGTGCTGCTGCAGTAGTGTCAGTACAATGTTGTCAGATATTTACAGGGACCAGGATATGGTTCTTCTGAGCTCTTGAGTCTGTCATTGTGATGGACGGTTCAGTCAATCGAGGAAATTGTGTAGCGCACTTTGTTCTGATCACATCAGAGGGCACAGGAGTTTAGATGAATGTAAATGTATTCTCATCTTCAAATGTAAAGTAGGCCTTTAGTAAGACTGCTGTGATTTTGTTGCAGTGACTCTCCGGGCCACCTGGAGGAGAAGGTGTCACAGCTTGAGTCCATGCTGAAGAAGCTGCAGGATGACCTGCAAAAGGTGCTCTAAATTTCATGAACACTTTTTTATTGTGGTATTTATTTTTAACTCCAGTCAGAACAGAGACAAGTAGTGTAAATTGTTTATATTCTCTCCTGACATTTGTAAATATGATATAAATATTGCAATACTGTATATTGAGTGATAAATGTATTTAAATGTGAAAGTACTGTCATGTTGAAATCTCACTCCTGCATTAATGTTTTCTTTTGAGGACATATGCGACTACATTCAATAATCCTTTCAGAATTTGTATACTCCATTGCTGTGCCTTATGCCTCCAGAAAACAATAACAGGAACTATGCAACACTATACAATGTTCATACTCCACCCCCACTCACTCATCGTGTTTATGAAGCTACTGAATGTGCATTGGCAGCCCATTGATCTCAGCATCATTCAAGTGAACCCTTATATGTCTGTGAAGTTATGTGTGGATGTCAAATGCACCTGTGAAGCTGGCTAATACCATTATTTTTTACAATAATGATTGTCACTAATAAACCCGGGAGACTTGTGCACTGGTTGTGGCCAGTTATTTCCTCACTACACCTGTTGTCCGTGTGTTTCTTCCTCTGGAGCTCTGTCACTGCCGTGCCCTGCCACAGCCCTCTGAGAGACAGCTGTTGTTTTGTGCGTGTGTGTTACAGGAGAAGGAGGACAAGGCCGTGCTGCAGGCCGAGGTGCAGAGCCTCAGACAGAACAACCAGAGGCTGCAGGAGGAGTCGCAGAGCACAGTGGCCCGCCTCATCAAAGTCACCGAGCTCCTGTGCAACGTCAACAAACCCTGTTAGCTGCTGTTAGCCGCTACTAGTCACATGCACCAATCAGAAACATGCAAAACAACAGCAGTCTCCACAGTGATACTGTGTGTAATGGTTGGACACATACAAACCCTGTGTTCTTTTAATACCCTGAACCCGGACCTGCCTGTTGGCGGGAAGTATGCAAATCTGTTATAAAGACAATGAGACATTGTGACCTTCATGGACTGACCACTGTGCAGCTGTGCGCTGCAGTATGCTCTGTCCGAGTGCTTCTCTTAGTAAGTGTGTGTACGAGTGAATGTGCATCTCATACTGTAACTGCTTCAAATACTTGACCAAGCTGGGCTCATTAGCATTTGCAGAAAATGTGGTAATTAAGACACTGTACAGCATGTGTGGTGGTGTCTTTTGAAATGACCAAAAGTGTATATAGACAGTATATACAGTATATCTAAGAAAATATATGTGAAGAGTGCATAGTGTTGGTATGTTCTGCGGTAGGACTTGAGTTTAAAAGAATGGGGATCAGTGTGTGAGGATGTAGTGATGCTACTGACTGAGCTCAGAGTGAGTTCTGGTACAGATCTCTGCCCTGTGTGTCAAAGAGTACTGTATTTAACTGGACTTTTAGGGAGAAATGTACAAATCCAGAAAATAAGGGATGTAACTGGATGCATGCTTTTATCCAGCAATTTGTTAAATAGACACAGATGATAATAGCAGTATCGCCTGTAGCTGTTTAAACCTCACTATTGTAGCAGCCATACTGTAGAGATCTGCTGGCCTGAACCACAGACATGCCACTAGGCAGCTTTTCCCTCAGCTGGCACATAGCTTTAGGTGTCTAAATGCAGCACCTGGGACTGATAGTGAAATTCAGATTATTTATTTAACTCAATGGTTGGCGAGTGTCTCTAGTGATGTGTGGTAGCACTGAGGGCAAATCTCTTACCACCCCAAAATGTGTGTTGTTGTGTGTGTTTAATGTAATTTCTGCACTTTTTGTAAACGCTGGACTGGCCACTTTTTGTTGAACTTGTATTTAGGATTGTCCAGGTAACTACTTAATACAGCGAGGTGGCTGGTCTTACCTTTACACCACCTTACCTCACCTTTTCTGTGTCCAACTTAGAGGTGTTTTATTCTCAGTGCCAACAAAAACAAAAAGAGACTCAAAAGTCCTGGCAGCTTTTTGTGAATCCAACTGACTTCAACAAAGGGATGCCAAAATTGTGTACAAAATCATTCAAGGGTCACTGTGAATACTTGGTACCAGCATAATAAGGTATATCAGATCTATCAACTTATTGATCTATTTGTGTGTTGAAGTATGTATAGCTGAACTGACAGGATACATATGCAGACCAAGAAGTGTTCTGGTTCCTGAATTTAAAATGGTGCGCAATACAAGCCGTTTAACTTTGTCTCCTGTATAGTAAATTAGATTGTATTAGGCTGGTCAAAGCATGAGAATGTGCCAAGCAACTTCCAAGCTCTCTTTGTATGTGTGTGCGTATGTATGTAAAAAAGTAACTTATTTATGATGCAAATATGGATTCTCTAGTGAGGGGAAGAAATGTTAACCAGGAGCAACAACTTTTTTTTTAGTTCATTTTTTTCCATGATCCAAATTGCAAAATATATCCTATGTAAAATCGGTCTTAACACCATTAGGTACGCCTTAAAAAATGCATCTGATCAGCACTGACTGAAGTGTTATTATGGTTATACATTTCTGTGCCTACCTGAAAATGTAATGTACTTTACTCTGCTTAGTGAGTGCATTTTTTTGTCTTTGTTTGCACTTAACTTGGTTTTGTGGCACATGAAGTATTCTTTGGTCTCCCAACTTCCACAATGTGAGGGAAAGTGATCAGATGAAGAAATATGAATAATAATATTGATGATAAAAATAGATGAGTGGTGTCAGTCTGTATGGTTTGAGTTTGTTGAAAATGAAAACAATACTGGGTTGTTCATTCACTTTTAAAGGTGCACTGTGTAACTTTTGAGATGGTGGATCTGTCACCTGCCTGCCTATAAGTAGACGCTATTGCTTTGTTTGGATTCTTCACAATATGACATTTAACTTACCTGTCTTGCATTTTCTTTCAGTTCAATTTATGTTGCACACTAGTTTGTGAGCGATGTCGCTTCTCCACAGACCTGATCTGTAACTTGGCCTGGTGGCTTCACTTGGTCCCATGGGAATGGATAAGCTAAATGCCATATTTTGTAACATTTCAGGCAAAGAAATATTATTTCCAAAGAGACAAGCGGGTGGGGGACCTTCATCTGAAATCCTTTTTTGTGTTTTATGCTCAACTATACTTCCCATAGTAGATCATCTGAATGAATTTATTGTGTTAGTTTTAATATTTTAACAAGATTACAATCACAGTCCATTTTAGTGCTTCTCTCTCATGGTTGAACTGAGGTAGGCCACAGCTCCTCTTGATAAAACACAAAGACATTTTCCAAAGACAACATCATACTAACACTTTCCAGGACTGTGTATTTGGAAGGTCTTCGTAAACACTGCACACAGAATTCATCTCCAGGGCTCTGACAATGGGAGGAACAGTGCCCTGCTCCATGGCTTTATTTGGGACTGGAGTCTTCAGGGGAACTCTCTGTTACAAACACAGGGCTCATAGTGTAAATACAGACACAGTTTGTCCATGTGTCATTATGTGAGGCGCGAGTTTACCAGAAGAATTACATGTGTTTTCAATGGACATGTGGCACTTCATGACACCAGTACACCCTGAACCGGAGTGTCTGCTGTTTTACACTCACACTGATGTACTGCATATGCTAAAAGAAACCAAATGCTGCTCTCAAAATTACCCACAATATAGGCTGAAGCGGTGTGAATGGCACTTGTTTTGACCTGGGTGAATTTACTTTTGACACATATTTACATTTCCCCCAGATTTTTCTAACCTGTCTAATACTCAGTAGATCAGGGGGTTTAATATAAGCAGATTTCAGAACAAACAGTGAATGATAATGTTGGGCCAAACCACCAACAAAACCTGATGGCCATAGACAATTGGCTTTTATTATTCTTTCTAATGCCTCTCCAATATTCATTTGCTTTTTGGTGTAAAGTTAAGAAAGAAAAAATAATAATATTGGTGACATTTGACATTTTTCAAAGCCTGCAGGTGTCACTGATAATAACTGTTTGAAATTGTTATCACACTTAATTTTATGTCACATATGTTGGACATGGGCTATCACAGTCAGCTGTCCACTTGTTTATGCTTGCGTATTATAATAACACTCCTTCTATAATAAGTGTTTGAGGGACTGTTCTTTGTGAGTGGGGCTCACAGGAGTAGGCAAGCTTCAAAATCTGCTCCTGCAGAGAGCTGCCTGCAGGAGATGGACACAAGAAAAGCAACAGCTGCAAGGCATTAGCATCGCGGTGAATATTAAACATCTCCAGTTTAACATTATTATAAGCGTCAATTTAAATGGGTTTATATGTTTATAATCCATCCTGTGACTGTAATAACAGGGCTGCTAAATCAACATTAAATAGCCTACTGAAACAATAATGACCAACATAAAGGCACACTTAACATTATGTCGTTCCACTGAGTGGCAGTATATAGATATTTTAGGAGAGTGTTTTGGGTGCAAATGGGTGCACCCTGTTGCCTTATTGAGGGGCTGTGACGTCACGGAGGTCCCATGCTGTACAGGTGACGTGTGTGTCGCCCCCTGCTGGTGACTGGAGCACAGTGGAGGAGAGGGGCCGAGGCGCACGAGAGATAGGAACGTCTCCTCCTGTTGCTGCTGTTTCGCAGGTTCCTCCACTGACCTTTCGGACCGCACACATGAAGAAGACCGGGAGCAGCTCTGCGTCTCTGCCCGTTTTGACTGACTCGGACCCGGGGAAGTTTCGTCTAGAACACCGCTAGATCTGAGCGGAACGACCAGGACTGTCTTTGCGAAGATTTTTACACAACTTGGCAAAGAACAAGTCACTGTTGCTAGGGGCATTGGTGGTGGTTTGATTTGAGCGAAGCTGCGTTTGAAGGGAAAGTAACTAACACGCGTGAAAAAGCGAGTACCAGATGTTTTTGGCGAATATGTGGCCGACTGAGACATGAGATCGGCTGCAGCGAGGCACCGGCGGCCCTTCCAGCGGTTGTGCTGCTGCGGAGTTGGGCTGCTCGCCGTGATTTGGCTCGCACAGCTCCAGGTCCTCCGGGAGCCAGGTGAGAGCGATCCTCTCTTTTACTCATCATCACTCAACACAAGACTACATGCATGGAGTAATTATTAGCCTGCATCTTCAACAATTCTACTCAATAGGCATACAATAGGATAGATATTTTGTCAATACAGTTAGTCGGATACATCTACAAACAAACCAAAAAAAAGTGATGTATAAAATGAAATTAACCTCTTGACATAGTAATATCAAAAACTTTTCCATTTTTTGGAGTTATCTTATAGTAATACACACCTTATAGTGCTAGACTTAATTGCTTTAATCCATAAATTGTAATTAATCCATGAAACATACAACTAATTCTACCCAGGCTACCCACAAATCTGTGCAATGGGCATATTGGTGATCACTTTAAATTAATACTCAACAATTAGTTCATTTTAAAATGTATTTTTATTCATATTGTACAACAAGTCTCTGACTCTCAGACACATCTCCACTATCAAATCCCACAGCGCTCATTGATTCACCACTACTGTTTGTCATGTTTGTTGCATAATATTAACTCACCATAGATTTCTATAGTTGCTTCTTAATGAGTGCCCCGGCGGTGTGTTGTAGTATCAGTCCTGAGCTCGTTATCCTGCCCTCACCTTTCTGGATGGGGTCACACACTGCTTCTGTGACTCATCTGTACATCTGCTCCTTTGTTATTATCGCAGTAAGACTGAGTGACATTTGATTTTTCCACCTCACTTCACACTTCAAACCCAATACCTTTTTTAATAATGTTACTTCAAATTGTGTGTGCGTGAACCAAGGCTGTAAAGGTCAGGCTCTTACAAATGGTTACTGCTATTATTACTTTTATGACATACTCTATGTCTTCTACTGTTTACAACACAAGACAACACAAGAGGTATCATTGGTTATCATCAATCTTATGTAACATGATAGCACCGGTTTCACATAGTAGCCTACATTTTTATGTAAGCTCTAAAGATCTAAAAGTTGTGATTTTTGCAAAAATGTTCTACAGTGGTATATTTGTGATGTGGAAGAACTAAATCAGTGTTTGTTTTTTTCAAGTAGAGCATATTGACTTATAAGGCTTTGTATTGGTAGGTTAGATTAATGACAGCATTTGGTATTTGGTGTCAAAATGTTGAAATATCATCTCAAATAGACTGCACACATATAACAGTGCAGATGATATGTAATGACAACCCAAACAGGACATAGGTGTATTGAACTGTTTTCCCAAATGAGAAAGTAAGGGGTTGTGTTACAGGAGCTCACCTGCATGGCCCCCATGGTGGTGTCTGTCTCCAAAGGAGCCGGTTTGTCCAGTCAATGAGGCACAATGACATTTCCTAAACTCTCTCTTTGGGAGACAAGTTCCCAACTGTTATCAGCTGTTTCTTTAAATAGCCCAGAAAAAGGCTCTGTCCATTTGGAGGAATCTAAATATTTTGCTGACTCATGACAAGGGCTTTTTCACATCCCTGTGTTTCTAAAAATGTTTAAACAGTTGTCAGTGTGAGGCCAGTTGACAGTGAGCAGTGCAGACAAAGTCCTCGCACTCGTGTCCTCAGATAAATACAGACTTAAGTTATTTACACTACTCTGCTCATTCACAGCCTGTGGAGACGATTAGGATATTTCCACACAAACACTGTCATCTGCTCACAGCTACTCTGAACCTGTACTCTGTCAGCACTAGGGCAGCACATACTGAATACCCATGGGTTGAATCTGCTGTTGGGAAACATGGAAACATGTTTTCTTTATATTAATGCTCTATAGTCTTGTCTGTGCATGTTCCATAAGAAAAACATGTCTTACACTAAATCAGCGTATTCCTACAAGCTTGTTTTTCACATGTGATGGTGCATTGTGTTAACTTTGAGTCCATGTCATATCTGTTTTACTGCAGTATTCCAGTTGTGACTGTCTCTGTGATAAGAATATTGACTTAAGTCAAAAATTTTTTTATAAAAAGTCTAATTTGGACTAGTTCTAAGTCTGATGCAAAATGGCAGGTTAGTAAATTAATTTGCTTTCCTTTATTAATTACATTAATATATCTATTATCAATCTCAATGAAAACACATATCCCAACAAGCCATATTCCATAGGACATGTCCCCAGTCGTTTATGTGTGGTGGTAAGAAGTAGAGAGATTTTCTTGCTTTGTGTAATGAGATGAGCTGGAGGTGACAGGCGCCCGCTCTTAAGCGCCAAAGTGGGCAGAGCCATCTGTGGCGATGGCACATTTGAATTTCACATGCTGCTCTTGATGCCACGACATGAAAGCTCAACTTAGCACTGCCCTCATCACACACACTGCTTGTGTTGGGAGCTACAAAGAAAGTCTACAGCCATAGTGGTGAGGCCCACACTGCAGACAGGGATAGAGAAGCTGGTGAAGGCCTCACTGATTAGAGAGAGGGTGAGGCTGAGTCAACCTGGAAGATCGTCCCTCTCTGTGATCGCTGTGCTGTCTCAGATCACCTGCCCAAAAGACCCTCCCTCTCACCTACCAGCACTGCTCCAACTCTACTGTAGAACCTTCTGCGCCATCTTTATTCAGGCTTGGAACATTTAAATTAAGTTTGAATTGAAATTTAAAGCTACATCTTCTCTTGTGCAGTGATTTGTGTATAGTATTCACCAAAAACAGTCTATAAACAAACTATTTTTATACAGGGTGGGCTCTGGCATAAGGTGTATATGAAATAAACTAACCACCAATTCTTCTCCAGAAAGCAGAGAGAGCGCAGATCAGCACTGGAGTCGAAAGCTGCTACAGTCAGACGAAAGCCTGAACCAGAGCGAGGAGGAGCCACGGACAGGTGACCCACACACGCTGTTATACACACATCCTGATATCTATAGGCCCAAACACATACATATAGTCCAGTATATGACCCCACGTGTGTGCTCTGTGCCCTCAGACACTGCACACAGTGTGTTTATGTGGAGAAACAGTATAGACAGGTGCAGCCTGTCCCCTGCAGGTGAAGGAAAGGTCACAGAGCATGCTCTATCACAGTTCCCAGACAAACAGCACAGATTAGATGTGCTCGAGTTGATGGCCTCTGCTTTGCTCCCGGCTTGTGTAAAGCAAAAAGACTTGTAGCCAACTAACTACCATAAACAGAAGCGTGTACCTCTGGTTCCCATGCTGATTAAGTGGCTGTACAAGCAGCATCCATCAGAACAGACAGCTTTATTATTAATATTTTTCAAGGAGAAAAATGCCTTTATTCAGGTACACTATAAGAATTTATCTCCTTAAATAAAGTTTAGTAAGCCTGTATTCTCATGTCATATCAGAGAGGCTTTGTCTGCACCAGCTTCCACTATTTTTTAGACCTGCTGCCATTTGCACAAATGTAAATGTAGTTGTACATAATCAAATATAACTAAGAGCCATAGGAGTAGTTGGAGTAGTTGGAGTAATAGGAGCAGTAAGAGTAGTTGGAGTAATAGGAGCTGTAGGTGCTGTAGGAGTTGTAGAGGAGCAGGAGGAGCTGTAGGAGCTGTAGGAGCAGTAGGAACAGTAGGAGCAGTAGGAACAGTAGGAGCAGTAGGAGCAGTAGGAGCTGTAGGAGCAGTAGGAACAGTAGGAGCAGTAGGAACAGTAGGAGCAGTAGGAACAGTAGGAGCAGTAGGTACTGTGGGTGCATGTCGGACTCGTCTCCACAGCAGTTGATGGTGATTACATAATCTGTGTGATTAAACGCCAGCGCTGGACCTCAGGATATTATCTGGGGATTGGACAGTAACATCAGCCCCCGGCTCCTTCTCCCTTATCCCTTCTCTGCTTAACAAGATGGAGACCCGCCTTCAGCTGACAAGGCCATTGTTGCTAAGCAACTGAATGCTAAATTTTGAAACCCGACAATTCTGTCTTTCAAGCATGAAAAGTGCAAACCAGGACCTAAAAATAGCGCAGGAGAGAGGCGTGTGCAAATGAGTCCATATGTTGTCAGTGAAAGGCCCTGTGTGGCTGAGACATGGTCAGATTTATTTTGGAGCAGGGGCTGAGGTCTTGGAGCAGACTGGAGAACACTGTTGACTGATTTGCATTTTTACATTAGATGTGCATCTCAAATAAACCCTAGGGAAAAGGACCATATTCGAGGTTCTATGGACCCTCGTACAGTTGGTAGAGGAGATTTTAGTCTCAGCTGGAGCTCTGTGCTGCAAGCGTCAGTATTGACCGAACACATAGAGTGAAGCCCTCTGCTGTTTAATCTGAGCTACATTCAAAGTGCCTCAAAGGGATGAGAATCAAAGACAAATGCATAATTGAATTTACATTACACCCTGAATGACATATTTATTTTTTGATTCCTCATGAAACATTCAGCTTGTACCTGGCCTCAGTGCTGTGGTTGTGATCCGTGAGCGCTCGATAAAAAAGCTGGACTCATATCAGCCTTAGATCAATAGCACCACTCTGCTCCCCCCACTCACTCTACTGTACTTTGTGGCAGCTTTTAACCTCACAGGCACAGTCTAATAAATACTCTATTTTCCAGTGTTCCGTTGTTACCTCTTTCAATACAAACTTTACCGGTAAATGTCTGGTCTTCTCATGTTGCTCATACTATAATTATGTGTTGTCAGAGTATGTAAAATTATGTCATACCAAAACCATTATTTCCTGTGGGTGTAGGATCTCTGTGTATTAAGTCTAAAGTAGGTAACAAATTAATTTGTACACATTTTTAATACTTATCTTCCATTGAAATAGGGACTTGAATGTCTGGAAAGGAAATGTCTGAACTTGAAGCCAGTCCAGTTAGTCTTGCTTGAGTCCTCTATCTTGTGTGGTGTTTTTTCCCTCACTGGCTCTCAGATCTCTCCTGAGGGTTGTAGGGAAAAATAAATATTTTTAGACGTTACAGTCCAGGGCGGCTGTCACTTCTATTTTTTTTATTTTTCATAAACTCAAA
This sequence comes from Odontamblyopus lacepedii, assembly GCA_034769755.1. Lineage (NCBI taxonomy): Eukaryota > Metazoa > Chordata > Actinopteri > Gobiiformes > Gobiidae > Odontamblyopus > Odontamblyopus lacepedii. The sequence continues at coordinate 19,530,330 of CM068352.1, forward strand.
CCCTGGGAAACAGAGATCCACCTCCCCCTTCCATCCAATCCTGCAGTCGCCTGGTCTATGGCATCCTACTGCCACCCATCGCAAAAAAGCTGACTGCCCCCAGGGAGAGGGTCACTATAGCAACTGTCTTCACCACAGCGACTCCAGGAAGCGTCGGCCTGTGCATGTGCATGAGCGCTGGACCTGGAGCTCATGCTGTGAGCCCGGCTAAGACTCTTCTTTACAAAAATGAGACAAGAGGAAGGTGAAGAGTAATCCTCAGACACAGCACAGATGTTCTGAGAGCAGGATCAGTCCTTGTTTGTTAGATAACACAAAGTTTACATGTTAAGCCCTGGAGACTTACCCACCAGCTCTGTGAATCTATGACAGCTGCCAGAGTGAAGACAGCTTTTCCTTGAACTGTCACAAATGGCCTCGTGTCTATGTCAGATGCCCTACCTGAACCTCAGTGGTACATAAGGACAAGAAATGAGTGTATATATGACTTGACTATGACTCTGACAGATTGTGAGTTCTTGTTAATTTAAGATATTTAGCAGTGCAAATCTTCTGAACTAAAATAAAATTTCCACAGTTCTCAGATGAAGCATTTTCAAATAGATTTCAGATATTGGATTAGGGCTGTGCAATTAATCCAATTAAAATGATCAATCTTTTCAATATAAAATACAATGAATTAATGAATGAACCTAGTATTTACAATGATGTGTGTGCATTTGATCTGCAAACCTGGAGCAAAACTGCTTGTCTAATCGAGTCACTTTGAAAACAAAAGTGCATATTTCAGATCTATACTTTCTCCTCAAGTTCATTTTGACAGTTAATAAATAACTGTGACTTTGCCATAATTGAACAGCCCTATACTGGACCCCCATTCTCCTGCTCCTCATTTTCTGCTGCTCTGCTCTGCCCTGGGCTTATTGTGAGCTCACCGACCACTGTTGTCTCACAGCACTATAGCTATTTATAGCCTTCCTCTCCCCACTACTTTATATTCACTCAGCTCACCCTCCCAGTTGTAAATTGGAGCAGATCTGATTCCCGTCTGTGTTGCTGTCAGATGAACTATTATAGAGGTTGTCATTAACGTATTCTCCTCTTTATATACTGGGGACAGAACAGGGGGCAGCTGAATGTCTTCTGTCTCTCTCCAGAAGGATTGTGGGCTGTACCGTGTCTCTGAGATGTATATAAAAAGAAGCAAATCAATGAAACTAATACATATGATAAATATTTCAACAGACAATAACATTTAAAACCACATACACATAATCAAATATCGTATTGTTCACATCATATCTGTGTGTCTGCAGCCATCCATGAGTTTCCAAAGGACATCTTCTCAAAAGAAGAGCGGAAGAATGGGGCTGTGTGCCTGCATGCTCTATGTGTAAGAGTCTTGAGCATATTGTTGGTGTGTTTGAAGCTATGTTCAGTAGACATTTGTTATTTTATCTCTAGGCCATCTACATGTTTTATGCTCTGGCCATTGTTTGCGATGATTACTTCGTCCCTTCCCTTGAGAAAATATCGGAGGCAAGTTTTGATACACTATGCTGTTAATACATTTATGTTTTTTGTGGAAACTTGCATACACCTCATATTTTGATTGTTTTTCCTGATGTTACAGAACCTGCAGCTCAGTGAAGATGTCGCTGGGGCCACATTTATGGCAGCAGGGAGTTCAGCCCCAGAGCTTTTTACTTCTCTGATTGGTATGTGTTGTGTGTTTTGTACAATTACATTTTGCTAATGTTATTAGTTTGTCATTTGTTTGACCAGCATTATACATATGCTCCCTGGACTGTGGCACACAAGCCTTAAAACTACATTACCCACAAATCGTTCACAGTGCCTCAAAAAATTGGTACAACTTAAAATTTAACCAGTTTCAATGCATGTTTAGCAGACACACCAATAGTTAAGATGTTAATTATTTAAGATTTTAATTTATGATAATACAAAATACCACCTTGTCAAAGCCTGATCCCGTCAGATCTCAGAAGCTAAGCTAGGGTTAGTACTTGGACGGGAGACCGCTGGGAACACCAGGTGCCACATTGGGGCGCCAGTGGCAAAAACTGTCATTGTGTCCTTAGGCAAGACACTTCACCTACGTTGTCTAGTAAGAAAGTGGAGTGTGTGAATGTTGGTGGTGGTCAGATGGGCAGATGGCGCAGATTGGCAGCCTCACTTCTGTCAATCTGTCCCAGGGCAGCTGGGGCTACAGTTGTAGCTTGTCACCACCAAGTGTAGAGTGAATGAACAATGTAAACTGTAAAGCACTTTGGGTGTCTCGAAAAACGCTGTATAAATGCAATGATTAATTAAATTTTTTTTAAAAAAAGGTTTTAGCTGGCAAATCTGTCAAACAGATGTTAAAAACAGGCCTAGAGTATAAAACATTTTCATCTTGTGGAAATGGAGTTGCTTGCAATTTAAAGAAGATTATAATTGCTGCCTTAACAATTTGCTGATTATAGTCAATCAAATTGTGATTTCAACTGGAGCACACACATCCTGTTGCATTAGATGCTGTTTACACTTTGGATTGACTTGTGACTTGGTTAGTAGAGCCTAATGGTGAATAATTTGCCTTTTTGCCCATAGCTGCAAGCTCTGCTCACGTGTTTAGATGAATACATGAATAGTGCTGTCCATGACACTATCCTTGTGTACAGGGGTGTTCATCACAAAGGGGGATGTGGGAGTGGGCACCATCGTTGGCTCAGCTGTCTTCAACATCCTGGTCATCATCGGCCTCAGCGGGATCTTCGCAGGACAGGTAGAAACCAGCTGCACTCATAATATCTGATCAGAATATGAGCTGTGAACTCTCACCACTCTGATTTCAGACTGTGGTACTGACCTGGTGGCCTCTGTTTCGAGATTCAATGTACTACATCCTGTCTGTGCTCACACTCATCCTGGTAAGATATCAGCAGTACTGTAGTTTGTGTTTAAGATATTCTTTGTTTTAAAGTCTCTGCTACTTCCACAGGTCATCTATGATGACAAAGTGGTCTGGTGAGTTTAATCTGAATTATACTCTGTCATATATGCTGCATATGTAGTGGAAGCAGAGTGAAAATCTCTTAGCATTCTTCTATTCCCCATCTGAAATTTCCCCATTGTGGGACAAATAAAGGATATCTTATCTTATCTTATCTTATTTGTGTATAAAAACATAAACTGTATTTCGTGAGAATCCAAATGACAGTTTAATGCTTCTGTTTATAGAGCTTATTTATGTGCTCTAAAGGCCACTGAGATTCACGCCTCTGACATGTGTTTGGGGTCAAAGCTGAGTAAAAGTTTGTGCCTTTCAGTTGGTTTAATGAAACTAAAGATTTATTTGTATCCACAGTATTCATTAGTGATGTACAGGTTAAGCTCTTAGTCAGTTTAGCCAGCCAAGGCTTCACCTTATTCCACCTCAGCACCGTTCCTCTGGAAACAGAGCTCACAATGCATGAGATGGGAATCTGCTGATGTGCATGTCTGGACTTTATTCTATGGATTAACCCATACCTCAAGAATAAACTAAACATATATTCTGTGTGAAGGTGGGAATCCATTTTGCTCATGACATTGTATGGAATCTACATAATAATCATGAAGTAAGTAACAGAACGTACATATTATGTTCGAGTTTTTAAAAAAGAGATAATCTCAGCAATGTCCATGACTTCTGCAGATTTAATTCCCCAATCTCAGCATTTGTTATGCGCCGGTGCCAGAGCACAGTGCCGTGCTGCTCCAGGTCTGAACAGGCACGAGATGACAAGATGGTGGATGAGGCAGCTGCTATCAACACATCCATTGTGCTCCTGAGTAAAGGTGATTTAAGGACAGACTTGAGGCTTCATAAGTGCTTTCTGCACTGTCTAACAGTGTTTCTGTCTGTTTAACAGCTCAAAGTCATGGAGCAGAGCCTGGCCCTGTGATCATGGTGGATGAGTTGCTCATCCTGAACCCTCACAAACTGTCCTTCTCTGAGGCCGGCCTGCGCATCATGATCACTCCGCACTTCTCTCCTCGCACTCGGCTCACCATGGCAGGACGCATGCTCATCAGTGAGGTCAGTACAGTCAGACATATCTGAGCCTGGACCACTGAACCAGAGATGGAGTAATGCACATTTGTCTCCTGTGATTGGTAGAGACAGAGGCTGATTCGGAACTCCAAGAGCCAGAGGGATGAAGCTGGACCCGGGTCCAGACGGACATCCAGCTGCAGCAGTGTAAAGAGGACCGCCTCCTACAGTCTGGAGAACGGAGGGGGGCGCTCCCAGGTCGGAGATACAGAGTCTGGAGGGAAACAGGGGGCAGAGGAGGGGCACCCTGAGGAAGCGGAGGATGATGGGATCTTCAGTCCTTGGCATATTCCAGGTAATGTTAATATATTTGACATAAAGCCAGAGAAGCATATGTTTGATGAGGTGATGTTACGCTCCTGTGCAGGAGGCTGTGGTGCGAGACTGAAGTGGGTGACCACGTGGCCTCTGGGTGTTCTGCTCTACTGCACTGTGCCCAACTGCCTTCAGCCACGATGGCACCGATGGTTCATGGTCACCTTTGTAGCGTCCACTTTGTGGATCGCAGTGTTCTCCTACCTCATGGTGTGGATGGTAAGAGTCATAGAATAGAGATCTCATTTATTGAACAAATATAATTGATAATCACTGGACACAAGAAAACAAAAGGAGCACATGAAACATGAATTTTAAAGATGTATTCTCTCAGGTCACCATCATCAGCTCCACACTGGACATCCCAGACTACATTATGGGCATCACGTTCCTGGCAGCAGGGACCAGTGTCCCGGACTGCATGGCCAGTTTGATTGTGGCACGACAAGGTAAAGCATAACCTGTAACAGCTTTTGCTGTGAGCCTCTTCTTTATCTTAGCTCACTGTGTCTCTTACAGGGATGGGGGACATGGCAGTGTCCAACTCCATCGGCAGTAACATCTTTGACATCCTGTTGGGGCTGGGCTTCCCCTGGGCACTGCGCACCCTGGTGGTGGACCATGGATCAGTGGTAAGTACTCAGTGTTAGCACTTAGCAGTCGCAGGCTCTGGCTGAAGCATTGATGTTATCTTGTGTTCCAGGTTCACATTAATAATAAAGGACTGGTCTATTCGGTTGTCTTGCTGTTGGCCTCTGTATTACTGACAGTGAGTTGATACTCATTACTAGTTAAATTAGCTTATTACACAGTAACTGTTTCTAAGGTGAATTGCATATATTGTGTATTTTGTGCTCCTGATCAGGTAATGAGTGTACATCTAAACCACTGGAAGCTGGACCGTCGCCTGGGCTTTGGCCTAATGTTCCTCTATGCCATCTTCTTACTCTGCTCCATCCTCTTTGGACAGATGTGAGACCTCCGGGTCAGGGCTCATCCAAGCCAAGTACCACCCTCACCAAGATGCTGTTTCCTGAAGCCAAATAAGGCAGGGCTGTTCTGTATCTGGTATCAAGCACTCTCTGACAGTGGGGTAACGTGGACCACTACAAGACCAAACCAAAAGTGTGAAGGGCACAGAAAGAAGCATACAGCTATCTCTGCCAGTGAATATTTTGTCCTTCCTTGTGTTTTCTTTCCAGGGGAAGCAATAAATTGCTTAAGCTCGAGTTGAGCTTTAGTATAACAATACCATGAGACAACATCCAGTAACATGACATGATATTCAGTGCCACTTAATGGTTTGAGTTCTTTTTCTTCTGCACTTTACAAAGTGTAGTTTAAAGGCTATTTATTTATTTAAAGAATAATCTTGGGTGAATTTGATACCACAATGCCCTATTTGAATGTTTAGTAGATTGACTTTAATCATATTTGAACCCATCAGTTGAAATACATTACTGTGTTGGCGTCAGCCTCTACTACTGTGCGTGTATTTGAATGTAACTTAACTGTGGTTATTGTGGATATTTCTGGTATTTTAAATGCACAGCAGGGAGTAATGACATACCAAGCACAGATAGAGATTTACTTAAATTTTGAGTTGTGGAGGGCACAGTGTGCCCCAGTATTGCATAAAATAAGTTTAAAACAACTATGGATCCACCAACAAACAAAATAATATTTAGAAGTGAGTGCCGTTAAGTCTTACAACTTTAAATCGTATTACTTAGACTCAAATAATTACTTAAATATTACTATTGTTTGTTGTGGAGGTGTTGAAGGTTGAATTTGCACTTTGGTGAAACGTTTTATCACAAAGCTTCAGGACAAAAGAAGCCACGGGCTGCATACAATCTGCAATAATAAAACCACATTTAACTGTAGTGTACACTGTACATGTGTTATATGACAGAATGATGCTGCAAACTGCTGCTCTTTAGCTCAGTAGAGAACACATTACAAACAGGGGACTTTTGAAGCATGTTTAAGGATGTCTTGGTGCCACTACTATTAATAAAGTTCCAGATAGAAAGATATTTTTATGGCTGTTGTTTTAGATACAGGTATTTGTATTGATTAGATTTTACAAACTATGAATGTTTGACAAAGTTGCAGTATAACAGATTATGTAGCCTAGACTTATTATTATTTTGTGAATTGTTGGGTGAATGGATTTGAACACAATGGTTGAGCTGGGTTTGTTCAGTATTATATTAGTGACACACAGACACATTACAATTAATCCTGTTTACAACACAACACTTTAATGTATTGTAGGTAAATATGTGCTGTAGCGACTGTAGCCTTGTACAACTAAAAGTGCAAATTTCTACTTGTACATTTGATATATTTATGGGGTTAAATACAATGCCCAATTATATTAAAGCTTGAAGAAACAGTTGTTATAATCTTATGGTCATAGTTTATAGCTTATTGTAATACCAAAATCCCACTAGATTAAAGTGTGGCATGTAATCATTTGTGTGGGGATCAGTGATAAATCCACAAGTGAAAGACTTTAAATACTAAATATGTTGTTTAAGACCAGTCATGGCACATTTTTACATTGCTTTTTTATGTCAAGTTATTTGTTTTATTTCATTTTTTTTTAATCTTGTGACTTAACAGCACGCTTCCTCATATATAAATATATATAGTGCTGTAATGTTAAACTGATTGCTTTAGAGATTGCTTGAATCATAGAGGACTGTTGTATTTTGAGTGCAATAAAACGTGCAATAAGAGCTTGGGCTTTTTCTCTCCATTGGTTTTAGTGAATCACTGGCTGCCATCTAGTGGACAAATAGATTCATAGCAATTACATTTTTTGACATACAAATACATTTCCAGTGTCTTATAAATGTAATATTATTTTACAAACTCCTCTCATCCTCTTCCCTGCCCCCCTTTGGTCCCTCCCATTGTCCTGCCCTGACTCCTGCTTTGGGATTCAAGCTTTGAGGCTTTAAGTAGTGAACTAGCTCATCTGTTTATCTTTACCCTCCAAGTTTCCCCTTATTACTTCATTGCCTCACTGTCCCAGATCTCTCCCAACTGTCACCAAAAGCCCAGTAACCCACGCTACAATCCTCTCAATACATATTTAAACTGGTTCATCTCATTGAAAATATCTTCTGGAATCAGTTATTATTAAGGATATTATACAGTTGCATAATATTTTTCAATTAGCTTTCTCCCCTATGCACTAAGGTGGTAGAATGTTTTAAATCAACCACTGGATGCCACTTATTTCAATAAAATGAAACAAAGTAAAAAATTTGAGGCTAGAATTTATTTTCTTGGAGAAAACAAACAAACCAGTCCATCACATTCCCAAATAAAATATCACCTACAATTACATACCTACTGCAGCATTCTGTAACTTGCCTGCCAAATCCAGAATGGTCTCTGTTATACAGATTACTAAAATTTGGCCTGACATGAACACATTTACCTCACCTAAGGTTAACAGAGTTTAATGTTTTGCTCATTGATTCTGCAGAAATCCACACTTTTTCCTTTATTTTTTCAAATATAGACAGACCAAGTGTGCTCAATTAACTAATCCACCTATCAATCACGCCCATCTGAAAAATGGGGAGATTCACTGATGAATCACATATTCGTAAAGTACTGAAGTGAGTATTCTGGATGCCAGGCATTTCTGTAACATCAGCTCAGCGTCAACTCATCTACTGTATTGCTTTCACCGTGTAAGTTTCATCAACAAACATTTTTATTTCACCATATTAACAGCTTTGCTACATGTCGTTCGAGTCACCTGAAGAGCTGATTACCGAGGTGACTGTTTCTCATAAAGACCCACATTGAAGTGACATTTCAGAACATAATGATGTATATAAAAACAAAGAGCAGATATGTGCTATAGGCTATGCCACTGTCTCTAAATACTTGAATTGGGAAAATAACCCATGGTATAGTTGTATAAGGTAAGTTGGCTTTTGAACATGATATTGTGGTTAATTTATATTACAGCATTCCCCAACACCTTTACCAGCTTCTACTTAGCTATTAAAATGAGCAGACACTTACAGGGCATGTCTGGAAATTTAACTGTGCGTAGTACACAAATGCAGTTAAAGCAGATGAGATCCGTCTCCCAATGGTCTGTCCTGCTGATCTACAACATGTATGTGTTAAATATAGTCTAAAGACTGTCAAACACTTAATGGAAAGAGCACTGAAAAATAAATACGGTGACAATGAGTTGGGGGGGATAATAGAGAAACATTCATACCAATAATGCAACACCAACTTGAAATTGGTGGCCATTCGCCACAGTAAACAAACTGGAGTTTAAACTTGCTCAAATCAGTTCAGCTTTAACACATCTTCATCTGCACAAAATTACAGTAAAATGTGCACTATATGTGCCACAGTTTAAAAATTACCTATTGAGCGGATATCATCACATTTTTGTTTTGTTTAAACAATATACGGTAATATAACTGAAGTTGTAACTGAAGACTCTGACCATTTTGATTAATATGGCAGTGGATGATTGAATAAAATCATCTTTAAAATCCTGTAATTACAAATAAATTATTATTATTCAGCAGTGCCATAACACGTGAGCTATGGATTTAAATTTCCATATTGAAGAGGGCACCATTTCTATATATTATATGATAACTTTTCCCAATTGTATGCTACTATAAGCCATAGAAATATATAAATATATTTGTATTTATGTGAACAAACCATAACCAGTTATTTCTGTACTGGTCTTGCTAAAACAACCAGGGACACATGTCTCGGTTATGTATGAGGGAAAATTCGGTTATAAGGTTGTTTTTCATGTTTTAAATGGCAAAATGAGAAATGAAAAACTATAGTCCTGGGACTGTGCATACAACAGTATGAGAGTCAAATTAACCGAGGCAAGTTGTACTTCCCTTTTTGCTCTCAAACTATCAGAGGATGGGGTTTGGAGGGATGGTATGCAGACTGCAGAGAGAGAGCAGGAGAGCAGACATCATGACTGAGGTGCATTCTGGTAAATGGAGGCTTTGTCTTTTAAAAGGGCCAGGCATAGATGACAGCTCCAGCTACCTGTTCAGAAGAAGCAAAATGAACACAGTGATTAGTCAAAGACATTCTTAATAAGCCACTTGGTGTATTGTCTTCTTCTTACCCTCAGGAGGTTCTGCCATGGGAGGGTTGAGACAGTACATGTGGTAACCTCGATCGCAGTCGTCACAAAACAGAAGCTGATCCTAGGACAACAGCCCATTACTCTGGTGTATTCACATTTTTGAACCAATTCAATAGCCTATATTCACAAATGAACTTTTCACTTTCAGAAAATAATAACAACATGTATTTAATGTATGTTTCTGGATAAAACATAATTTGATGCATGATTGTGTAGACATCAAGACATATTTCAGCAAATTTCAAATATATGGGCACACAGACTGGGGCTTGGAAAAAATATAGATGCCAAATACCGGTAAAATATCAGAGCAATTCAGATATCTGGGAAAACCCACCAGAATTACCAAGTTTAATTTAATTAAACTACATATACAAAGTCTCGCACTCACATCATTTTCCGAGGTGCCACACATGTTGCAGCACTTGCATTCAATGCACTGCCATCGATACGTCTTCACAGCAGCCATCATGATCGGAGTGAACTGCAGACATGAGGGATGGCCTACAACAGACCAACAACAGTCTGTAAACGTGGATTTCTTTTGGGCAGGACTTAACTTTAGACTCTAGCACGGTAATAGCATGGTTCATATCATTTTAATTATGGTAATTCCTCGTGGAACTGAACACATCTGTCAGTCTATTTTATTTCATGGTAGGGCTGTGCATTTAATCACATTTTAATCAAGACTGACATTCAGTCATTCCTAATTGTCAATCATGAGCTTGGATCTTTTTAATTGGTCAGTAAAAGCATGTGGTTTGGAGCAGAATTCAGAATTTGGAGGAAGACATTTAGCCTATTTGGGTTATCTGCTAATTAATAAAATAGTTTGTTGCGGAAAGAAATATTGAAACACAATTTGTGTTTAATAAAACAAAATAAAACTGAAAATTGTGATCAATCTAAACGTTTTACATAAAAAGGTGCATTATGTAACTTTTCAGGTGGTGGCCTGACGCATGTTTTTTGTTTTAGCAATAAAAAACACCTATAGCATAATACATTCAAGACTGATGAGTAATAACAGGTACAAAGGCAGGTGCAGAAAATCCCATTGTGGACCTTTAATCTTTCTGTCGCTGTCAAAACAATTTCATGTTTCTATTATTTAAAGAGTGTGTTGAACCTACCTGAGCGTCCACAGTCGGAGCATGACACTAGCTCCTCTGATTGGCCGGTCTTGTGGTTGGTTTTGGAGTCCCCCAGGCAAAAGTCACAGTAGTTATTGGGCAAAGCAAGGCCATCTGGGCCTTTCTTTGGAGCTGCAAAGATAGATAAGATAGATGAGATAGACAGACAGATAAGATCGATAAGACAGATAAACAAAAGATTGTAGGTTTGTTCCTGAGGTTGTCCTTTAGGTAAAAACTCACTGGCACTTACTTTTCGGCTCCTCGTGATGTGGCAGAGGAGGTTCAAGGTCCAAGTCATCCTTCTCCTCTCCTTCCTCATCCACCAGGTGGGAGTGGGCGTAGTGATAGCTCAGGCCCGGGCGGTTCTTGTAACGCTTCCCACAAACTGTCAAGAAATTAAACATGCACATACTTATACTGGTTATCTGCAGGATTCTAAGATTAAGGGTCTATATGGTTAATGCTAATATTTTATTTTGGTTAATAGTTTTCACTTTGGTTCTTTTTAAAGTTATTTATCTAATTAGACCTCTACTAAAAGCCTAATAATAACATTTAATTTGAAGTTGTCAGTTATCCTAATGATATGCCTGCTTTGTGAATCTTAACTGACAAAGCTGCCATTGTGAACCCATTGCTATAAGAGGATTTGAGGCTTGTCACAAGATGAGGCAAAACCCCCACAGAAAAAGGCTTTTCCTTACGAACGTGTATAAGGAATCAAATTACACCCAATTACAACCCCAAATTTTTCTCAAAACAATTACAAAAGTGCTCAGTGGGGATCGGGAAATGTAATGCATCATGGAACATAAAAATGAGACACAGGACAACAGGACTTTCCCCTGGGAGATGGAGGGTTATAAATAATAACACATAGATTTTAAATGCACTTTTCTACTGAACTACAATTAAACCATGGTGAATAACATGGACCAAAAATAGAGAGTAGGGACAAAGACAGAACAAGTGAAATGAGAGAAAAATACCTCTTTCAGAAGGTTTGGAAATATGCTTTTGTTTGAAAGTGTCTGGAAGAGAGAGGGAAAACAGAGCAGAGACAGACACTCAGAGAAATAAGATCAAAGACTAGCACAGATTAGCTACAGTCGACTGAGGATAGCAGAGCACCAGAGGACAAAACAGGAAGTGCAGCGCGGAAGTGAAAGAAGGACTTCCCCTTTAGCAACAAATAATCTACAGTTAAAAAGAATATATAAATTAAGATTATGAGATTAAAAACTCTATATAAAAGATTATTCCAAAAAATGTAAATATTAAACAACAACTCTACTTGAATCTAACACATACATATTACATAATAAGACCACAGACACTTTTAATTTTCATTGTACTCACTGTCACAGGCATAGGGCTTGTCTCTGTCCTCTTGGGCAGCTGCATCCAGTTTCTTCCGGTTGCTGCCCACACCTCGTCCCTTAAAGCAGAATTCAAAATATAATTCAATAATTCTTTAGCATCAGTATTTTACTTTATATCCTGTCCATGCATGTAAAGCACCTTGCCCTTTCCTTTTCCCCTTCGTTTCGGTGTGTCCTCCTCATAATCCTCATCGTCCAGGTCATCCAAGAAGTCATCTGGCTCAAGAATTCTCTGCAGTGACAAGAATAGACAGAGTTAGACTGTGCGGGGCAATAGGGCAATAGTATAAGTATTTTCCATGAATCTAAATCAACACCTTTCTAGCGCGGGAGGCAGGGTTCAGACCTCCAGTGTAGTCACTCATGTTGGATTCCTCTTCAGAGCCACGAAGCTCTGTTCTTTTGTCTAAAGTGTCTCCCTTCAGCAGCGCCTCAAGACTACTGCCATCCGACGACAACATAGAGTCCTTTTTCAAACCTAAATCCAGCTCTAAGATTTAAAAACATACAAGGTGTGTTAAGTTGGTACATTAAATGTAATGCACCACAAAAGTTATATGATTTTGATATAAAACATGTAAACAACATGACAAAGTGAGGTTTAAGGAACAGTTACTTTTTCCTTATGATCCCTTAGATGCAGCCGAGATATATTTTTATTACTTTATTGCTATAATTTATTTTATTTGTACTTGTAAATATACATTTATATAATTATGCCTATGCATATGCTTTGACATCAGTCTCTTGCTACTTCTGCTCTTGATGCGAATTTATTATTACCATTTATATTTTTGCTCTTTGTTATTATATTATATTGTGATGTGTGAGCTACTGTGTCCAAGTAATTTCCCTTGTGGATCAATAAAGTTTGTCTAAGTCTAAGTGACTTAATTAGCAAGTAACTACAAGAGCTCTGTACTTCCTTTGTGTAACCAGTACTATTTTTTGTCTTTTTTTACATCAAATGTAGTGTGATAGACAAATAAAACACATAAAACATATACCGGTACACTGCTGTTATTTATAATATTCTATATGTTGTATACCCGTCTTCAGCTGAGGGAAGATCAGACGTGGGTCCTCAGGAGGATGAGCTCTCCGTCGCTTTCTCCATCTTCTGGAAGGATAAGTGTACAGCTGCCCAGGAGCCATGCCTAAAACATAAATAGAACCGTTTTAGAAAAGGTATGAAAGGAAATGCAATTAACCTACACAAGGGACCTTCTTCACACAGTGCTTGAATGAATTCTTTCTTATCCTAATGGCCTTAGAGGTTACATGTGGTCACTTTAAAGAGATAGACTATGAATTCAAAGAGCAGTCACATGATTTGAATCACCTGGTCCTCTGTGCCTCTTCTCCATCCAAATGTAACAGTTGCTCTGGGCAACGCCGGTCTGAGAGTCCAAGAAGGGCATGCGCACGCTTCTCTCTGCACACAGTCGGGTGTTGTAGTTATGACACTGCTCCAGGGCATCTCTGTAGCACTGATCTCCCAACCTAAAAGATAGACACATCAATATCAGGAGCAGCTTTTCACAGAAATATAAACTAAAAAAAGGGGTTTGAAATCTTAGCAGGTGACATCTTGTTTATTTATGTGTTAATAGTAACAACAATCATCAACAAGTTCGTCTTTTCTGAATGTAGTAATTACTAGTAGGTACATTGCAAAGGATTTTTGTACTACCCAGATATTACATTTTAACATTTTAAAAGTTTTACACTACGTTTTTTCATGACCAGTAGATTTCATTACTTATGTACTCAAATAAAACCTTGTAAAGCAGAAAATGGGTGAAAAACGTATACTTTGTCTCAACTTTGTCTGCTTTGGTATTTGACCAATAACAAGGGTTACCACCATAAAACTGACCAAAACTGAGCTAATGTATGCAGTCTGTGCGCACAGACATATGACAATATAGGCAGCTGAGATCAAAGCAGGTTTGACAAGCCCAAAACGGCCGCTTTGATTAAGTTACACCGATATTAAGCACTACAAATGACACACAAGCTGTAAGCTAGGTCAATATCCAGTATATAATAAGTAAAGCTACTGTTTCATTCATTCTATAGTTATTGCCTTAATGCTAACGCACACTTTGGTTAGTAGCGTGTTAGCAACTGTCGCCTGTTTTGCGATAAGATTAGCACAGTAATTAGTTAGCCGACAAGCTAAACGCACACCTCAAGTTAATAACACTTGTTAAAAGAGCAAATCTATTATAATAATAGCAGTGTTTGTGCTGGTCGTGTTCTTATAAGGTCCTTTATGAATGTCATAAATAGAGTTGCTAACTATTCCACTTCCACTCTCCAGGATGTGAGCACACGACGGTCCGACATGACTGTCCTAAAGGTCCTAACACCAACTGTGCAGAAGGGAACAAGTGACACGTCTGACAGCTATTTAACACGTAAATGTTTGAGTATAAAGTCACTGTAACATTGATTAAAGCTGAAATATAGATGAGCAAAAGTACCACACTTACAGTTTGACAACATTCTCAACAACAGCTGCCATCTTGCTTTTATAACACGGAAAGTGACTGTAGCGTATTAGGATCAGCCCCGCTGCAAATACAGGAGGAACAGGGCCCCCTACTGCTTATAACGCAGTAATGCATGGACATCATAGACTATAAACCATACATATACCAGTACAGACATGGTATAAAGATGTATACAGTCTGGAATGGACACTAAATCCCTCCACTCTGTCAGATTCCTTCACAGTTCACAGTATTTTATCATGTTCGCTTCAAACTTTACACATACATAATACTGAACTCGATCAAATGTAGGCTACATTGAATTTCTGTCTTATTTTGTTACAGCAATTTTGTTCACACTCACTATAAAAAGATAAGGGCTAGAAGTATTCTGATCATTTTCATCAAAACAACAACTTTCTAACAAATGGACTGGAAATTCCTTATGGTAGGCCTATGGGAAATTATGAATCCCACATTTGAGAAGTATTCTAGGATCTTCCTGAGAGAGAGAACAAAACACGCCATTGTTTGATTAAACCATATTTTATTATTCCTAATAATAGATGTCGATACACAAGTCAACAAACATTATTTTCCAATTCGTAATGAAAATGCTCCACAGCACACTGACATCGTGTGGAAGCAGTCTGGTATTACAGACACGTACCTGAAAATGGACAGAAGTTATACTTTTTGCAATAAGTTGCATTAGTAACAGTAGTAGTAATAGTAACAACAGTAGCAATAATGATAACAATAGTAATTAACTGTAGTGGCAATAACATCTCTGAATTACAGAGGGAGAAACAGACATTCATCAAAAGCATTGAGAATATTTGAAGGTCGGCTGACAGATTTATCAAATGCTGCAAGACTGACAACTAGATGTAAAAATAAAAACTCCAATCTGATGACTAGTCTCCTGCCTTCTATAAAAGGAAGCTCAACTTGTTATCAGTCCCTGTTTACCCATATTGAATACTTACAAATAAAAGTTGTTCAATACGTTAAAAGTAAGGTTATCAACAAAATTAATTAATTTAATTTAATGGTCAAAGCTCAATAACAGCACAGTGCTATTCTTAGTACCAAATGCAACACCATAGTATAGCCAGACGATGACACTTGCACAAAACCAGTTTGCCAGGAAAACTGAGTAGAACTGTGTTAAATATACAGTGCTGTTAACGTGCAGCAGTCAACGAATTTGTGAAAGGATAAGAATCATTGTTGCCTCAGGTGACCAATTTGGCCAAACTAATTGGAGTCCTTCACATTCCAGTGAGCAGGTAAGAAAATACACTATGTCAACTTAAACTCTTAATATTAACTAGTTCTCTTCTGAGATTGGTGATTGTTCTAAAAAGGTGATTAGTTTGGACTAAACATGCCTCCATTCAAAATTGTGCACAATTTACAGAAACTGTACTGGCTCACCTATGTATGCAATGACTCTATTCACATTGTAGTTTAATTTCAGTCTATTTAACTCAAGCTAGACACCAGGAACCAAAAAAAGTGTCACAAACAACACATCTACCTGAAGAACGCCTTAAACATCAAGCGCTATTAACTTTGTCCATGCTCTGATATTAAGTTAAGGGGAGTATTTGGCTGTCCTAGAGGACACACATTCATTTGGTAGTACATTTTTATTCCAACATTTTAGTTTACAGAACGAGACCTTTGTGCACATTCCAGTTAATATCTCTTAACACAGTGGGCTTTTGGATCTGTACAATAATTAGTGAATGAATTGCATATATTTCTAAATGCCTGTGTCAAATTAAACAGCTGCATTTTGACAAAAAAAAAATTATATATATTTTTTAATAATAATAATAATGTTTCCCGTTAATTCTGACCAGTGCATTATTTATTTTATAAATTGTATGCCCTCCCTTGTATGTGTTTTAGCCTTGGGGTGTCCATGTACAGTAGCCCAGTGGTATATTAATAGTAAAAACACACAAATAAAACTATATAAAATTACACCAAAAATTAGCACAAGTGTTTAAAAGAAAAAAAGTCTGTCTCATTTTAACATATCATTTTGCGGTTTAAACCTGAATCCCTGACATACATTAGATCATTGCCACATGGCACAATTGACATTTTTCTCTCTAAGAAACTTTTTCAAGGGCAGTTTGAATGGAGGCTGGGGCAATGGTGTGATTTTGTGTAGTGGGTTCAAGTAAGGCTCAGTACATCACATTCTGTACTGCCGGTCCCATCACAGCTCCTCTCCCATCAGACAGTGTGCTTCAGCGTTAGTCTATAGTCCACTCTGCCCTCAACTTTAATGATCGAGAACAGAAATATGAGGAACATCACAAATTACATCAGTGAGAAATCATAAACAAAGAACAATATCAATTCCAAAAATACAAGTAGGGCTTTTTGAGTTTGTCTGCATTTGTGCATGGAAAAAGCAGCATCCATCTGGCCATATTTGATCCATAAAAACATAAACGTGCAAACTTCACAGCACCACAACTCTCTCACGCACACACTCACTAGAAAACTAATTCCTCTGCTTTATACACTAAAAGTCATTAATAAAGCAGAAAAAAGAATTGAAAAAATAATAAAGGCAAATTTTAAGGAAGTAAAATAAAATAAAAAACACTTAATTAAATATACTGTATTGTATTGTGTTTCTCAATAAATTTCATGGTCACTTACTGCACACACACCTAGAAATAAAAGAACTTTATTTCTTAAAACCTTATGAACTGATTTTCCTAAAAAGAAATTATAATAAAATAAAATAATTTTTAAAACGTACAAGGGGCAAGCCAAAACATCCTCTGCTAATTTAACCATATGTTTTTTGCACAACATGAATCAAGATCATCTACGGTCAAAGTCATTAGTCTATTTTTCAAACCAAAAGATAAATAAAAATAACAGCAATATTATTGGTCAGGTAAACAACATCAATATCAAAATAGACTGTTGATCTTTCCCTAAATGATAGCATGTAAAACTACGATGTGCTGCACAGTGGAGAGCCTCCGACCGATCGCCAATCACTGCCCATGCAGCAGTTGAAAGGTCATTTAGATTCATCTTTAAAGGTAAATAAATGAGGTCATCACTGAACAGCACAGCTAAATGTAATGGAAATTATGTGCTAACATAAAGATGACACATAACTCCTGTAAAAGGGAAGAATCAAATTGAAAGAAAATGTTCTGTGAGCCACATACAGCAGCTGTCGGCAAATTCTTTTGTCTGGATCTGCACTGAGAGCACTGAGCGGGAGAAACCTCAGTACCTTCTTTCTGACTATTCAGTTTGTTGAAATTTTGACACTGTAGCATCCGAGGATTATACAAATGTTCTACTTCTTTTTGCCAAAGAAGCTAAACCTCTTTTCTCGATCCTTCTCTTTGCCTTCCTTGTTGCGCATGGTGACGCCTCCAGCTTCGCCTGAACTTGGGGATATGGGGGGCATTGTCATGGCCCGGCTCAGGACCTTAGGGCCACAGGGCGAGTCTGCTGCAGCCGGCGGAATGGAAGTCAGGATGGACTGGATCCAGGAGCTCATCTCAGCCTTTGGAAACAAAACAAAACACTGAACACACTAAAACTGCCTTTTGGCCCATTTTGCTTTAATAGTTTAAGCTTGACATGTGTTTATTCAGTTAGAAAGTGCATCTTACCTCATCCTTTGCTTGGAACAGGTACTCTTTTCCATCTCCCAGCCTGTAGATTGGAATACATTGCTTAATTAATAACATCAATAATGCCACTTAAGCTTCTGTGTTTTTTTTCTCACCTGAGCTTGAACACATGTTTCCTCTTCTTGTAATCGTGTGCTACCTCACACACAGCGTCTCCGAGGCTTATGGGCACCTCTCCATGGTATGGAATGCCGTTAGTAGCACTTTTTCCGTCTTTATAGAAGCCCAGACTTCCTTTCCTCACAACACAGTACACGTTCTGCCACGACCTGCAGCAAGAGACAATAGAGTTGGAGTATTGTGTATATATTTGTAGTACTATATTTCTATATTTTTTTACTTTTATTTGCAAATATATAAATGTACATTATGACAAGTTGACACCAGTCTCTTGCTATTTCCTCTTGTTATTTTTTGTTACTTATTTTGAGTTTATTATTACCATTTATTATTTTTTGCTCTTTGTTATTAGAGCAAATTGCTATGTGTGAACTACTGTGTCCAAATAATTTCCCTTGTGGATCAATAAAGTTTGTCTAAGTCTAACTCTAATGTATGGTTCATTAAGTATTTTTGTAAATGGTCGACTGTATCTCACCTGCTGGCCGCTTTCTTGTTGTGGGACTCCATCTCTTGTTTCCGACACAGCATGCCCTCCATGGCCTCTGGCTCCGATTCGGCTGCTCCTCTGCTCGGTAGCGTTGCAGAAGGCTCCAGACGTGATGATGCCAGCCCGCTGTCCCGACCAGGTCCATTCACAGACTCGGACTCTGAGCCCTACAGTTAAAATAAAACACAAGCATTTAATGAATGAACAGCAATGAAAACCTGACTGAGTCCGAGCAGTGAACAGCATTGCAGCCATTTTACAGCCATAAATGGAAAGCCAGGATGATACTTGGCTTGAAAACATTACAACTAAAACATAGTATATAAAGCAATAAATACAAACCAAACTTAAAACTACAAGAACATTTATAAAAAACAAACATGTTTGTAAATATATTAACAGATATATTAACCACTATCACATTTGCCACAAAAGTATTCTTCATAAGTTCAGTTCAGTCAAAAGTTTGGACACACCATCTCATTCAATGTTTTTAATTCATTTTTTACTACTTTCCACATTTTATATACACACGGAAGACATCAAATATACAAAGTAAGATATGGAATTATGTAGCAGAAAAAAATTAAATAACTACTATACTAAATATTTTTCGACAAAGCAAAGGCTGATTACATTGAGGATTTAAATATAAAATATATATTGTATTTTGAGATATTTACCTTTTTTCTTTGCTACATAATTCTTCTAATATAACTTCATGCATTTCAGGTCTTCTGTATGTATATAAAATGAAGAAAGTAGTAAAAATAAAAAATAAAATAAAAAAAAACACTGACTGAGATGGTTAACTTTTGACGGGTAGTGTACAAACACAGTCTATAAACAGTCTATAAACACAGTTGACCTATGACTATAAGCACAGGAGACACCAATGATGGAGGTGCATGATCAAATGAAGCGATGGTTGCGATGGCTCTCTACAGAGGACACAGCACTGAGGTGGGCCGGGATCTAAGCAAAGGGTTTGGGGAAACTCCATAGTACTCACACGCTCCTGCTGCTTTGGTTTATAGACACGTTTAGGCTCAGATTTCTTTCCCACAGTCACTGATAGCGATAATGACTGCTGGTAAAGATGCAATTGGAACATATTATGATTGACTGTCTGAAGCACACAATTGAACTTTTTCATCAGCTGTATTTGAAACTGTAAATGGACTAAGACAGGTGATATTTGAAACCAGTTTTGTACAGAAACAAAATGAGAAGTCATATCCATGGCTATTAGGACAAAGACATTTTATGAGCGACTAAACATATAGACTAAAATAAAATTCTGATACATGTGTAATGTTTCAATGACATGTAAAGACATCATGGGGAGGAAATTACAGTGTCACTTGGTATATTTATATATCTAGTGAAAATAAGATAACTAGAATAATCAGATAACCCAAAATTTAGATCTGATTTTTGGTGTGTGCGTGTGTGTGTAAACATGCAAAAAAGAAATGTGATATAAAAAACAACTGGTAGCAACGGGTCAGTTAAGCAATGCATTTTTAGAGTAACTATACTAGGACTAAGAAAGTACAGAAAAAACATTTCGATCTTTAACATTTCTATTTTTGCTTTGCAAAAAAGACCAAAATAATGTAGCAAAAAGTTTCTTTGATAAAAACTGCCCAGGTGTGAATGCCCAAAGAGAAGTCAGATTACTCACATCAGAAGTAATGGTTTACATGGCATTTCAATAATCTGAGAGCTCCAAAAATTAGATAAAGATCAGATTTTTGGTGTGCATGTACATGGCCATCAAATAATTATATATTAGAAGCAGTGCGTGTCTCACCTGAGAAGTGTCATTGTCGCTGTGTACCCCATTTACAGATACAGACTGGTTCAGGGTGGTTTGGTCCAGACTTGTTCTGTGTGAGAACAGATACAAGGTCATTTGAGTCACTTGTGGTTTTACAGCTTCAGTAGTCTCTCACATTTGGCTGTACCTGGCAGCAGAATCGTGTGGTTGACTTTCTGCCTCAGACTGGGCTTCTACTTGAGGAGGTGTGGGAGGTCGTCTCGCTCTCTCTTCTTCTTCTCGCCTTCTCTGGATCTCTTTTTCCTCAAGCTGGAAAAGGTCAAAAATGTATGAGCAAAGCAACTAAACACAATTTGATTTTAAAAACATCTAATCGCTCAACATACTGTGGTGAGTTTCTCTAACAAAACAAATCGTTCCTCCCATGATGCAGCTAGTTTCTCAAATTCTTCATGCCTCTTGATAAGGCTCTCGACCTCATCCACATTTGATCCAAGTTCAGCTGCACGCACAAGAGGCTCCTGCCCTGCCAGCCATGACTCTGCCACATATGCATCACGCCCAAACTGCAACACTTCCAGCACTAAAGAAAAGACAACCCAAAAAAACAAGTGTTAAAAAATCTAAAAACAATAAATTATATTACTTGTCAGTGGACGTATACACACCTATTTGTAAATGGTCCATCTTGTCTTGCCACTTATTGTTTATCTTGTCTCTCTTTTCTTGGAGTTGATTCAGTTTTTCCCTTATCTGGTGAAGGAGAAAATGGTACCAAAACATTAATTACAATAATAACTGTATTCCTATAGAACAATTATTGAGTAAAAGCATTGTAAAATACCTCATCTGATGCATAGTGATTATTGTTAATAAGAGCTTTTCCCATATCAATACAGGCAGTGAAACTATCTGCTCTGGCCTCTATTTCTGATTTGATGTCCTGATGATTAGCAATGACCAGTCCTGCAGAGGACACATCCCTAAAAGGAGAGACACAGGAGGATCTTGCCATGAATACAACATTTGCATAACCGTGGATGTGTTCGAACGTAGTGACACTGACCTTGGGCTGTCATGAGCGTCTATCTGCAAGTTCACACCGTCCATCCACAACATCAGATCTCGCACCATGTTGAAGAAGCGGAACTTCTCGATAGTGTCCAGCAGAAGAAGCCTACGAGACTTTCCGGCCTCGAGAAGACCCTCCCAAGCAGAAGTGACTGCATGTTCACTCTTTTGAATATCCTCCGCTTTTTCCCCAGCGTAGGCTTTCTGCAGCCGTGCAGCATCATCTTGCACCTGGTTCACCTGAGTAAATACATTTATTACAGTGTTAGCATTTCTCCTGTCACAATGACATTATTGTTGTGTTAAGTTTATGCTACCTGTCCACTTAGAGCTTGGATGTCATTTTCAAAGGTATTGTGCTGTCGATGTAGGTGTTGGACTGTGTTCAGATCACGTCCCAGGTCTGAGGGGACAGCCTCCTTCTTCTCTTTAATTCGTCCGAGTACTTCCATGGCATCCTGGTGGAAGCGGTGGAGCTCATATGAAGCGGCCAACATTTGTGTCCGTGTGTCAATCAGCTCCAGCAGGTCGGCCCAGGCCTCATTTAGACCATCTTTCCACTCTGCCACACTGGCGTTTTCAGGGTGCCCCGACTCTATCAGGTCATCTGCCAGAGCATTCACTCCATCCACACGCTCCTGGCCAATAGTGCTGGTGTCACGGGCGAACTCACGGAACTTGTCTCTTAGCATCTGCAATATGCAAGGTAAAGGATAACAGTAGGTTCAATTATAATTAAGTACATTTTTCATCTAATGAAAACTTACAGTGACATGTTCATAGTCTTGTCCAAGTTCATGAGAGCCTGCGACCACCTCTCTCTCAGCAATCCACTGCTCCAGGTCATCCACCTCCCGCTTCAGCTGCGTCAATCGTAACCTCTCCTGTAGCCGACCACGCCGCTCCTCGGCCAGATCCTTCAGACCCGCATACAACTTGTCCACTTGTGCTTGACGTAGAGTTATTCGCTCACTGGACATTTGTTGAAGAAGTAGTTTTTATCATTTTCATAATTTAAGCAGAACTTGAATATAAATGAATATGTTGAATATGAATATGTATTGATTTGTAGTTCTCACCTTTCTGGGTGCTCACTTGTGACCATGAGGCGACTACTGTTGGCAAGTTGGTGAATAGTCTGAGCATAGTCCTCAAGAGCCTGTTCCAAAATCTGGTGCTTCTTGACCATCACTAATGCACTTTGTTCATCCTATCATATTGGGGTTTGTGGTTTAATACATTCAACATAAAACCTGTACAACATTTTCTAAAATATAAGTATATCTTTTATACTTTAGCTTTTTCCTCAGACATCATATGCAGCTCCTGTTCTCCCATCCAGGCCTCCGCCTCGGCAGCATCAGCGTAGAACTGCTGGGCGCGGTGGGCCTCCAGTAAACGTGCATGTCGATTGTCGGTCTCCGCCATCAGTTGGTCCCACAGCTCCTTCAGCTCTGTGAGACGCTCCGTGAGCACAGACTGCCCCTCCCCGTCCACTTGGCTCTGGCCTCGTTTGTGGATATCGTCAATACGTGGCTGATGGCCTTGGATCTCCTTCTGCAAAGTCTAATCAATAAAACAGGAGAGTTTGGTTTAAAATGTTTATAGACCTGATCTTAAAGAAATCTGTACTGTACCTGATTCTTCTTGATTAACAGTTGTACTGTGGGCAAGTCCTTTCCATTGTCTGAGGAAGCAGCCAATGGCATTCTCTCCTTTATCCACAGCTGAAAAAAGGAGAAGAAGTTCATACCTGTGCAAAGTACTAATCTTTGTATTATTAATGTTAACTTACAATTTCATCCTCTAAGTCTCTGTTGAACTGGTGAGCTTCTTTGGAGGCCAGGAGCTGCTGTCTGCGCAGCTTCAGAGGCTCCTGGAGCAGTGCAAAGCTGTCAGTTACTCTTCTCTGTTGGCCATCAACTTCCATCAGTCCTGCATCTTCCTGAGAGAGTGCCTGGGCCTGGGTCTGCAAAGACTGCACCTCCTTCTCTCTGACCTCCATCTGATGCTCCAACATCTACATAAAAACAGTACACAATTATAACAGGAGACATTTGACTCTATTGTTCTTTTTGAAAAACAGCATGTACCTGATGCTTTTTGAGCAATATGTTAACACTGGTTAAGTCTTTGCCATAATCGTCACTTTGTAGCTGACCCTCTAGGTTTTTAAGCCAGACATCGAGGGCTGAGCAGCTCTGTGTGAAAAGTTCTGCCCTGTTGGCATCAAACAAGCACTGCGCTTTGGTGCGAGTGGTGTTCTCCAGCTCCTCCCACTGTTTCTGCAGATCTTCCAGAGTCTGCTCAACCACAGGCTTCAACTCAGGCTTTTCTGCCACAAGAGCCTGGCCCTCCTGGTAAACAATGGAAGAGACAAATTGTTGACTACAGCCTGAGTAAAGACTCACAAAAATTAATATCACAAACCTTGTCAATTTTATCCAGCCAGTCTTTGTTAGACGCCAGCTCCGCCATAAACGCCTGATGCTTCTGCCATTTGCTGTGAAGATTCCTAGCCTCATCATAGGACATATCCTGAGCAGTTAGCATCTTTTCATTGATCCACAATGTCAACTAGAGAAAAAGGGTGCACATATTAATATTTTGTTGTTATATTTTTATAGAGCCTTCAAATGAAATGAAACATTATTTTACTTCTTGTCCATCTTGAAGGAAGTGCTGAAGCTCACGGTTATCTTTGAGCTTGGATAGCAACTCATTTGCAGCCTGTTTATTCTTGAGATGCCTAAAATAAAGTAAAAAATTATGTATTTATTTGCTGAAGTTGTTCTGATACTTAAACGTTTGGTTTTGCCCTGACCTTTCCTGGATGGAATCCACTTTCTCCTGGATCTTGTCAGAGTTTGCATTGCCGTCATTAATGAGCCTCCGTCCTGCCTCAACCACACCAGTTATCTTCTCCTCACTGGCCTCTGTAGTTGTGAGGAAATCCTCATGCTTTTTGATAGCCTCCTCTGCCCCCTGAAGACTGGTAGGCATCTCTGTGTGGGACAGCACATACTCCTACAGAGACACAAGTAAATATAAGATTTTGGTTATCTTTTAGCCAAATGTTTTACTTGAGAAGGGAGTTCACATGTTATACATTTAAAGTAGCACTCAATCAATACAAACACAGTAAATGAATACTATTTTTTATCAATGGATGTCAGTCCACAACCAGGACAGAGTAATAAGTTGTTGTTTTTCTCTCTTTTTTTGCTCTGTTTAGTTTTATTTTTGTGGGTCTTGTACACTTACTTGGCTGTTGAGAAAAGTCTCAGCTTGTTTTGCATCTCTGAGGAAAGTCTGAAAATCAAATGCTTGTGCCAGGAGACTGTGGCGGTTCTCCCACATGCGGCGAAGTTCATGCCACCCTGTATCCAGAGCCTGCAGCCTCTGGGCCAGGAACATGTACTGGGCATCTGTCTGACCCTGAGTCACTTCTTCGCCAACCGCACGCATCTTTTCATAATCATCCTTGTAGTTATCCACCTCATTCTTGATACTCTCATGTTGTGCTAGTAGACTCTCCGCCTCAGGCAGAGAGGTGGGAATGTCTTCTGATGCTATAGCAGTCTGGGTGCGTGAAAGCCATGATTGAAAATCGTCCAAATCTCGAAGGAAACCTTGCAGCTTGCTGGCTTCCCCGAGTGACTCCTCACGGCGCTTCATTGTTGAGTTCAGTTCTTCCCAGACTTCCTGAATCTCTGCAAGCCTTCGCTGTGTCTCTCCTGCTTGATCTGGATGTTCGGAGGCCAACTTTTCTGCCTCTTTTTCCAGGTCATCCAATTTTCCCTATTAGAACAAACAATGTCAGTAGAAATCATTCTTAAATACCATCCATTAGCTGTGGAATAATTCGTCTATACCTGAATGGCCTCCAGGTCTCTCTCCATGCCAGTGAGCTTGCGCTGCAAAGCCATGACTCCAGCCAGGTCGTTGCCCAAACCCTGTGTGGACTCGATCACCTTGGTCTTCTCCTTCATCCATGTCTGGATCTCATTACATTCAAGATGGTAATTCTGGATGTTAAGGGCGGAGTCCAGGGCTTGTTTCTTTTGGCCAGCCAGTAGTTCAAAGTCCTTCCATCTGTTAGACACATCAAATGTATATTTTAGATTTTTTCTAATGTTTCTAAAATATTTCAAATGCTACTTAATGTTTTCCCTCTATGTAATACTAGAAAACTCTGACAGCTGACCTGTTGTTGAGCTGGTCTTTGGTCTGGTGAATTTGGTCCTTGTTGCAGCTGTCTGAGCTCAGCAGTTGTTCAGCCACCTGGTTCACATCATTAACCCGATTGCTCAAGTTGTTCATCTCTGGCTCCAGTGTCTCAAATCTACACACCAGATTTACACAGTATTAAATGACTTTAATGATTTAAAATAACTTTAATGATTTAACATTTGAACTGATTCGATAGGTTTCACTTACCTCTGCTGCACTACTTCCAAGTCTTCTAGTTTGGTAGGTATCTCCATGCCATGTAGCCACTGCTCTTTCTCCTCCACCCAAACCTGGCAGGCATCAGCCTCACTGAACATACGATAGAGGGCCAAGGCTCCCTCCAGAGCCTTGCGACGGGCTGCAGACAGAGTCTCCAACTCCTCATAGCGCTGTTCAATCGCAGGTAAGCGACCTTCCACCTAAAGACAATAAAGCATAGATTTCAGATACAGTCAACACACGTCAGACATAATGTATTAAAATGACACCAACTTCAGGAGAGCTAGTGTAGGTTTGGGGTAAGGCCTGGGCCTGCTCATGCAAGGAGTCAATCAGAGGGCGGTGGCTATGGATCTCTTCCTCAACCTCTCTCTGCTTTCGAGCCAAAGATTGAGTAGAAAACTCATCATGGCCAACTTCCTGACTGGACACCTGTCGAAGAGTCTCCATTAGCCATGCCTCCATGTCATTAGCATCGGCTTCAAACTGGTGCACAGCCACAGCTTCCTTCAGACGCTGCTCTCTCAGCTTGGTTGTCTAGAAAAGACACATTAGCACAAGTGCATTATTTAGACAAAACTCCCATTGACAAGACAAAGTCAAAGTACAAAGAGCAATGATGTCTACCTCCTCCAGATGTGCCCACTGTGCACGGATGTCCTGGATTCTCTCCGTGACCTCTGGTGCTCCAAAATGACCCTCATTCACTAATGCCTCTCCAGCAGAAATACTATGACTGAGTGGTCCGTAGCGAGCAGCCATCTCATCCCTGAAAGCCTCATGTTTGCTGAGCAGGTGAAGAGCAGAGGAGAGGTCTCGCCCACAGTCTCCACTGGCCAGGATCTGCTCCTGTTCCCTGATCCAAGCGGCTTCTTCTCCCAAATCCCACATGAACTGCCACAAACGGCGTGAGTCTTCGAGACGCTCTTTTCGCGTTCCAGCAAGTTGACCAAGCTCCTCATAGGCCCGACCCAACATGTCCACTTTCTCACTTACTAAAGCAGGCTCACACGGCTTGTAGGCTGGATTTAGAACAGATGAGAAAGGTCCAAGCAGTTCTACACATTTGTTACACGTACAAACTTTGCATTAAACACTTTGGTGGACTTACCTTGTTCATAGGAAGTGAATCGAGTGGCTGCTGCCTGAACTCCCTTGATCCTTTCTGCCTGAGCCGAGATGTCTGCCTCCACCAGTGTGTGCTTCTGCAGCAGGTCTAATACATCATGTAGATGTTTACCGCTGTCCTGAGACTGTAAGCGACCCTAAAAAAGGAAAAACAAGTCATGTAACATGTAAACGTTCTGTATACTGAAAGCCATGATTCTAAACTAATCCCACCTTCATATCAGCCATCCAGTCCATGATGTAACGCATCTCCTGAAACAGTCTTTGCAGGTCACGGTGAGCATTGAGGCGCTCCCTTCGTGCAGCAAGGAGCTCTTTCAGGTACTCCCACAGTCGAAGCACATTGTCTCTCCTCGCCAGTATACGCCGTACGTCATGATAGCTTTCTGCTTCTAACTCTTTAGCCACAGCCTCCACAGCAGCGACACGCTCCCAGTACGCTCCAATGTCTGTCTCAATGGCCTCATGTTTACGTGTGGCTGCCTCAACAGCTCCAAGATCAGTCCCAAAATTGTCCTAGTGACAGAAGCAAATGTTATGTAATAACATTTATGGAGAGGGCTTATTGTTTTTAAATATATTTTGACACTGTACCTGGGATACTAGTCTTTGGTTCTCACTGAGCCATGTCTCTCTCATTGCTGCTTTGCGATCAAATCGAGCAGCGAGCATCTCCAGCTTTTCTTGTCGAATGAGCTCATTCCTCAGTGCCAGCTCTCGCTCATGCTCTGCCTTTTCAAGTCTCTCCCAGGCCTGCATGAGATGATATAAAAAATTTAATATTAGTTTAAAAAATGTCTTCTTAAATCATTTTTAAACACACCCAGTGTAAAAGAGGTTGTCAAAAATGATTACCTTATTGATGTCAGATATGAGTTTTCCTTCTCTTGGCATGTATACCTTCTGGTTGTTAGCTCGCATTTTACTCTGTATTGTAAATAGCAGAACTTCCAAATTCCCTTTCTCAGTGAATCTGTGGAGACATTACAATGTGGATATAATAAACAATATTCTTCATAGCATTCTCATTCTAAGACATGAAAGATGGCAGAATTAAACTGAATGTGGTTTGACTTACTTGGGTGGTTTCTCAACAGTTCTGTAGGAGTTAAAAGCCTGGAGCTGATTCTGCACAGCACTCAAAGAGTTAGCCAGCTGCCGATCATTCAGAGTTACTATGGTCTGCTCAATCCACTGCAGCAGCTCCGACGCCAATGTCTCGTATTTATCAATCAGTTGGTCTGCTTCAATAGCGTAGTCCAAAACCTGAGGCAAATACCGTACTTTAGTTTTGCATTGATACAAGGAAAAAAAAGACATTACTGTCACAAGGTTTCTCACCTTGCCAATACGTTTTCCCTCTACTGCCAGAGCCTTCATCTTGGAGAAGTAGTGGTAATACGTAGCCACATAGGTAATAATAGACTTCTCATCAGGCTGATCAACATTAACATCTCAGAAAAGGAATGTGCATTTTAATAAATGGCAGTGTAATAAATACATTGTGTTCTCATACACCACATGTAAGATCATTTTAAGCACATACCTTCAGGATCCAAGAGTTTCGTTAATCCAAGATCCTTTTCGGCAATATTAAATGCATTTTGAAGATTGTAATGGGCATTGGACCTTTTCAAGTTGTCAAACTCAATCAGGTCAGGTCTATACAAAAACACAGCCATTTAATAAGAATATTTATGATCACTCTATATCTCAATATCATTATTTAGTTCAACCCACTAAATACCAATTTATGATGCTTATGGGCCAGTCTGCAATCCAGTTTGATTTATTATAGTAAAAATCTCTGATTTAAAACTGCTATTTAATGCCAGCAGGGTGAGCTGGTGAGTACAGCCAGTCTTTGTCTTTCTGTGATCTAGGTCATCTTAAAATATGAGGCCCAAATTGAGATGTGAATTGAAATATAGGGAGGAGTAAACCACATTTCCATAGAACACAACTACATATCATATCAGTGCATCTAGGAACACATAACACAAAAAAGTGCAGGAAGGAGTCATTGACCTGTGTTTGTGCACAATGGCATTGAATGCCATGCCATCTCTCCAGCTCGTGGTGAAGTTGTGGATGTTGACATTAGGATATCTGCAACAGTCAAATCACACATTGATCGTTAAACATGAACTACATCTGTCAGAGATCACATTAAGATAATCAAAATCCTTTTAAACTGTCCTTCTCTTACCCTGCAGTTTTCATTTGGCACCAAAGAAGAAGGGCATCTTTAGCCGATTTCTTCTCTTTGTTATCCTCTGTCTCCACACTGATGTCCTGAATCTGAAAACATTACAATGACAATTTGTTTTACATAATACAATGTAAAATTAACGATGTAATAAAAGATAAAGTAGGGAGAGATTATTCCATTGGCTGATAATTGCCTGGTCAATTACACTGCCGCCGCATTTATCTCTTTTGAAGTTGCCAGTGGATGAACTCAAACATGCAGACCTGAGGAGCCATGGGCAAGCTTCCACAGAGGGACTACTGGATCCTGGGACAGGCCGTTGAATGAAGAGAGAATTACCTGGAAGCGGAGGATGATGGTCCAGATGAGACCCAGTGTGAGGCGGTGGTTCCCGTCCACAATGTCATGTGACCCCATGTTTTCAAGATGGACTTTCTGTTCCTTGAGGAACTGCAATGCTTTGTCAACATTTTCCAGGCAGTGGATACGCATACGGCCCTTGGTGGGCTTTGGCTGTGAGGAAAGAGTTGTTAGGTGGAATGTCACAACATCAATTTTCATTGAAATAAAATGAAGTGTAAATGTAGATATATAATTTAAATGATCAGAATTAGAGTTTAACCATATATAGTTTATCCTTACACACTTTAAATGTCATTCAATTTAAATCATTATCATTCCTATGTAGTATGTGACTTTCTGAGAAGAAAATAATTAGTGTGATATAAATTCAATTTAACTATTAGCTATTTTGGTGTATACATTAACATAAATCATATTTTTAACTTCTAAAATTCCCCAATTATCCTTTAAACACATTATATTATTGTGACATTTACAATCCCAAATAATGACAAATCAAGACCCCACCCACATACTTTGCACATGAATGCCACATGTGAGAAATAAGCTGATGGAGCATGGTTATATTATAGTGTAGGACATGAAAGGGGAAGTTAGAAGAGGTTTTCTGGGGGACACTGACCAGTTGCTCTCCTGACAGCACTTCCAGCAGACGGATTAGCATGCGGCCGTCGCGCAGGTCTGTGTACAAGTCACCAATTCGACAGGTGACTCTGCCCAAGTGAGAGTTTACCCATTTGGTGAAGGTTTTCTTTTGAACCGCTTCACGCTCATCTGTAAAATACACGAGAGAAGATCTAGGTTCAGTCACAGTTGACCAGCAAAGCACAAAATTTCACTACCCATTTCAGTTAAAGTAATTCAAATGGAGTAAGCTACATTCCAGCTATAAATACAGTGAATAAAAATCTGTTAAAGCTAGCAGACACAACAAAAATGTTATCATTATCTGATGTGAGTAATTGAATATTTTTCTGATTCTTCAAACCTGCACAGGTTTTGACAAGGAAAATTATGCAAAAATGGCAAACTAATGTAAAAATGAAAGAGAAAATGTTAAAGACTGAAAAAGTTATTAATAATCATCACCAGTTTTGGTAACTAGATTACTTTTGTGCATATAACATTACTGAGTTATTTCTTTATTGAAGTTATCTGATTTTTACTGGCCATATAAATGTACACACCATTTGTCACTTTTACCGACAGCTTTGAGATTAGTCCTAGTTTAAGGCAGTGGTGATGCCAGTTACTCACAGAAAAGCTTTGGTGTGACTATGCAAAAATGCCTGTGTGTGTGAAGAAGATTTTCCTTGTTGCATTAAGAACTAAAAAGAGGAACAATAAATTAAGCTGTTAACAGCAGCTCAGACATATGGGCCAAGGGAGTAAGAAGCTAATCCCACACAGTCACCTAACAAGGTGACCTCATTTCTAGGACACAAGTCTTCTGCCGTTTAAAAGACAATCGGTGAAGCATAGTACTTAATGCACAATGCTGTACACAAACCAGGACTGACAGAAAATAGATCATACGAGCAGGTCTGCACTAATGACTTAAACAAAACCAAGTCCTTCCTCTGGCTGCTAATGAGATAATGATGCTTGGGATGAATGGATCCTCGCAAAAACGCTGCTGATAAAAGATAGAATAATAGAGTAATTGTGTTGCACAAAGATACAAATGAATGGTGACGGGGGTAATTCATGTGACCGTTAACTGATTATGAAATTTCAAACAGCAGGAGGGAAAGTGAAGAAATACCACAAGATATAACCGTAACCATGAGCTAAGTACTTCCCCTAAACTCTATTCTTATACTAAGCCATTGTGTTTGTATATAACCACTGACTCTATGGCAGAAGTAAGGCTTCGTATGCACCCATTATCAAGCAGACCAAATGCTGTGTTGGGTGAGGAGGGCTGCATTCTTCTGATGGCTTGGTCATGTTGGGACAGTCCAAGCACCAGGTAGAAAGAACACAGAGAGCAGTGGTCCCTAAACATGCTTGTGGTGTTGATGTGCTTGTAATGACAAGGCAACAGCACAACAACAGGAGCAAACAGAGCATTTGTGTCAGACATGTTTACTCATTACAGCAAACACAGGCACCACCGGACACTGAGGTAGATAAGCACCGCAGCTGTAGAGAATAATGAAGTGTTCCGTTGGTGCAGGGCTGGTGCTCTCATGTTATCACATTCAGAAGGCTGAGGGCCCAAAATTGTGTAAGAAAAGGAGCCATAGCTTCTGTATGTCGTCAGCACCTCTGAAAACACCTGAACGACGTGCCAACATAGTTTCACTCTGACATAAGAGATAAAACACAGGACAGTGGGAAAATATCAGCTACACACGCCAAGTCTCTAATTACTGCTAAGGCGTCTTTAAGCTACAGTATAATCCCATATTTTGTAGACACATGCACCTAAACGGGTTTAGTTTCGCACAGATTTTGATCAAGATAAAACATTCAATTAGATTTGCTAAACCACACTGTTTTCTTTTGAAGATGTATCTTCATTTACCAAGTAAGCCAATTATCTGTTTATGAACGAGATCGACTGTGTAAAGGCAGATTTGAACATGTCTAGTTAGTCACAATAAATTGGGTTCTCAGTAGTGAGATGCTTTAGGTTTACTGGTCCTGGGGGATTTAGGGCCAGATACCAGAGCTTCTTCATGTCTCTTTCTGTTTAACCTCCAAGTTCAGTCATTGATAATAACAGTAATCTTCAAGTAATCTCAGAAAATATGCTGCTGAGCTAATCCGTTTGTTTAGTACATAGACACATAAGATACATTCACCAATAATACAACAAACTGTCACATAGATACAGGTTTGCTCTGAATTAACAGATTGTTCAGAAACTTTAAAAAGTGCATTTATTCATAGGACTGTCATAAAGTCATTTAATTGCTTGTGGTTTCTGACAGATGGGTCTAAGTGGACAAACAGCTCTTTCACACAGAGCTAATATTGCACTGTTCGTGTATTTGTGTGTTATATGACAGTGCTCTGCTTCCTCCAGTGCCACCTCAGCACTGAACACCAGGAAAGTCTTCTATAAAAAGACTAATGCAGGCTGCACTCTCACAGGAATAATGCATTCTGCAGATCTGGTCTAGTTTCTTGGCACAGCCATTGTGTTTATTGACAAAGATGAAAGAAAACCTCAGACTCTCTAGCTGCTAACTGCAGCCTCCTCCTGTCACCCACCCAGGTCATGTGCTGCACCCGTTTTGAACCGTTTTGGAATGTCTTTGAGTCCACAAACTCTCAAATCTCCCTCCCCACCCACGATGAGTGTGTGTAGTCTCTGGTCACTATGTCCTTACAAAGAATGAGAAAACATCCTTGTTATGTTATGTATCACTTATATATGGCCTTGTGTTATGTTTTTGTGCTACATCGTTTCAATCTCCCTACATTAATTCAAGCAAACATAGATTCAATTCATTTTAGAGCTGTTTCTTTTACACAAATCTAAACAAGAAATAGGATTTGTGGTTAGTGTTGTGTTGTCCTACAAAAACAATGAGCACCATAGTATAATGAACTAATGAAAGGGTTAATAGTTTAAACTAAAATGGCATACCTGCCAATGAAATGTATTTAGTGCTCAGATCAAATGAAACTTGAAAAGACAAACTGTAAAAATATGCATGTTCTTTGAAGTGTCTGTGGGCGTTTACCCTCTTCTCCTTCTCACATTGAGAGAGGGCTGTTGCAAAACCACTGCCCTTCCACATGTGCCACATGTTATTTTTACACTTGAACAGTTTGAGGTTTCAGCAGAAATGGGTGCAACTTTTTCCAAAATAGTGGCATTTTTCACTTGTTTTTATTCCTTTTGATGCCAATAACAGGTTATTACCTTCTGCACCAAATGCAGCTGCTGCTGATAATGCAGCAGACAGTGGAGAGGACAGCCCAAGGCTAGTCCCATGAGATGCCACTGAAACTCTTTTAGCCACAACATCTGCAGACCAAACAGTGGCAGCTGTCAACAGCACTGTACTGCTTCTTATCCTTCCAAAACTGCACCTTCTTGTGACTTAGAAGCCTGTCAATATTGGTCAAACTGTACAAACAAAACCCTTAAAAAGCCATTTGTGTGAGTTTGTGTGCACACAATGAACTGTGGGTAATGTGACCCTGAGTTACAGCTGGAGGCCACAGAGCTACAGCTTTCACTGGTGTTGGAGATATTCAGTTACTTGATACAGTTCAGAGGAACTTGACCCAAAATGCATCAGTGACCTCAGCTATGCATCAAACTTAGAGGAGAGTCCAAGAACTCAAGTAAGTGCAGCACACAGAGATTTAGTCTTGGTTAACAAATACCTTCTCTGTGGTTAATTTTTAATATTAAGGGAAAATATGAATATGGCCTGTGAAAAGACAATATAACTGACAAAATAGTAACAGTTTGTCTGTTTAAGGTTTATAGGGGTCATTGACTGTGGAATCTAAATTATGTTTATTCTGGTTAAGTAAACCAGAGTGACATTTCATTCCAAAGTCCACAGCAGCTAATTCAGAGGTCGGTGTAAGCACGGACAGTGACCCTATGGAGCGGGCCTGTGGCGATACCCAGCTTACACTATCATTTATATATTAACCAGGAAATTATTCACTGCTCAGGCCAGTTCCCTGCAAGCTTGACAACAATCAGTTCTTCACACTTTATACCCTCAAAGAGGTAAATGTAATTACCACAGTTGAACTGAAATGTTTTTTAAAAGGTAATATCACTGACTTCAATTATAATGAGATAAGAGTTTGCACCATTTAAATAAACTCAGACAGACTGAGAAGATGAAGACGATTTTAAACTATTTTTTGTATGCGCACATTTCTCCTTTATCACATGAGCAGACTCAAGTCACGATTTAATACAGTAAGGCAGGGAGTGACATGAAGAATGAGCCCCAAGGCGAGTCAAACTGGAAATACAAGTAGGTGTAGCCTAGAAGGTGTTTGTGTCTGCGATAGTGAATGTGCGTGCACTGCCATGACAGTAACATCTACACACTAAATACCGTTTAAAGGACTTTATTTGGCTGTGGTCTTTCTCGTGTACAGACCAGACATAACTCGCTATTATTTTTCACGTCGGAGATCCATTGTCATTATAATACTGATGCCAATCTTGTATTTGAATTAAAAAGCAGTTCATGTTGTATATTATGTAGAAGATATAAGCGTATTATGCTATAGCTGCCTCATTTGTAAATAAAAATCTACTTTAATTTTTAATATCTTATTTTGACTAAAAGAATGTAAAATATGTGGAAAGTCTCTCAAGTCCAACCCCAGACGAGTGTCGGGGAGGGACCGGATGCGAGGGCTCCTCGTGGGTAAGACGTGCAAGAGCTGGCATAGTGCACTTCAAACACCTCAATGTGCCAGTGACAGAGTTCAAAGGCTTAGTGCGGGACATTAAACAACAACAGGTCCCACTCTATTCTTAGCCTGAGACAGAAGTAATTTATTTGACTTTACTTTACTTTCTACAGTTTGTAAACTGATTAAACCTTACCACTGAAGCATGTTAAATAGGCGTTTTTGCACACCATATCATTGACGTTCATGTTGCTATCATATAAGCCCGCTCTGTCGTCATGTGAACCATAACTGATTTTTGTGGCACTACCTGTAGAACCGAGGACACAGAGTCATGCATTGTAATAAGATAAAAAAGGACAGGTGGCTGGTGATCAGGTGCCAGACTGCCGCCTGCTTTAAACCTGATCTAAAGTCCGCTGAGTGAATGTAGCACCAGATAACTGTATACTGTGCACTGTGTACTGTTGGGTACCTTTGTATACTGTATACTTATATAGTACGAGAAGAGTCTCTCAGAGCTCATTTTTAGTTATACAATCTAAAAATGCTGAGTCTTATCAAACCTGGAGCACCTGCTGTTGGAGCAGATCATCATAAAGCAGTCTGCGCAGTTTTCCTTCTGTCATTGGTAAATTGGTTACCTTATCATTTGTTAATATTAACCATACTTGTGTGACCCACAATAGAGGCAATTTTCACATAAAAATTGGACTGAAATGGTGACAGGCCTCAACTCCGGGACTGTGATCCAAAGGAGCAGGTCGGTGCAGATCTTACCTTGCAGCTGTTTAAAGCGGCCCTCCAGGATGTTGGAGTATTGCACCTGGTTAACAAACGCTGCTGGGGACAGACAGGGCTCTCTGTCCCTCTGCTCCCACTCCATGTTGGTCTCACTCTACACTATAGTTCAGTCAGACGTCAAATGAATGGGAATAACTCCAGCATAGCCCAGCAGCCCGAAGACAAAATTACTATGTCCAAGATTATTTCCTTCTTTCTGTTATGCTTCTTTAAGACACAGTATGATCTTGAAAATGTTGCCACCTATACCAACTATACGCATTAGTTTGTCCAATGAAAACACAGCTCCAAGCACAGGCGTGGAAGATCAGATTAAAAAATGTCTTTACAAACTAAACTGAAGAACAAAATGTTCCTTTAACCTCCTCTTGTGTAGAAGTTCACCACACTTGTGGCCTCCAACTGGAGTCTAAACTTGTGGTCACAGTCCCTCGTGGTCCTCGTAAAGAAGCAGTCGCGTCCTTCCCTCCAAATGCAGAAGCAGAGTAGCTAACTGGCTGTGGTCGGATGGCTGTGTAAACAAAGCCTGCTGGGCCCACTGAAAATGGTGCCATTTGCATAAGGTGTGTTAGAGGGAGGAGCACACACAGGGCGACTGAAGAGACAGTGGGGGAGGAGGTGTGGAGGTGGACTAAACCATTAGAGCTCTTCTCTGGCTATAGCTTCAGGAGGATTACTCCACTCTTCTTAATTCCTGGGAGTACCGGGAGTGGTTTGTCAGGACTTATATGTTCAGCCTGTCATCTAACCCAGTCGCTTCCAACAGTTTTTACTGCCAACATGCTCAGCATTTGATATATTGCTCGCACAGGAAGGAAGTCATAATGGAGCCTCAGTATGAGTGCTTTCCTGCCACAACTCGTGTTTGTCTTGCTTTAAT
The DNA here is from genome assembly GCA_034769755.1 of Odontamblyopus lacepedii. Lineage (NCBI taxonomy): Eukaryota > Metazoa > Chordata > Actinopteri > Gobiiformes > Gobiidae > Odontamblyopus > Odontamblyopus lacepedii. The sequence continues at coordinate 19,567,289 of CM068352.1, forward strand.
AACAGGTGGGTCAAGGCTGTCACCTAAATCAACTGTGTAATAGTCAAATCTGTGAAAACTAAATGATTTGGGATATCCTACTATTCATTTAAAGGGCCCATATTACACTATTTTCTGACCTATGTTATAATGTTGTTTCCTCATCACAAACATACATGGAGTTGTCTTTTGTTTCATTCACACATTTAACATACAAACCCTGCATATTTAGACTTCTCTCAAAGACTGTCCCACGTTGTGATGTCATGTGGTAATACAGGAAGTGCTACACTGTGTTTTTAAACTCCATATACCTTCACTAGAATTATTTGGATGATTTCAGCCGTGGATTCACCTATCTCTATTGAACTAAAGGTAAAAGGTAACTGTTAACTTGAAAACTACCACTACACATCACAGCAGTGGCAGTTTTTTTGACATCAAGTTGGAACAGAACATTTTGTTCTCAGGAGATGTAGACAGACTAACAATAAATAGTTTCTCAAACATCTGAGAATGAAAACACACAACTCCAGGTATGTTTTGGAGGAGGTGACAACATTCGGCTTAAAGCTCACAAGAGTCAGTTTTGCGTAACATACAACCTTTAAGGAAATACATGTTCATAATCACAACACTGGTCTCTACCCCTAAGGTCAAAAAGGTCCTGTGTATTGGGGAAGGAAGGGAATAACTGTCCGGGGGTCTCCAGTAAAGACCCCAGTAGTGTTTTTGATGTATAGGCTCATGATGACCAGAAAGCATCTGGATGGACCTCATTAGACGGACAAGCCCCTGGGCTTTTGGTAACAAGGTGTTTTACAGAAGTGGACTGGACTAATGAGAGCCAACTCACTGCATTTAAACAACCAAACAGAAAAACTATTCTTAGTTTTAAAGATCAAAGCCATATGTTTTTATATTTTATATCCTGTTGATTGTGTTTCATGTGAAGTTTTGAACAGAGCTTGTCTTCCAAGTTGAGACATTCAAGAAGCTGCAATGATGTGTAAAATGAATGAATAATAGATTACACTCTGGAGAGAATAAAGGCTGGGAGCAGATGGGTGGGAGGTGTGAGGAGGAGTTTTGATCACAAGCAGAGGCCATTAATATTATTATTCATATTTAAACACTGCCAGCAAGCTAAAGCTTAAATATGTCCTTCAATGAAAATGATTATCATCAGAGTTACGTACTGTTGGTAGGCTGCACAATTTTGGACTAAAATTATATTGCGATTTTTCTGCATGATTTGATTTTCAGTATATGTTTAAGAATTGCCATTTGAACAAAAACAATTATTTTAACTGGCAGAGTAATAAAAAAAATCCCATACATTTCCAAACATGTTTGTAGAGGCCTAAACTACAAGCATAACAAGACATTTCTTGCAATGTGATAACTGCTCCAACTCAAACAGCAATTTAAATCTGACTGCAATAAACTGTGCAGTCCTATTGTTTGGGGTTAAAAGTATAGGTCTATCATGGCAAAACATCAGTGAGAGAGTGAAGATTTCGGAAGTGAAACAATCTCAAGGCATAGTTGAGAAAGCGTTATGTGTAAGCAGCAGTAGCTGACGACATGCACAGAGTCCTGATATTTGGGGAGAAGTGGAAGAGGCAGTAGGTGTTCCCCAGGGCAATGAGCTGCCAAGGCACATCCAAGAATGTGCTCTCAGGTCTGCACTTGTCCCACGCCGATGGTATCACAGGTATTCAAAGCAGCCCCACAGTCCACAGCATTAACATACATAAAACATGGGACTAACTAGACTACTGCACAACTGCCACCCCAATTTACAATGAAGAAAAATATGCAATGCACTGTTAGCAACAAGTTTGTATCCCATGTTTACTTAGGGAAATGATAATTGTATTTGAAAGTGAAATGAGCTTAATCTTTTAGTGGTTTGACTCTTGTGGCGCTCACAGTGCAGTAGGCGTTTCTGTGTGCAAGTGCAAGTGGGAGTAAATGGGGTATATGGCTGTGTAATGGTGCCCTCTGCTGGGGTGGTTATGGGACTACTACTCTTTTGACAGTCTTATCAATGAGGAAACAAAACAACATGAATCTAAACTAAGTATTACATGTACACTTAGCAACTGTAGAAAATGCCAATTCAGTGATCTCACTGAGTAGGGCTGCTTGATTATGACAGAGTTGCAATTAATTGGATTATTATTGAAATCATGATTACTTTAAACTGTAAAAATTCGCCTAGAGAGTAAGAATATAAATAAAGTAATTTATCAAGTAATGTTTTGTAACACATGTTTTCAAAGGTAGATTAGACAAGTGGTTTGCTCCAGGTTTTGCACAATATAAGAATGAGATTATAACATGTTTGTAAATGAACAGAGTAACAACTGAGAGAGAAGTAGATTGTCTTTGAGGTGGTCTAAACCTCGACTTAGCCACTGGGCCACAGGGATGTCAGAGCAGCCAGAGCCCTCATATCTGCTGTGAAGCTTTTAGGCCTTGTCCTCATTTTCTTATATTTCTGTCCTGATCTTTTGGGACAGACCAAAATTATGTTCCACCTAAAATCACTGGGCCTAAATAGAGCTTTGCTGCATTTACCAATGAGTTCCTTTTAAAATGTATCTATACCATACATTTGATGAATTACTCCACACTTGTAGCATAAATGTGGTAGTGTGTGTATTTAATTTTGCATAATGGTCGACATTTGATGTGCTTAACGCAACAGTAAAGCTACATTATTCTAACATCTTTAGAATTTAAAATTAGATCAAATTAGACCATGGGTTTCAGCTTCCTGTTATATGCAGGTTATCCTATCATTGAGGACATTTCCCATTCCGAAGATACAGTACTGTGCAAAAGTGATAGGCAGGTGTGAAAAAAATAGGAATGCCTTTAAGAATGGAAGTGTTAATCATTTATTTTCATCAACAAATCAACAAAATGCAGTGAATGAACAAAAGAGAAATCTAAATAAAATCATTATTTGGTCTGACCACCCTCTGCCTTTAAAAGAGCATCAATTCTTCTAGGTATATTTGCATACAGTTTTTGAAGGAACTCGGCTGGTAGGTGTTCCAAACATCTTGAAGATGTAACTTCCTCACATCCTTCTGTCTCTTCATGTAATCCCAGACACACTCAATCAGGGCTCTACGCTAACTTTTTTTTTCAGGAGCACATGTGCCCCTAAGTTAAAAATTTTAGGAGCACAGAAAAAAAAATGGGGGCACAAGTAGGTTTTCATTTCGAACGATTATTACAGTGCAGAACTTGTGCACACCAACTTATTTGAATTAATTTAATACAAAAAACAAAAGAATTATTATGACTGTACTTTTCCTGCATGATCGCAGTGTTTTTATAAATATATCTTCATTTTATCTGATTAATATTTAGACTTAAAATAAGCCAAACAAACTGTACTGCACTGAAACACTCTGTGGCCCTTTTTGGACCCTCACCCACAGTTTAAGAACCTCTTCTTTAAGAGAACTTCCACTGGAACTTTACACAAAACTGCTTCAAAGTGAAAAACATAGGTAAGATTTTTTAAACTGTATTTTAAAATTCCTAGGTGAAGTTACATTCTCTTACTGGTTTTACAGTGGTTTTTGCCTCTGCACATTTACCAAACTAAACGCACATTGTGACAGAGTTATTTGGCATTTTCTTAGGCAAACTTCAGCCCACATATCGCCTGCTCTGTGCTGTGGGTCTGCTCTGTGCGGACACTGACAGAAAATTAGTATTGGCGTATTTGACGTGAGGCGGAAGGATCGGTGGGATACCTGCCCTGTGACGCACGTTGGTACACAAGGGTGCGCGCTGTGGACAAGCCGCGCGCTGCGGAGCCTGTGCTGACGGGCCGCACAGTGTCTGCGGGCTCCAGTGCACAGGCCGCAGAGAGACGTCCCGCGTGGTCACGCACACCGGTACAAGTTTATTGCAGCGGCCGTAATGAAATATGATCACACTCAGTATTCAGACCTTGAGTCCGTGATAAGACCGAGTCCAAATGCGCTCGAGACAAGACCAAGACAAAGCTCTCGCTTTAGCTGAGAAGGAAGTCCAGCGGCGTGGAGGTGTTTACTGAGTGGTGGGACAGGTGTGGGTCCTGCTGCGGGGCGCTCCTCGTTGAAGGGGGCGTGGGTGTGTTTTGAAGCGGAGTTTGTTCGTATGAGTGATATCGGCCACATGCGGAGCTCGTATGCGGGGGTCAGCGCTCGCGCTGGGAAAGCGTGCGGCGCTTTAGGGGCGATCCAGGCTTGGGCACGATTCTAAAGTCCTAGTGTGAGTTTGCCCCTAATGTTTGATACATTTAGAACGTTTAACTTGTCACGTTACGTCTGTGCGCAGTTCTCCTTATTGTGCTGCAGAAGCACTCGCACTGGTGCGACTGTTTTTTTTTCCTCGTTCGCACGACGAAATATTTACTCGCAAATGCGAGTGAAATGGGCGCACTGTAGAGCCCTGCACTCAATGATGTTGAGGTCAGGGCTCTGTGGGGCCAGACCATCACTTACAGAACTTCTTCTTTATGCTGAAGAGAGTTCTTAATGACTTTGGCTTTTTCTTTTGTTCGCTCACTTTGCATTTTTTAAATTGATCAAACCAAACAATCATAATTTATATTTTTGAAAGCATTATTTGTTTATAGCAGTTTCACTCCTGCCTAAAACCTTTGCACAGTACTGTATATTTTGTTTAAAATTGTTAATCGCTATAGCAATGGTTCTGTTTTAACCATATGTCTGTGTGTGCATCATACCGGCCAGTGCTTTGATGCGCGAGCGTTCGAAGAGACGTGCCGAGCTGTTCTCATTGTCCCAGTCGGTCTCTGCAGCCAGGTCCCAGCGGTTGTTGATGTCATTGTACTGCTGCTGGATCTCCAGGCTGTCGAAGTCTGTGGGGGAGATGGTGCTCATGGTGCCTCAAGGAAACGCATTCAACCTATAACAGAAAAGGAAATACATTCAAACTAATGGGAAATATATCAGCACTAAGGTTCAGCTGCTGCTCTAAAGGCAAATACTCTTCAGTGCAGTGAGATAAAACACTGGAGATAAAATCAATATTTGGTTAAGCAAAAACTCAAGTCATGCTGGCTGCCTTTACATTGGGGATATTAATTATTACAAGGGCTGGGTACTTTTCAGTACTTTACCTCGATTTCCTGTATTATACAATATAAAATTATAGAATAACAAATAAGAATTGTGAATACAATAGTGTATACAATTTACAATACAATTTAGTGATATACTGGTCATAAGATCACACTAGTAACTTTCTGTAGTGCTCTCTCAGAGCAAGTTTATGGTACAATTTTTTTATGGCATCAATACCTTCATTTTCAGTACCATTATTACTCTACTATTACTATCACTAATGCTATTATGCACTAAATAAAAAGCAATCACAAAAAGTATAGTTGTTTTGACTTTACCCCAAAAGTATAAGATGTGCAAATGGATAACAAGACAGGAACCCAAGCAAACCACAGCCTGACAGCTTGATTTCCCTCTTCATTCTGAGACGATTGAGTGATAATGGAGGACTGAAGGTGGATCAAAGTGGGGCAGTTTTAAGAATTGGCTGTGATACCAAATGTTTCCAGATAACTGTCTGTGTCTTGGATTTTGCCAGCGCTCCACCAGGGGGTCTAGATTGAGATTATAACCCCACTAAAGCACTCCATTAAATTGGGGACATTTGCTTGGGACCCTTGATCATATTAATTCTTAGATTAATGCTCTGATTGAGTCCTCAGTTTGCTAATACCTGGGAGTTTAGCTGTTGTTATGTCTCTGCCACATTGTCTGAACTTGTGATTGCTCCGGAAACAGGGAGGAGTGAGTGAAAGCAGATACACAATGTTATTTACAGAGTCAGAGCTAGTGAAGACTGCCAAGCATCTCCTAAAGAGGAAACGCTCAGTTAATTACCCCATAAATGCTCTGTAATTTGTAATCAGCAGCATTGGGCCAAGACATCAGACCTGGGAACACGATTGGTGCATGGGAACAAAATAGAATCAAATGAGATGAGCTATCAAAAAATATATCAATTACACAACAGAAATCCAACATAAAAAGATTACTTAAACAAAAACAACCTTTGTTAATCATATTACTGTAGTGCCAGATTAAGATGTGTCTGTTAGTAGAAACTAAATGTAGGGATTACAGAAAAAGGCAGAATGATGTTGCCCCAATCAACTCTCATCTCTCTCAACTTTCAACTCTCGTCACATGGGGACCCCAACTCCAACGTGTGGTCTACAAACTGTAACTATAATCTACATAATCTCAAACATGGAAGTTTGTAGATAAGTGTGAATAAACTGATAGAAATATTACCTCAAATACACATTACAAATCCTTATAGTCAGTTATACAATTCCTTTTATATAGTACATCTTATTGTCAACAAAGCAGGACCAGTGTTTAGGGTTCAGACATTTGTGCTACAAAACAGAATAGTAAAAATGGAGCAAGTAGCCAGAGTCACAAAGGCAGATAATGCTACAGGACAGACCCAGAGGTATCAGGTCTTCTCGGTTGTGAGGCTGAGGCAGGGGACAGTGGGCAGGGTAAGAGGAGGGGGCAGGGGGAGGAGTCAAGGGAACTCTCTTCTCAGTGTGCAGACGACAGGCTCAGCTCAGTGTCTGTGCTCATCAGTACTGCATGGATCACACCAGTCAGGCCCTGACCTGCTGTCACACTGTACTCTGCAGCTGCTGCTTCACACAGCACAGTCTCTGATATGAGAGAAGAAGACTGTTGATCTCAGAGCAGAGAAAAATAACAGCCCTTGGTGCAGATATAAGTGTGTACACAATGTCAGGTTATAATTTTAAAAAGTTCTAATTGTAAATGTTAAATAAAATGACATGTTACAAGCTACACATTCAAATGCTCCACTCAGCACATATCTTTGTAATCAGCATGGGTAGAGATGCTGCCTCGGGTCCGAATCAGGAACAAACCAAAATGTAAACATGAGGAAATATGTAACTGTGCAAAGCCTGAAGAGATGAATGGAGAGTCCCATTAACACGAGGCTTGTCTAACGTAGTGTTTTAGAATGGGCCTATTATGGTACGTTTTCTCTCTCTACATCTCAATTCTACACACACAAGGTATCATGGCTGTTTATTCAGGTGATCCAAAACAATAAAAATCAAGTGGGAGACAGTTTTTATGAACATTTGTCTCTAGTCTTTACACTTTGAAAACCTCAAACTCCAAACATTTTTCCCCCTAAAAAACTGTAAAAGCAGTGAAGCAAAAAACATAACTGACCCCAATTTCCCTACTCACAGAGAATGCCACAAGATGCAGACACACATGCACAAAAAGATGTAGACTCTCATGAAAGCACCGTGTCTAAAACTGAACAGGGTGAAAGTGGGCCATAGCCTCAGGCCCAAGGCCAGACACAGTATAGGGACACCAGCCTCTCCCTAACAGCACCCATCACCCATTAGCCATCACCCAGCTGCTGCTGCTGCCACTGCTTAATCAGGAGGAAGCTCACAAACAGACCAGCATCATGGTCCACAGGGGATTTAGGGCACCGCACATGGGCCAGAGGTGGTGTACAGGGCCTGGGTCACAGGCTGCTCCAGACAATGAGCTCTGAGCTGCATCCCTCCAGTAGTCTAACACGTCACATGACACACTTAATGACCTGTATATGACCGGAGCACCACTGCGCTCTGTAATTAGGCCTCATGTAAACCAGAATAAACTGCTCATAACCCAATTCAAACTAATGATGAGGATGTGGCCATGCTTTTTACAGCTCACACTTTGCCTGAAGGGAGTCCGAGCACAAAATAAAAGCATGTGGCGCTAAAATGGCCCGACACAATGGAGTCAGCAGCGTGTGGGGCCACCGAGCTGCTTTCTATTTGCAGAGATGGCACATGATCAGAGGCCCCTCACAGCACTGATCCTATGTGAATGGGGTGCAGCCGTCCTTTGTCGGCCTGTAGCATCATATCAGTCAGGGAAGATGGCCACACCAACACACGTGCCTGATTAGAGACTTTGAAAGTCCATAGATGCTCCTTAAGACACAGCCGCCTAGTCATTAGATCTTCAAAAACCCAAAATGCAACAGGGTAAATGGTCTGACTATGTGCTGATTCTTGTGAAGATCCTTGTATACAGCTAAACAAATATGAAAGATGAAAGCTTTAGACAGATGTCTGTCAGTGTTTGTCTTTGCCTGACACATGATAGATGGAGCTCATTGTGCAGCACAGAAACTGCACATTTAACTCAAGAAAACTTTGTTGAACATTATTAGACGAGCTCCTTAGAATGGATGTCTTTGATGCTTCTTTGGTAAGAGAAGTATGAGATGAGTTATGAGTATGAGTTATGAGTCTTCTGCCACAGGCACAGCCAAAGCACAACACACTTTATTTTACAGAGTGTGATTCCCTGTTGCAGCTGGTTCATTTTACACTTGTCACTAAGTACAATAAAAAACTGTTCAGACAGTGTCGTACAGCCAGTTCCCTTCACTAGGTTAGTGCTATGGGTCATCGCAGCACAAAGAGTGTGAGCGATAACAATTGAAAGAATCTGTTGGAGAGGGATTTGAAGAATCAGCACTCTGGGGGGGCACATTCACAGTCCATCTCCTTTGTTGGGCTTTAACCAGAGACAGACGGTCATCCGTACTGACAGACTTTAATGTCACCAAAGCAGCAGGCCTCCTGTTTGTACACAATATACTAACTGGCATCAGCCATGTCAGGAATCTATCTGGCAATTCAGTTTATGTGACAATATTAACTTTTTAAGTCATGCAACAAAGCTTCTGAACAAAAACATTCTTTCCTGATTCTGCCTGTATTACAGCACCCTCTGTTGGTACAAGCTTTTTAAATGTAGAATTTATGATTTTTTACCTAAAATTACTTCATACTTTAAAAAAATGCTTGCAAATTGCATTGGAAAATACCAACCAAATGATGATCATTCAAATAAATCATAGTAGTTTATGTTTAACTTGTTAATCTTTTATTTGATTATTGTTAATTCATAAAAAAAATTTGAGCTCAGACAGATCACAGACATCGTTACTAAAAATATATACACATTAAGATAAAGTGATGCCACTTGAATACTTTCAACTTCCATGATTCCCTGGGTCATTTTGATGTACTTCATTCACTGTTTCACTCTCTCAGTGTTAAACCTATTCTGTCAGCCTATGGCATGTTTTGGAGTCTGTATAGTCCAGATAACAATTATTGGATAACTATATCAGTTAACCAAATTTCAATAACTGATTAGTTGTGATTAATTTATTTAAGTATTATAAAGCACATTACTTATATTACTTATCCAGTTTACATGTTGGTCCATCAGAATATTAAGCATAAGACATTTGTCTTTAGTGGTCAGTGTAATATGAAATGTCATATTTATAAAGTGATATTATTGAGCTGTGTTGGTTCATATGAGGATGTAACAGTAGAACCCAGGTCCAACATCAGAGCACAGTGTCCTTGTCCTTCAGGGCCATCTATCAATATCTTAAGTCACAATTATGGACCCACTCAACACTGTAGTAAAGTATGACTCTAAATGTGTTGTCAGTCACATTTCTTATTTTTATTGGCAAACTTTTAATTCAACATCAACACATTTTATCTCATTATTCTCTGATACTGACACTTCTTGCAGTTTCTAAAGTCAATATTAAAGACAGTCTATGTAGAGTTTGTGCTGCTATCCACAACATTAGGATACATCTTCAAAATCTCAAATGAGACTTTCTGGAGCATAACCCTCCATTACCATAACTACTACTCAAGTGTCAGTGCCAACATGCCCAGAGACAAACCCCAGCATTTCCCAAAGCTACACTGAACTGAATACTGTCATTTAGAGCCACCACTTTGGCTTAGGGTGAACAGGTCCTGGCTCATCTACTCCACACGCGGTCACAAGCCATTCCCCTACTGAATTAAACATAGTGGCTAATAGGAAGAGTGCTGTTGACAAACCACTCGTTCTGATTGAGTCCTGGGTTGAAATCCACCTGGTGCTTCTTGCTTCATTCACACACACACAAAAAAAAAGAAATAAAAAAAAAAAGATTTCCACCGCGCAATGAATCTGAGCCATACCATAACAGAAGTAACCCAATACCGATAGAAAAAGACAAGAGATGATGCAGTCCTCTTACATATAACAATTTGTATGAAACAGCAGTGCTACGGAGAGACAAACAAAGGTGGCTTTATTCTAGCTTGTCTAGTGGATACAGACGACGACTCAACAGAAGGATGATCAAATGTGCAGCGTTTGACATGGGCACAAACAAAGGCATAAGATGAGACAGCCATGGACATATGAATCACCAAGTAACGCCATACATTGCAGTCAGCTACCACCACCAGCTATTAAATATGCACGCATTTCTGCACGCCATTGATCATTGAGTGTAAAAAATATCAAACATCAACGCGGAGCTATGATAAGCTAGTAGCGATGAAGCTAATGGCAGGGCATCTTTTCATTTGCTATTTATAGCTAGCGTAATTGTGAATTAAAAAACAAATATAAAATACTTACCGCTTATTTGGTCTCGTTCAAGTGATACCGGAGTAATTTTATACCCCAAAATGTCGCCACATATGAAAAAATCCTCACACGCTAGCTAAAAAATAGCTTAATTTCAAATGGTTAAAAATCCCAGGTGGTTTGATAAAGTCCGTACAGTCCGCATCCATGAAATACAACGTTACGAAACCGAAAATGTGGTAAATTCTGGACTAAAACAGGCAGCAGAGGAGATGGGATCGCTGTTAAAGGAAAAGAGGCTGTCTTCTTCAGCAGGTATGTATGAATCGGGGTATCCGCAGCGTCGTCTTTTTCTTCTTCCCCCCCGAAGCATCCGTGAGCGAGGGCCGCCGTGCCGTGCGTCCCCGTCGGTCACTCCTCCTCCGCTGCTCCCGCTCCCTCACCGTGGCCCCCAGTCTCCAACCGACGCCGTTGCACAGGGACAAGAAAGAAAGCGGTGGCCGTGTGTGGAGCAGCTAGTTACGGGTGTGGGAGGGTGGAAGGTGGCAGGAGGGAGCTGTGGGCTGGTGGGTGGACGAGTGGGTGGGTAGCTGGAGCTGACCCTTCGCAGTCACATGGGGAACACCGCGCACATTTCCAGTCTTTCTCTTCCAGCATCATTATGTCTAACAACGTTACTGTGCGTGCGTGGTGCTGTCCCTGGTGCTAAAGCGGAGACAGCAGCAGCAGTCACAGCACTGTACCTATTTTAATGTACCCATAAACGCGAGTCGGCCGCACTTTTCTAGTCATGTTGTTGGCCATTAATCAAGCCTACATATTGTGGCCAAATAGATTAAAGGCATTTTACAGTAAACCCCTGTTATCATCTGTTTTACAGTCATTTTTGTACATTTATATGGGCTATTTTACAAAAGCGCCGCATCTTTTCACTGCAGCAGGTTAACCAAATGGACTATTTATAGCCAGCACAGTTAGATAGCCTATATAAGCGGCATATTATTCAAGTCCCATCACTCTCCATCTCTTCAGGATAGCAATGCATTTGACAGACTATTTTTCTTAACATGCAGTGTCCTATAAAATCCACAAGGCTATGAAATAGTGATTCATACCTAAGCTGTGTAATAGGTTTTGGAAGCAACCATAGCCTATCTTTGAATGGACTAAATAATTCCTTAGTATGTGGCATATGGGTTGAGCTATTTATACATATGATCTTCTGCCACTCATCTCTGTAGCCAAGATGAGTGAGGATATTGTGGTTTATTCCCACTGAGTTTTAAAAAAGGTCCTGTCACTGAATCTGTTTAATGTCAGTGTCTTCTGGTTGCCCCCAAAACTGCAATGCTCCAATTAGAGCAGGGGCTTGTGTGTACACCCCTCGTGGGTCTATGGCGTTGGTACATTTGTGCATGGGCGTAGTTGCAACAACAAAGTGCTAGTGGTGAGAGTCTTGTGGAGATGATGGTGTTTTAGGGAGGGCTGAGCAGTTCTGAGAAGAGCATGCTACTTATTACGAACAGTTAGTGGTAATGAAAAGCCATGCTGTGTTGTTAGTCTAGTTCCACTATTTTGCACTGTGGCTGTGAAGGTATTGTAGTGAAGAATTTTCAGGAACAAGTGGAAGCTAAGAATTCAATTTACCCTCTGCGCATATTTGACCAATAATCTGTAACTGTATTGAGGCCACAAAGAGTTTATTTGGATTGGTCTAGTCTGCAAACGCATTTGAAATAACTTTTCAGTGATGTGGTAATTCCCCTGCCTACAGAAGTTAGTGCCAGTCCAAAGCCTAAAAAAAATGTCTCCTCTTTTTACGTTTAAGTCTACGTTTACGTTTACGTTTTAGTCTATACTATACAGGAGTTATCCCAGCAAAGTTTGCAATGAATTGTTGCATCATCATATCCTTTATCCATGGAAAAAATTACAGATATATCATTTACCATATTTAGGAAAGCTATACCTTGATGAGTCTGTACATAAACTGAGACACACCCAACCTGTTTACGCCGAGGGCCCCAGCTGCCCAGAGCAGAGATCACCCACAATCCTCTGTGACAAAAGGAAGAGCTGAGCGCAGGATGTGGAGATGCCATCGGCTGCCTCTGTGAGTCTAGCACAGTGCTTTCTGCAGATAACAGCAGTTTAGGCTAAACCCCCCTCTGTCTGCTCACTATAGACCGGACTGGGATGGGGTCACCACAAGTGTAACTGGTGCAACTCCAACCTTTGGTGAAGTTAGTGAGAGGGTTCATAACCAAGTATCAGGGGTATTTTTTCCCAGGACAATGTGTGTGTGCAGATATGGCCCACACTAAAGCTGAATCATATGACTGCAGTTCTGAGAAATGATAGTCTCCAGAAGGCCAAGTATGGCTCAGTGTAAAACAATATAGGCGGGACAATTAAACATGTAGTAGTGGGCAACTAATATCTTAATTCTGCTTTTAATTTACAGCACCATCTAAAATAATGAACTGGTTGATATGATATGTTGCAAGTAGTAACATTTCTTTCTCATGCATCTCTAAGCAATACATCTCTTTTTTATGTGGAAAGTTTTACCTTTACATCTGGTTTTGTTCTTTAGTCACCACTGTCCCAGTGCTATTGTCCGGTCATGGCGACCTACTAAAAGATATTTATATCCTCACAACTCTTTCTGAGAAGTCTCCAAGGTCAAACATTCTATTTCTGCTTCTTTTACATCAATCTCACCCTCTTTCCTCTCGCTCTTCTCCTAATCTAGTTGCTAGAGGTCACACTGCTGTTCCAGTTTCAAATTACATCATAATGAGACGGATTGAAACCAGGACAGTGAGAAACTGCAGTCGCACCAAAGCTTGACTCATAGAGATGTGAGCACAAGGAGCAACAACTGTTGAGACTGACTCAGATGGACAGCATATAAGTTAGAGCAGGAATATGAAGCAGGTGGGCCACGTATACCATAAAATGAAATATCAACTTTCAGTACCTCATAAAGAGAATTAACAGTTTTGTAAAATAACCAAGTTTGCTCATTGTATGGTGATTTGAAGAGACTTCACCACCACCATTAACTTCATAATGGACAAAGAGCTAACCCTGATGGCTATCCATATTAATCCAGCTTAATCAAAATGTAATGGGAAAACAATTATGTATTTTTTTCTGTTCTGGCTGGAGGTGAGGGAGGCAAATGACTTAACACTGACTTAACTGACTTAACACTTCATAAAAAGAAAGACCACTCAAACATACATAATTTTATTTTGACATCTTTCTTTTTAATTTAAATTCTTTGGCTTTGTAAATATCTTGATGTAACAATCTTGAAACAGATGTCAAACTGATTAGAAAAAGCTACTTGACCAACCATTTTTGGGAGTCCTCTCTCTGCTAAGTGCATGACCTTATGGCTATAGGTAACAAACTCATAAAGAACTTCAGCTTGTTCATTATAATGCATAATCAAAAGGCACTTGCTCAACTGTACTGTACATCTTTTACAAAACAAAGTTAGACAGAAACTTGCAAATAACACGAAACAAATTACAAGGTAGACGGATACAGGAATGTAATATTAAATATAGACTTACAAAGAAAGTAAGTCTTGTGTTTTAAAACTGTGACATGGCTAACATAGGAACAACAGATCAATGACAATTACAAAAGTGCATATTTGAAGCTTAAAAAACACTAATAAAAACACTAACAAACAATAATTACAAAATCAACAAACCACTGTGTCATCAGTCTGTTCATGCGTCAATGATTGAAGGCCTTATTGAATTGTCCCAGTTGTGAAGAGGCAGGTGCAGCTTTTGCCTTGTGGGGGTGAGTTGAGTGGATGATTGGTGGAGGTTATCGGCTTCTTCGGCGAATGCAGATGTTGGATCGTCGCGTAGGCACAAATCCGTGTTTGCAGTAGCACTTGTACGAGCCGGCCGTGTTCACACAGCGAGCATTTTTACACGGACTGAGTCGGACTCCAGGCTCACCGCACTCATCAATGTCTGAAACACAGAGAACAACCACAGGCATTTAATATGGAAAAACTCCACCATGGGTTTCTTTACATTGGCTTTCTTTGGATATAGCATTCATCTCTACCCTACTGATTCTAACTTTGTGGAGTTCTTTACAAAATACCTCTTAAGGACCCCTAGTTTGCAATCAGAGACTCTGTATTTCATGAAGATCAATGCCACAGTCTTATTTTAAAACTATTACATGCATTTTATTGGGATATGATCGATATTTGTCTCTGCACACAGAGATTAATAAAATAAAGCTTTCGAAAACGTTTAACTGAATTAAATGCTTAATTGTAAGAAATATAAGCCCTAAGTGATTGATGGTGCTATATGCATTTGTACACCCTTGGAAATGACGCTGGACAAGAACTTAGGATATTTTGGTTTTATGTTCAAATCACAGAGCAAGAACACTCAGTAGTTCGTGCTGATAAAATAGTGAATTACCCTTTACTCTACTGACCCCTTGTGGCTGGCAGTTATAAGGTTAGTCCATTATGTGCTTTTGCTTAAGATGGATTCTTTTGAGATGTTCTCCATATTATATATTGCAGTGTGCTTTTAGGTAGAAGACATGAGCTTACCTATACAGCGAGTGCGGGAGTGGTCTAGCCTGAAGCCTGAGTTACATTCACACATGGTGCCAAGATAGGAACGGACACAGCGTCCATTCGCACAACTGCATTCATCTGAGTCCTCCTCAGAACTGTCACCTTCAGAAGCAAAAAAAAAAAAAAAGAACTTTCAATAAATGCCTTTTTTTTGGTATTTCGTATTACACATACATATAAGAAGTGTAGGTACAAACCTGGGTTGTAGTTAGCAAAAGCTGCCAAAAAGTCCTGCTCCCCGTCAGACTCAGTTTCCAGATGCATCTCACAGAGTCGGTTAAACATCTCTATGGGAGTAAGGATTATTAGACACATGAGGACTGTGAACAAAAGGTCAAAGGGCAGCGCACTGACCTGAGTGTCGTTGGGGGCAGGTGTTGCACTCGGGACCCCAGCCGCGGCCAAAGTGACAGCAGCACTCAGAGTATGTGACCATGGTTGTTGTGGGGTCACTGCAGATCAGTCCCTCATCCACCTGATTGAAACACACATCCTTGTGCGCCGCTGTGCGATCTACTTCAGAAAGACAAAAACATACAAAAAGAAATGTAATAAAAAGAAATGTAAAACCCATACATGTGAAAAACATACAAGCAGCCAATTTGAGCACCAGTTTACATGCCATGAAAAACATGTTCTTGGTTGCTCTTTTATTTAGCAGAAAGCAAAAAGAGATATTTCTGAGATATCACTTTCATTAATGGACTAGAATGCATCTCTTTCAACATCCAAGAATTGTTCAGCATAAACTTGCTACAGAACTACAACTGGAACTGCTTTCAAAAAGTGTTCAAGCTGTTCTGTTTTGTAACTGAACCGAAATTCAGCATATACCACATTTTAAAACTATTTTGTAAAAGTTTGGCTTTTCATTTGTGAAAAGCAAAAGTGATTTTCATTGGTCTTGCTCAGTGTGAGCTGACACGGTAGATTTTACCCACCGTCATAGACGCACTGTTTCTGAGCAGCACTGAAGGTGAACGGAGGGTCACAAAAACAGTGAAAGGAGCCTGGCGTGTTCTCACACCTCCCATTCTTACAGTACGAGGGGTCCTGGCACTCATTCACATCTGCAAAGGGCACCACAGACACTGGTTACAGTCACATCTGCATGGCCAGCTCTGAGCTAAAGGTAATACTAACACAATAACACCTGAGCTTCTATGTCCACTTTAACTCTGAATTCTGCTACTGAAGGGAAGAGCATTCTCACAACTGACTAGGGATGAGTCAGCTCACTCCATCTGGCGCTGCCTTAACATACAGCAAACCTCCTACATGACACACTGCCAGAATATACTGTAGGAGGGTCTTATCATATCAATTATGGAAATGATTATGATTAATATCTGTTATATATGCTATGCATGTAGCATACTATGATTATAATATTATGCCTTCCATCATGGCCAACTTGTTAAATTGTACTGTAATAGATTTGTGCAAATGGTTGTAGGCTATTTGCAGAGAAAATGAATGAAAGTGTAATTTTAGTTCATTGTCTCGTCTGGAATTTTTGCACCAAATTAGGGCACTGGCTCCAATGAGAAAAACAACGTTTCTTTGTTTGGCTGCATGGGTTTTGGTCAGTTTTAAATCACAGGGCATCCATTGTTCTTCAGGAGTCAAAATATAGGTCTAAAAAATTCTAAACATTTTTGTCCTTTTGGCAGTTTTTCTTTTACTTGAAGTTACTGAGAGAGTTGTCCAAACACTGTTTCCTTTCTAATTGTCATCGATAACCCAAGTGCTGTCTATGTGGTGGTCTCTCACCAGCCTGCTCCTCAGGGGTTACACAGCTGTTGCGGTCCGTGGCCAGGGTCCAGGGCGGTGAGCAGATGCAATAGTATGAGCCTGGAGTGTCCACACAGTGACCATTCTTACAGTTGGCAGGATCTTGACATTCATTTAAACCTTAAGTAACAACACAGCCGAGCATTAGAAACTTTGAAAGAACCGAAGTATAAAGAAATAATTTCAAATTATTAAATACCTGCTACTGCTTCAAGTACACATTTTTTCTTATTGGCATCAGGGGTCCAGGGCAAGTTGCAGTTACAGAAGAAAGATCCATCAGTGTTGACACAGTGACCATTAGTACAGAGTGACTCATCGTGGCATTCATTCACATCTGAAGAAGAACATTTCAAAGTGAACAGAACTATAATCTGTGAGTATTTACATCATAATATTATGATATCCACTTGCCAGTGCACTCGAGAAGATTGCTGTCGTAGTAAAAACCTTGTTGACAATAGCACTCGTAACCAGGCAGTGTGTTCTCACAGCGACCTTTTTTGCAGATTTCCTCAGCAAACAGAGCACACTCATCAATATCTGTAATGAAAACAAAATACAGGCTATTATTGTTATTGTATCAAGTGTCTGGTAATTCTTTTTATGTACCATACAATATTATTTACCATGGTAGACAGGCAGGCTGTACTGGAATCCCTCTTCAGAGTACAGGCCTTGACCATGGGGGCATAAAGAGAGGAACTCAGCTGAAGGAAGAAGAAAATAAAGTATGAATGCATACGGTTATGATATGATCGTAGACTGTAGTTATGGTCAGATTTTTTGGTCAGCTTTTGATTTTAATTTGCATCACTATACAATTTGACTCATGTTACGTTAAGAATGTTAAGAATTTAATCATATTTTATTTATTTTTAAAATTTTAGGATGTAGGGAAAATATGTACATATTTTTCATCTATGAATTTGCATCATCTTGTTTGTTTAATTTATCTTTACTCAAAACCCTAATTTACCTGAGTGAGACACAGGACAGGGGTAGATCTCACAATGGTCACCCCAACCCACTCCGATGGAGCAGCAACACTCCCGTTTGGTGACATTTGTGGCCAAAACACTATCACAGAAAACTGTGTCATCCAGGTTCAGATAGCACTCCTTCTTTTCATCCATCACCACTCGAACTGCTGCATGAAGAGAAGAGGACCATATTTACAAATCAAATCCCAAATGTCTCACCCCATGAAATATATAGCATTTAAAGGACACTACCACTTGAAAGGACTCTCTCACCATATGGGTAAAATGGGCTTTCACGGAAAAATGTACAACTAAACAGGGACAAAACTTGATCTGCACCAGAACCTTAGAGCAGTGGTTCCTGAGCCATGTGCTGGGGTGCCTCAAAAATTGGGAGCACAATTGATCAATACTTATTTCTTATGATAAACAAACCCAACCATATAGGTCCATATCTTGCGAGCAGTGGTAGATAAGGCATAGCACAAATAGGGATTTACAGCATATGACCTGTGACAGCCGTGTAGCACATGGTGCACATCAAAAAATTGCTTTCACAGAATGGTCTTTTGTGTAAGATTGTATTGTATATTATAATTGTATAAGTCACTTAAGTTCTAATTATAGAAAGAGTGACAACCAAGTCCTCGAGGATTGTAGAATTGGCTTCTACGGTGGCCTAGGCCTATTTCATTTTGTGATTTACAAAATGCATTTCATGAATCACTGTTTTGTTTTTTGTTTGAAATGACATACAGTCTTTATCATTTTGTGGATGCAAGGACAATTGACGTGTGCATTCCGTGGATGAAAGGCATCACGGTGTTTGACAATTCTGTAACCATTTTTTCCATTTCATGGCACAAAAAGCATTTCGTTATAAATAAGCCCTGTGACACTTGGCACCCCATACAAAACAACATGGTAAAGCTCTTCAGAGCACCGCGCGTATGTATGAATGAACCGCAAACTCGGTTGATATGCAGCAGTCTTGAGTGTGACTGTGAATTCGAGCTACAGCACATACACTGCAAAATATAAAACCGATAAAAAAGCTGACCAGAAAAAAATTATTTCTGCGGATCTTTCGTTGACACGAGTCTAGAGCATGTAGAGGGTTTGCTCTTGTAGTTTGATGTGCCGCTTTGGACTACCAATAAGCACAGCAAGAAACATAAAGGCCATGAACACCGTGTGAATGTCGTTTATTAATAAAGTACAATTTACAACAATTAAAATAATTAACCATTCTTAAATAAATACATTTTGCATAAATTAAATATAAATTAGATGAACACCCAAGTATTATATTATTGGCCTAGACCTATTTCAATGAATAAACAATGCTCTCATTGGTGCTCGTATTTCTCCTGTGCCTATGTGGAGCAGAGTGCCTGTTTAGTGCGAAAGACGTCTGTTGCACATTCATATTCAATCAAGACCTGTGCTGTTTAACTGCTGCTAGTATCATTTTCCCTCTAGAGGATGGCACATCAATTGAGTACCGTCTGCACAGAATGACAAGACAGAGGCCATAATGTTCTTGATGGAAACAACTGCACAAATAAATTAAGGACTATGGGAAATGGACCTTTCATCCAAATGTGGTTATGAACATGGTTTAACTTAACTAAATTGTATTGCGATGCCATTGCAGAGGGTCTTCGGGATATTTTCATACTGATAAGGAGCCTTGTCCTCCAAAAGTTTGAGAATTCCTATTAGAGAGACTAACCATGGTAAAACAAAGACTATACCAATTTGTAATACACCATAAAACTAAGACAAAGTAGCCTTTTAAAATACATAAAAAATTATATATTCACTATTATACATCCATTTGGGATTTGAGCCCGTCTTATGCATTCATTCATTCCTGCAGACAGCAGGGGCAAGCCAGGTGAGATGTCGTTCTGACACAGCAGTGGTCAGCACTGCCAGTGCCAATCGAACCGCTGACCTTAGGCATTTTACTGAACAGCTTTTGCAGAAAATTCAGAAGACAATTGTTTTGTATTTGGGTGCTCAGCTGTGGTTAAAGCTCAGGTAGTAAAGACACTTACCCTCGCAGCTGTGCTTGTCCTCTGACAGGACATATCCATGATTACACACACACACATAGGAGCCAGGTCTGTTCTCACACACTCCGAAGGGCTGGCACAAGCTCCTGTCTGCTGTACACTCATCTATGTCTGAAAGAGAAATTACACACAAAGCTCTCAAATCAAACACCATCTGAGCAATGCCCAAATTTTCACTTTCAAAACAAACATTGCAGAACAAACATTACTCAGCATTTGGGACATAATATTACAGCCTGCATGGTGATGGAAATTTATGGACTGATGCAGGTGTTAACATTAAAGAGTTTGAAAATGCTGAACCAGTATATAAAGGCCAGTATGATCTTTTGTGCATCTTCTAGACATCGTCCCTTCAAAATCACAACTGACTTTGCACTAGATTAGATTAATTATAATTTGTGCTTAGATACACAGTGATTCTGAAGGTTATCACTAAACTGATGATGCTATTGATTAGTAGTAGCTTATATGAGCATTACTGTAGTATGAGCAGAACTGTAGAGCCTTTGAACGGGTTTACAAAAATCCATGCAACAAAAAAATCCACCAGGCATTATGTGTCTAACCTTGGCATCTCCTGCCTCCCACCAGAGTGAATCCTTTGGGACATTCACAGTGATAGGACCCCATACTGTTAATGCAGTGTCCCCTCTGACAGTTCAATGGTCGCTCGCACTCGTTAATATCTGTAGAAATCAAATAAAAACAAGGACAAAATCAACCATCAAAAACTAGGCCAGATGGAGATTTCTAAGTTCTGAGGTGGTTTTGAGCAATAGATTGATGCGATCACTATGAATAGATATAGCTGATAAGGGTTGAAATATTCATGCCTTCACAGTGGCTGCCCTCCTGTGTGCGCTGGTATCCAGGGTAACACTGGCACTGGAAGGAGCCCTCTGTGTTTATGCAACGCCCATAGGCACAAAGCCGGGAATCCTCACATTCATTAATATCTATGGGAAAACATATGCACATACATATATTTTTAGTGCATTCATTTATTTGAAATTACAATATTGCAAAGACTGAAGATCAAATCAGAAAGTGAACAAGAGTCACATGATTGACAGGCTCTTAGAAATATCATAATAATAATGACATATTAATATTTCATTCTATCTGTTTTGAGTTACTGACCGCTGCATCCTTTGCTGTCTGCAGATGGGAGGAAACCTTCATTACACAGACAGCGGTAAGTCCCGGGGAGGTTTTCACACCGACCATTAGGACAGATGCCAGGCTTTTGGCACTCATTTATATCTAAAAAAAACACATTCATGCTTTGTCAAAAAGAGAATAGTAAAATTGAATAATATTGTTGTTTGTGTACAGCTGAAAAATACAAGCAGTGTTCATAAGCAGAGTTGGAAAATAACCATGAGTACAAGTGTTATTATGTATATTATATTAAGTATTATTATTATTATGGTAGCAGTAGCAGAAGTAGTAATTATAAAAGCAGTTACACTAGTCTCATTAGTTAGCAGCAACAGAGGTAGCTATACCATTAAAATGGGATGAAAATGGGATGAATAAATGAGTGAAGGGGTACTTCACTCATTTATTCTTCATCCCATTTTAATGGTATTTCCATCCAATTTTTAAGTGAAGTTATATGTGAAAAATATGTGCATAAAGATATTGACTGACCATAACAGATGCCTCCTTTGGCCTCTTGTCCCGGCAGACAGGGCACACACTCATATGATCCTGGGGTGTTCTCACACTGTTCGTTGGGACAGGTGTCTGGACTCAAGCACTCATTTATATCTGAATCAAAGACAATAATATATTTATTATTTGTTTATTTGTCTTCAATAGTTTATATGCTATTAATATTGTAATAATATAGTGCATTGTAGTACCTTCACAGGCAGGATGGCGAGGGGACTTGCTCTTAAAGCCACTTTGACATTCACATTTATAAGACCCAGGCAGGTTCACACAGATTCCCCCCAGTCCACAGATCTCGGGCCGAGTGCACTCATTTACATCTGCAAAAGGGCAAGTATAAGTTATATCCCACACATCTAATTTCATGAAGAAAACCGTTCTGTACAGAGCAATTTCTACATGGAACATTATTCCTAAGAAAATTCGTGAGCTTAAAAAAAAACTATTATTCAAAAATAAACTAAAGCGCCATGTGTTAAACGGAATGTAATATGATATGGGTGTGTTTGTATGTGCATTTTAAAACAATGTTATGCTGTAAATGAAATGTAAATTCAACTGTTTTGTAGGAGATGTGATTTTTGATTTTAATGGGCCCAGGAAGACTAGCTGAATGCACAGCTTTCAGCCAATGGGTTCCATATAAATAAACAAATAAACAAATAAACATGGAGTTTCAAGTAGAGATCTCATATTAGCCATGTACTGCACTTACCTACACACTTGAGTCGGCCATGCTGTACTATATGTTTGTAACCTTGGCGACAGTGGCATTTGTAGCTTCCTTCCACATTGATACAGTAACCTCTGCCGTGACCACAGGGTTCAGACTCACATTCATTATCATCTGGACAAGAATTACATTAAAAATCTGTTAATTATTATAACTTACTTCACAAACTGTGTAATTATGTAGTTAACAATTTAGCATTCTGTACTATGCCCTTTCCATCCTTGATGCGTTGTTTGATGTTAGAAGTTGTATCTTGCTGGATAATCATTTGTATTGACCGTTTGAACAGGTAAATAAGTTACTGCTTGGAAGAAAATATATCTGCCCATGCTAGTATCTACAAACAGTTGTCATAAAACATTCAGCTCTTATACTACAGTATATGGTATAGAGAAACCAAACTGGGTTAGAGTGTCGCTGTGCAGAGTCCTTCAGACTCCAGAGAGACAGGAGCGGTGCTGTTTAGGTTGTCTGTGTATTTTGAGGGCTTTGTGTAAGCAGAGGATTTTAAGACAGGAAATTGAGGATATTTTGAAAGTGGGAAAGTTCACTTTAAGGGGCACTCTGAAAATTCCCCGTGGCAGCTCAATTTACCAACCATAATTAGCCCTAAGCTCCTCAAAACAAAAGTTGTATAATGAGAATGAATAGAAACCTGAGAAACTTAAATGACACATACAAGAGGTTTAATGATAAGTAATCTCTGCACAATTACACTTGCTGTCCAATATTTTCAGGGCACATGCGTGACAAACAAAAATTAGACATCATATGTTGTGGTTGTACCCTCGCAGATGTTTCTCAGGGGGTTGAGATGATAGCCTGGGTGACAGTGACAGATGTGGCCGTTCAGGCTGTTCTCACACTCTCCATGACCACAAATGTTCCTGCTCAGCTTGCACTCGTCTGTGTCTGCTTCAGGGGCAACAAAAAACTGGTGTTATTCCACAAACATTATCAACAAAATTTAAGAAAATCACACAAACTGTGTCAGATTTCCATGACAGCATAATGGAAACAATAGCTGTTCTACTATTATCTCATATATTTTCAAATATATATACATTTCTTCTAATACTTTTTAAAGTTTATGCAAACACTTTATAATTATTATATTATGAGAATCGCTATTTTCATGGATATCGTTTTCTGCATGTGCTCTGTACATTGCATGAAATGCTTTAAATACCAAAAGGATCACTCCTCTCATTAAAAAACATCAGAATGTGAATTTAGCCTTAAGGCCAAATCACGCTGCAGAACACAAACATTAAGAAACACTGACAGTTTACTTTAGGCCTATCAACATGTAATTTAAACAATCAAAGTGACAACACTATAATAAATGTGAGAATTATTTCCGCCAAATCGAAATAAACTTACGTGAGACTTTGGTTTGTGTTTCAAAGGGGTCGTTACCCGGAGGAACTCTGATAATGACTGGAGGAGTGGGTTTAACAACTATGCATAAACAAAACAGAAATCAAGTTTGAAAAATGTATACACTGTAATTTGTGTTTACTAAAGTTTAATTTTACCAGGAACACGTGGAGTACTGGAGCTTGTGGGAGCTGGCTGAGTTGTTTCCTGTTTGAAAACATTTTATTTATCTAAATGTGATAAATTCAAGTATATATTGTGAATTAAAAACTCATCACTTACCTCCCAATTAGTTTCTGAAACAAGGAAACACAGTTTTAAATTGAGACTCTTGCATTGTTCAACTTCATAGATCATTAAAACCAATCATTAGCACATTCACCTTCACTAATAAAAACCAAGGTCTCTCTGAAGTTTTTGATGGAGTAGCCCTTCCCAGCAGGGCAGATCTTATTAAAGGCCACTGGACAAGAACAGATTAATTGAAAACGGTTATGCATTTGCCCATTGCCCGTACAAATGTATTTAATGTACCTGACTAGCACTCACCTGTGCCCTCTTGGGGGCACCTCTCACAGTTGCGGCCCCAGGCTGCGCCCACAGTGCAGCAGCACATCTCTAGTGTCAGGTCATTAGGCAGCGCATGCTCACAGCCCAACTCAGACGCTATCCTGAAGCACTGGCCAGGCTCCATGGGAGACTCTGAGCAACAAACATCAGTAATAAATTAAACACTGTTACTTATAATAATAATGCTAATGATAATAATAACAGGATGTTTACAAGGGGCTCACCCACACACATGTTCCTCTCCAGCACATATCCAGCTCTACATGAACACTGGAAGCTGCCAAGAGTGTTCAGACAGTCTCCATTCTGACAAACACCTTGTAATGTGCACTCATTTATGTCTGAAACCAAGAAAACAAGTCTAAGTAATATCCAGTAGTTGTGCATTTAATCCATGTGTTGTTGATGTTACCTTGACAGTGAGTGCTGTTAAACCTTTTATAACCTTGTGGACATGTAGAGCCATACTCTTCAACAATATTCTGCTTAACTGATGCATCTAAAGTAGAAAAGGCAAATGTAAGAAATGGTAGGAACAACTTAAATGTCCCATTTTTTTTAATTCAAAAGATTTTCCATTAAAATTTCCCTACATCTCAAGTTCAAGTTTCAGTAGGTGATGTAGTTGGTATAAATTCCCTGAAACAAGAATGAATCACTAACAGGGCAGTTCCAATGGACATTCAGGGCAGTTTTATTGGAATATTGCGGGAAGTCTGTGCCCACAACAATATTTGCGCAAACAAACAGGGGCAATAGTTATGTCTGGCTTTTTCATTACAAAAGCACTTATAAATGTTTTATCCATCCATCCATTTATCTTCTTCCGCTTAATCCAGCTGGGTTGCGGGGGCAGCATTGCTGCCCAATCCTCATAGCACCTGACCCCCCCTATGAACCCCTCTGCAGATAGTGAGCCCACAGGAGGAATAAAAATATAAATGTTTTAATTTAACAAAACTCCTCTGGGCAGGAGGCCAACTGTCTGAAGCCTAACCAGACGTACCGTATCAGGTTTAGTCAAAGACCGCCTTGTCTGAGTCACCACTGAGGGATGGAAGAATAGGCGAGTGGAAAAAAACGCATGCAGCCAAGATTTTTGTGAAATTCAATCTTCAACAATGTGATGACAGTGGAGCTGGGCAGGCTCTGAGGAACACACTTAAGGAGAGGCTTATTTTCCACACTCTCCTCCTCTGTCTCAGTCTGTGCGTAATTCCTATAATTTCTTCCGTTTTTGCCTTCCCAGACACTTGCACACATTTCACATTTCACCACTGACTGATCTGTGCATACCCTTGAGCCAATTTTTAAGACAAACAAAGATAGTAGAGAATTTATTATAGTCATGATTAATAAATTCTTTGCTACTAGAAGAGCTGCCTAAATCTGCAGTTTCACTTTCCCTTAAAAAGTAAACAAAACACATAGTAATATATTCGGGCTTTAGAACAATTTACTTCAAACTATTTTTCTTATCCAATCAGATGTTGCCTAATACTACATAAAGCTGAACCATTTTGAGAGGGTGGACCAAGGAAAAATAGCACTGGTCTTTCAACATAATACAAGGTGATATTATTCTAACCCTGAATGACAATAGTTTCTATCTATATGGTTAAAACTTACTTGGTAATTTGGGGCACTGGTAACACTTGTTCTGTCCCCATGAGTTCCCCACGGTGCCACAACAGTCCTCCTGATTGGTTAACACAGGGAGTGGTGTACTGTTGCACTAAAAGAAAAAAAAAAAACAATTAAAATGTTGTGATCTGATATGTTCAGATGTTAAGTGATAAATATGTGAGTTTTAAGTCATGCTTACTCACAGCCTGTTTGGGCGTGGTCTCCTGGAAGCAGCGGCCCTTTGGTTTGTGCCGTGAAGGTGGCACTCGTAGGCTGGTCTTCACTGGAGGTTTGGTGTCTGCCCGTTCGAAGGGTTGTATGACCACTGAGGTCCCTGGTGTGTGGTGAACCCGCACATTTATCTGCACTAAAATGAGATTCACTATTACAAAAAATCTGTTCTTGCTGTTCTCATTACTATTTCTCTTTGAATGTAAAATATAAATACTACAGTGCATTACTATACTACCTTAACATATTTTTATTAATAGTAGATCTAGAGGAATACAATGACAGGTACCCAACTGATTTCAATTTGTATTTTGTCATTTTCATTTGTATTTGTATATAGCCTCAGCTAATTGTGCTTTTAATTGAGCAGTAATTACCAGAATGGTTCTGTATATTTTTATATTGGGCTGGGAACAGCACACAAAAATAGGTTACTTGCCACTGAAGTGTTATTGATTGCCAAGAATATTCTACAATATGGCATTAAAAATATCTAGCTCCATGTGGACAAGCAGGTAATGCCAACAGGCCAAGTTACAGGTCAGATCTGTGGAGAGGTGACGCTGCTCATAGTAAGAATCGGCCTTTTTCAAGATATTTCTTTAGCAATAAAAATATATGTAAATGAATAAATAAAAGAAAAGTAAGTGTAATGCCCCAGTGTGGAACTATGTCTATAATGATTTTTCAGTGTCCAAGTTGAAGTGAGTGAGCGACTGCAGAGTGTGTGTTGCCAATTTATTGACAATAATACAACTACTAACACTAAACTTTATTAAAGACCTACCTTCAGATGAGGGGTGTCCACCCGGCAGCGTGAACACTGAGTGTGTTTGTGTTATTTGTGTCCTCCCATTCAGAGCCTGGTCCCCATGTTTCTGAATGTCTGGTTTGAGTGATGTGGAGTAGACTGGCTGCTTGTTGCCCCGTGCTGCCTGGACATGGTGCGTCTGCTGGAGGGGGAACTGGCAGAGACGTCCTGTGAAGCCATGGGGGCAAAGGCAGTGCTTCCTCGAAAGGCACACTCCTCCATTTAAACAAGTGAGAGGGCAGACGACTGTGAAGAGGAGGGAGAAGTACACCGATCAGGAAAAAGAAAATTACCAACATGAGGCACATCTTATTATCATCAGTTCAACATTATGACTAGCAATATGACAGCTAATAATGTTCGGTATGATTACGTGTAACTGTGGATACCTTTTAAGTCAGGGGATCCCAAACTTCTCAGTAAATGACCATACGCATTCTATATATAATCATGTTTAGTTTGGACAGCTTATTTTTAAATACAAATGCTATTTTAATGTTAATGTTTTTTCCCTTTATTTAGCCATAGAGAACGGTACATGTTGCAAACAGATAAATACAAAGTAGACAATAAACAGACAAACAATAACAAACAAATAAGTAATAAAACAATAACTGGAGCTTGGTTTGGGGGACACAATGAACTATTTAAGAAAAATAAGATGTTTAACAATTGAGTTGATGAATGAGTAACGGGGCGAGCACATGTTTTGAATTGGGGCTTTGTGTGTTTATTATTACTATAACTGCTGCTCCTTCCCTCTCCTTTATTACAGCTACCATCAACATTATTATTTGCATTAATTTTAATCACTCTGTCAGTGCCACTGCAACAATTGTATAGATTTTTAAAATTAACTTGTATTGTAATACCAGTTGAATAAGAGGAAGTGGCTTAGTCCTGTAGTCATAGTAACCGCCCTCTGCCCGTTGAGAAAAAGGCAGATGCTAAGAAGTGACGTAGCAGTGGGATCTGAAAGCAATTGTAGTAATAAAATGATCATATTACTGGTGTTAGAAAGAAATAAAAAGTAATGATAATATCAGTAATATTGGGAAAAAGAGGCTACAACAAACATACCAGCAATATACACCTGGAACCAAGTTTTTTTTCAATTACTTGCAATTGGTTTCAACATGCGCTTTGGTAATCACTGCTCCACAAGTCACAGGCAAACACAATTATTTTCAGTGAATCTCAGTTATGTTCTTCAAATCTATATAAAGGGGCTGGCTGTTTTATGTTGCTATGATTTCCTGTGCAGACTCTTATATAACCGATGATTTAGTGTGTAACATGCTCAGTATAAAGGCAGACAGTCTTTGTGGCGTGAGCCGACAGCCTTAAATATTCCCTTTGAACTGCTGCAGTGAGAAAGTTTCACCAGACTGACAGACTAACAGGTCCCTGCAGCGCAGGAGCAGGTAAAGTCATCGAGCTGTGTCACGGCCTCATGCACCATATGGAAGAGGTTTGGGAGCTATGGGAAAAGGTGGATCAGGAGAAGACTAAACAATGCACTATGATGTATGCACTGTGAGCTTCTGAATGAGTACAATTAAACACATGATGTTTCTGGATCAGTTTGTCAAAGTACAATGAGATTCAAAACTGTGTGTTCACAAAAAGATACAATTATATCTATTTCTATTATTTTGGCTGAAATACTGATCCTGTATGTTTGATGATTGCTAAGGATACTTTCGGCATTTGTAGAGTGAGTACCAAAAACACACACACCTACACAGCTACCACTAGTACTACTTCCACAATCACTACTGCATCAAAACTCAAGGAACTGTAGCCAAGGTCAAGATATTTTCACTTTAAGGTTTCGTAAAACTCACATAGAACAATAGAAGTAAGGAGACTGTATAAATGTCACATAAGGTTGTCTTTACAATTGATATCTAGAAGCTAATCAAAACTAAAACTATTATCAAACTTAATACTAATTTGAACAAATAAAAAATCTCTTAAACAGGACAAAGTTGGACCTTTCCTGAATAGTTTTAGAATGGCTTTGATCTACCGGTATATTAGAACTCATTTCAGACCACATGGTAACATTTTAAAAATTATAGTTATTTTGGGTTATCTTCAATAAATGCCAAAACTATGTCAGAGCAGAGGAGACTAAGTGAAGAGAAGCTCCACTTTGAGCTGCTCACCCAAGCACGGGACACATGGAAATAATTATGAATGGCTGATGCGTCTGGGCCGAATCATAATTGGACACTACATCACGGTAATCACAGCAGGGACATCTTTAGTCATAGTAAACAGCACAGCACCAGAAATAAGACAGAGTGGGCACTTTTGAATGACTCATGCGAAAAGAGCATGATTCATATTCATTCATCACAATATGGGCTAAAATAATTAACTCAGTAAACTAAATATATATTGCAATAACACCAAGGTCCCCGATTGGAAAGAAATGTATTTTTAGAAATTAACAGACAGCTCTCATTCATTTTCTTTCTTTACTCTAAATTCAAGTTTTACCAGTACATTAAGGCAGGTACATATTTGTTTTAAAATGATTATGTCAAAACGTACACTAAAATATCAACACTAGACTGATATTACACTAATTAAAAGTCATATAGTACATCAGTCCTTCAAATACTCATACTGCCATTTCAAAAGCACTACAACTGCAGCAGGTACCAACATGCAGATTTAGACTGAGGCTTTGAGAGGAAATAGTTCCAAAAACCAAAGTTCGGCCCACGCAAACTGCTCAGACTTCCGCTATGACATAACAGCTCATTTCCACCGGTCACCATCCACTGTAGGCCGAATATAGAGTTAGACAAGACCAAACTCCAGACACAGAGTGGAGGGAAAACACTTGAAAAATGTGATTACACAATCTCCAAACCCACAGAGGCTCACTCGGAAACGTCTGGTTGGAAGAGGGTTATGACCACATTAATGAGCCAATAAACACAAGGAAGAAAGAAAGTGTGATTTTGTTTCTTTTGGGTAAATATTCTCAGGTGTGACAAAGGGGAGGGTTGTGTGAATGAGACCTTATGAATAAGATCAAAGTTAGCACTATTCCCACTATTATGCAAATGTAAAGTTATTTGGTTCTTACATTGTAGATGCAGACAGAATCAACAAGACAACAAATGTAACAACAAATTTCAGAAAAAAATATACTGGCAGTTTTTACTTTATATGACATTAGTTTGAAGAATTTATTTAGTACTTTTGAGATAAGTCATATAAAAATTGATGGCAGCCACATTGGGTCAGCAAAGGAGAAAATACTTAGTTTCAGGTAAAGGGTTTGAGGCTATGGGCAGAGCAATGCTGCTGCAGTTGACACAATTCTGTCAACTAGACAAAAGGTTTTGTATGTCAAAAATAAAAAAAATTATCAATGAAAACCTGCTATGTGGTGAAATGCCACTATAGAGAGCCAAAGCTTACCAGCGCCGCAGTTATACACAGAAATGGGCCGTTTCTATTATTATATTATCACAGATTTAGATCAATATTGCGGTTTACCCTGGACAAAATGTAAAATTATGACACATGTAATAGTTTAATAATAAATATCAGAAAAAACCGTGTGTCTTAATGAAATACACCATACTCATACTCACTACACACTGATTTGTATAGTTTTTCTGCATAATGTGAAGTGCAGACACAGGCACAATCAATAACTGATGTCATAATAGTTTAACTGATTTCAGGCTGCTCCTGCAGCTGTTAAAACATCCACAGACCTGGATACTGGGGCATCGAAAAAACAGGCATATGGGATCCAACTGTGAGTACAAAGTGATAAAGGGATTAGAGTACACTTCAGACAAAGGTTTCTGCCAACAGCTACATCTAATTGTGTCATTTATATTCAACCAGAAATATACATTTTGAGACACTGGTTGTCTATCTATATACCGGTACTCAAAATCTAATACACATTCTGAATTGAGTGGTAACACTTTATAAAACATGAAAAAAGACCTAATTCATGAGGAATAAATAGTTTATTGAGAATGTTATTCAACTTAGTAACTACACGTAAACCTGCTTCCTAAGCCTTACTACTAACCCTAACCCCTTAAGTAGTTACTAATACAGAATCATTCTTAATAACTATTAATAAATTATTTGTTAATTGTGAATTAAGTCTTTCTTCATGCTTTATTAAGAATAATTAAGGTCTAGTTATTATAAAGTAGTATCAAAGCTTTAGAAAGATAACCTGACATTGGTGTTGATCGACTGGCAGGGACCAGGACTTAACTTTAATGATGAGATGACTACTATATATGAATATCCCAACTCCCCCAATCCTTTTTAATCAATCTGCAGCTTTACAAAACAGAGTCTTTCTGAACACACTGGAGTGAAACACCTCTCCCGTGCCTCATATTTGGCTCTGCTTGTGCTAATGTCTTCTGCAGATCTGACACTGGTGAGAGCGGGTGTGTGCTGGAGCAGTGTATTAAATGGAGGCGGGGTCTGAGTGTGGTCAGGCAGCAGCTTTACAAAGAGCACAAAGCTTTAAATTCACATCAAAACAAGAGGAGGTCCCCTTTAAGCCAGACCTCAGAGTTCATTAAAGAAATATATTGTGTGCTTATGGAACGTGTATATATACATTTAGTCTGCACCACTCCTCTTAGTCTATTTATCTTGGCTTAAGCTATAATTTTCAGAAAATGTCTGCCTTTTCACTTACTATGAGAAATTTAAACAAACATTAGGTTTATGCCAGAACAAGAGCAAACAAAGTCTACACATGGACTAAACCAAGTTAAAACCAAGACCAAATGAAGTATTAAAGTAAATGTTATATTGGTTTACACATAAGTAAACCAGGATAGAACTATGCAAAATGAGGGTGACGTTCCACCAGGACTAAACCAGGATTAAATCCAGTCCAAACCAGGGGAAAAAAATCTTTTACGCAAAACCAAAACACATTAAAAGCAAGACAAAAACATGCACAAGTACAGTAAATGAGTTGAACTGAATAAATAAATATCGCTAGAAGAAGCCTGCGTACTTTACCACAATCTGATGCATTCCTGAGAACTACTGTATTATTAAAAATCAAAGACAGCGAAAAGGCATTTAGAGTTTTAAATGAATATGAGCCCCAGAAGCCAGACTTTGTGAAGTTGTTAACCAGTAATTTACCTCCCCTATTAAAACATAATTGGAAGTAGGTTGTAAAATAGAGTGCCATTATTTGCAAGCACAAACCAGATTCTTGCTATGTTAGCCTTATCTTCTTGAGCTGTCATGATTTTTAAAAATTGAAAGTCCGCTTGCAGGTACATTCCAACTCAGGAAGCATATAATTTTCCCATGCTCCAACACATGAGCGGGGTCGACAAAAGATTGACAGCAACTATTAACAAAATATACGAATGGAGGGATAGAAATATTTCAGTAGCCAGAAAGGTCCATGTGAAAGTATTTAAAGCATAAAATGAATGTGATTTTCTTCTTTGATTGTCTTGATTCCCAAGGTCTTTAGGAAAACATATGGTACATTCTTATAAAGCAATGCAAGCTCAATCAGTCTCATGTAACAGGCTTTTATAACGAAGCTATATAAAGTACTGTGAAAAACGAACAGAGACAGACCTAGAATCATGCAGTAATGTAACATACAGCCTATGTACTGCAAGAAAACATTTTAGGGGCTGGGACTTTACTGAGTCACTTTCATTTGGGACTTGACCCAGACCTGAGACTTTCTGAGGAAAGTGATTCATGACTGGGGTTTCGGATTTGCATCTGACTTAGATTTCAACTACTGGATCAAGGAGTTGGACTTGACAAGGTATAAGTTATGTAGACTTCTGTTCATCTTTCATTAATAAATATGTGTTTAAATCATTGTCTTAAGTTCTACGCATGTTAAAAAGCTGTGAAAATTCCCAATACAACCAACTAATGAAGCACGTCAAGTAATAAATTTCAATAAATGGACTGGACTCAAACAATGAGGACATGAGCATGACTTGGACTTGAGAAATAATGACTCAACACAACACTGGTTAAAGGATTATTTCAAAATGATATAGAGATTCTTGTTTTCATTTGGATTTAAAAAAAAAAAAAATTATATATTTTAATTCACAGTGCTGTTGGTCACCTCACAAGCAGACTGTACCTTGTATTGCTTCTGATGTGGCACTATTCTATTTGGTTGAAATTTCATTCAACTTTTTTAAATGATCATTTCCACTAAAATACAATAAATCGAAACAATAATTTGCCTACTCTAAACCTTTTTCTTATTAATCCAAATGATTAAACTATATACTGTACATAACATGAGAACATCATAGACAAGACAAAGTGTGTGTGCTGCCCTCTGCGTGCCCTGTGACCACCCACTCTCTCACTTACTGTCTGTCTGGAGCCCCCTCCCTGCACAGTCACAGCCGCACCCTCTCGGCACAAAGGCAACAAATTACAGCTCAACAAACCACACTTCAAAAGAGCCCCATCCCGCTCAAGACATCATGTAACCAGACTGATTTTACTGCCTCTTATGAACTCCCCCACTCTCACTGCTCACTTGTTTTATTACAATAACAAAAAGCCACACAGCAGACACCAAATAAAGCTGTGCGTGTTGAGTCACTGTGAATCAGGGCTGCCCCCACACAGAACGTCAACCATGGGCAGTCTTTGCCTTTGAAGAAACTTTAAAATTGGTTTTATTTTAGAGACTTGAACCAACTTGTAAGTGCAAATATGACAACTGCACTTGCCCAATATGTCTTCTACTTCTTTTACTAGCTTTAATCATGATCTGATTTTACCCAACCAGCCAGAATCACACTATTTGACAAAACTTTAGAAAGACGAGTGGATCTGGAGCTGTCACCACAATTTCAGAAGGAGTGATTGACAGATCAGAGAGACAAATGGTCCGTTCTAGTCAAAAACAAACATGGCTGCGTACACATTAAAAGGGGGGGAAAAACAATGTAAAGAACTGAGAAACAGTGCAGCTTTTTATAGAATCAGCTATCAAAGAGTCAAACTATTATTTATCTCAGGTATAAGAAGACTGACTAGTCAGGCAAGTTCTGATTGTTTTAGGATTTAAATTAGAAGAGCACTGAATTGCATTTCACTCATGTAGTGCTGCATTATCACATTGTCTTTTACTTGATACAATACAGAACAATACAAAACAATCCTGTTCACAATCCTGTATCACTATACAGATGCTATATTGGTCTGTATGGATTAGTTTCCAAAATGTGTTTTTAAAAAAAAATATTTTAGAAGCCCAAAAATAAACCTCTTTAAAAATATATGGACTAGTATCTGCATTACAACCAGTGTCTATCTGATCTGTGATCAGTAAGGGGCACAACACAATTCCTTTATCTCAATAAAATCTAAAAGTATCTTTATAGTGTTTAAGGTAGGGCTGTGCTTCGTGGTTACAGCTCTTGTCTACAAACCCGACAGTATGAGGACTTCTTTCCATTCAGACCGGTGCATACTGATGTTGTGTCATCAGGCAAGACAAGTCTTCTATGAATGTGCCATATGAGTGAATGATTTGTCAATTTTGTTTTATTATAGCTTTTTTTTCTACTTTATTTTATTCTATTTTATTTGTTGCATGTCAGTGTTTGTCTACATCCTGCTCCAAGTACCCCAGCAATTTCCTAATGTTGTGAACCTGTTCACTCATATGGCAATAAAAAACATTCTGATTCTGATTCTGATTCTGATTCTGATTCTGATTCTGATTCTGATTCTGATTAGTAGGCACATTCGTAGCCATGCTTCAATCAGTCTATCCCGGAATAACTGTAATGCTTTATTAATAAGATGATTAGGTGTGGTTGGTATTAGAGGTCCTATATTACACAAAACTAATTCTTGTGAGCTTTATAAGCTGTTATAATGTTGTTACCTCCTCAAAAACATACCTTGTGTTGTGCTTTATTTCATTCACACATGTGAATGAGTTAACAGCTCCTTTTACCTTTAGTTCAATAGAGATTAGGAATTCCAGTCTGAAGGTGTATGGAGTTTAAAAACACAGTAGAGCACTTCCTGTATTACTACATGACATCACAAGGTAGACTATTTGAGAAAAGACCACAGCCTAAATATGCAGGATTTTCATGTTAAACATGTGAAAACAAAACACAACTCCAGGTACGTTTGTGAAGAGGAAAAAACATAACATTGATCAGACAATAGTGTAATATGTGCCCTTTAATGTAATCTATGAATTTTGATAGCAAAATGATGTTATTTTTTTTTTAGTGCATTTAAAAGTATCATCTTTCTATGTTTTCTTGCTTGCACATGAGTAAAATATCTTGGATAACAAAACAGTCAATCTTCTGAGTGATGATTCGCCACAAGGCATCAAAAATAGAAAAATAGTGAAACACATATCACAGTATGACGTGCTTCCCTCCGCCATCAAACTCCAAAACAGGAAACCGCATCCCTAAAAAAGCCAGCCGTGGACTGGCACTATGAGACCGCATCCCACAGGGCGCAGGGAGGACGCGAATGAAGTGGGTCAGACTGCAGCAGCTCAACCAGACACAGGGAATAAATGACATAATCACGGGCTTTGGCAAACGTAGAGTCAAACCTACAAACTCCATAAAGACTGAGAGAAAGTCTAGTCTTAAACAAAGACAAAGAGGTGGTGCCATATATGTCTAGTCCACTACAGTGAGGCATAAGGGTATCGGACATTTTTACTCTATATACATAGTACTATATATAAGAGGCAATTGGTCGATACATTTTCAGGATTTTACAAAAATGTTGCAAATTCAAATTTAGAAAAACATGTAAAATAATGTTCTTGGAGTGCCTAGTGGAACAGGAAATTTCTGTTTTTAATGGGACAAATCAACACAATTTTGAGAACCAGCCAAAATAAATCTTTTCAAAACCAAGTCTGCTGGACCTAAATACATAAATATTATTACTGACATTATTACTGTGGAATTAGCTTTGATAAAGTTAGTTAGTAATCAATATTACAGCCACACTATCCATGCATGTATGGGGACAGTAGAAATGGCAAAGCCTACCTCTTGGTTTTTACTTCTTGGAGAACTTTTCCAACCTAAGTTATTTTCGTTCAGATGTTTTTACTTACTTTGTACATGAACTGTAAAGTATTTGGTGTAACTCCTGTTGGCTTTTATTTGAATGTGACCATCCAAGATACTCTGCTTAACAAAAACACCAGCCACAACATTATGTCCTTCCAAAAATAAATTATGGAAACTTTGCAGTGAATGTGCCAGATTATGTTTGCTGTTGTTATACGTAAACAAGCTAAAAAGACATCATGTGACAAAGAAATAAACATTTTGACATGGTCACACATTTTATGGCTTATTATATCTAAATATGATCAAATTGTGTCAGTGCTGTTGTCTCACTGAGGCTTGTGGGGTGATAGGTTGATAAGATGATAAGAGCCTAAAGGCTAAATCTGGCAGCTCACCATCATGGTAATTTTTAATTTGTTAAGTCTTTTGTTTGTAAGTTTTACTGCTCTAATTCTGTGGGAAAGGACGCCTGAGGTCTAAACCTTTGGCAGTGAAGTTCTCACTGTTGTTTAGTGTTGATGTAAAACAGGCTGGGACGAAGAGTACGTTTCAGTCCTCAAGTCTAAAAAAGTGAGCAATTATCTTAAACTAAATACAATAGTTCTTCGTTACACAATGCAATTCTCACATGTCATGGAAATATGTTGTGGTTTCCATGGCTCTTGGGTGGGCATCTATCCAGTGAGCTATAGCCTCGTGTCACTCCCCTTTGGCTGCTCCGTGTGTGGAAAAGAAGAGTTTGAGACAGGATCTTGGCTGAGCAGCCCATGATGTCATGTAATGATTGTCTAAGCTGAAAGGATGAGGGGAGCGGCAGGAAGGTGCACAGGAGTGCTGACAACGTCGCATCCAAGATTATGTCCAAGACAGTTGCCCCACAGGTAAAAGTAAGGTCTCCAGCACATACAGTATTATGTTCATGTTAGGCATCTGTGGACTAAAATGACCCCAAAATCTGGTTAGAACCTGGTATAAGCAATGTACTACAGTAAAGAACAAAACTGATCAGGAACAAACCAGGTAAACACTGGGACTATTCCTGAATTTAAACTGGACTAGGCAGGGAAGCAGGATTAACCCTGATAAAATGAACAGATTTGGCCAACAACATCAAACAGGACTCAATGAGAATCAAACAGGACTCAATAAGTAACTAAACAAACACAAATAAGATTCATAATACATGGCCAGGACAAAAACAGGTCTTCAAGCGGACTACCCCAGGTCTAAATAATAACAA
This sequence comes from Odontamblyopus lacepedii, assembly GCA_034769755.1. NCBI lineage: Eukaryota > Metazoa > Chordata > Actinopteri > Gobiiformes > Gobiidae > Odontamblyopus > Odontamblyopus lacepedii. The sequence continues at coordinate 19,604,681 of CM068352.1, forward strand.
CAACAACAACAAAAAAACAGATCTAAACCCCAAATTATTTAATCTAAAATACACCCTCAGCTCACTTATACCAGCCAGCCATCACTGTCTCCAAACTAAACTAAAAAATGTGAGTTACAAAAACATGAAAAGAAAAAGTTGATAAAATGTCTATGTTTAAACAATTACTTTGTTAAAACACAATGATCTACAAGAAAACCTCATGAATAAGCAGTTGTTTTTTTGCCACATCTGGTGGCATCATGGGGAAAATCTTTGTTGACAACTATCACAATTCTACAAAATGTACTACAAATTATTACTGTCTTCCATTTCCATCACAATTAGTGACATTATTGTTTATTGCCTTATACACAGGTGCATTCATTGTGAAACTTTTCTCATGATGTAACTTTTCCGGTGGAGGGCCCGTCAAATACTTTTCTCCTTGGAGCTGTCATTGCTTTGTCAAGAATGTTTTACAGTATTGGTATTAAACCTTTCTATCTTCATGGAGACCAAACCAGACCAAGTTATAGGTCAGATCTGTGGAGAGGCAACCGCACTCACAGTCAGAATGCCTGTTTTTCTAGGTATTTTTAGCTATAAAACCACCTGTAATTTAGTAAACGCAAGACAGAGCTGTTTAATGTCATGCTGTTGATCATTCCAGGCAGAGCAATAACATATCCACAGAAACAAGCAGGTGACCGACCCCCGACCAAAAAGTTACGTAGTGCATCTTTAACTACCAGTTGACAGGCTGCTGCATCAGTGATGATACCTGCACCACAGTTTGAGAACCATGACCTAAGGAACAGATAGGCCCCCACAGTCCGGCCCGGGACACTGTGTTGTTGTGTGTACCCTGGCTAATCGCTCCAGCTCCGGAGAGGCTGAAGTCCCCGGCTGCTTGCATTCCTCTGTACAGCTTTAAATAACTGCTCCCCCCTCACCGAGCAAATGGGAGGAGAGTGTCAAAGATGGCAAAGAAGGCTGTTTGTTTGAACAGGGTACGCACCAAAAAAACACACATACACACGGTCCCTTGTGACGTCCACGAAGTCACCTCTAATTGATACTTTGTTTTCCAAAATTTTTACCAACCTGCCATCTTCGCAGCTCAAAGTGCCTTTCATGTCAAAAGATGAGATTTGGGAATGAATTTATGGAGGAAAAGGATAAAAATGGAGCTGCACTTTTCACCCTGAGTTGTTGTGCAAAAACTAAATCTGGCTTCATGAGACTTTTACAGACTAGCCAGCAGAGCAGTTTTTTCCATTAAATTATCTAAAAGTTGCGGTTACATAAAATTTTTATTAACATTATTAGACAGAAAAAAGCTTTGATTTGTAAAGTCTTTAGATAGAAAGAAAACTAAGGTACAAAATGTGCAGGCTATTAGAATAATGATGTAATAATGGAGATTGACGATTTGTATAAGTCGTATGTGGTCTGTGGTCAGATATCAATTTTGCCATTTTTTTTCATGCTACTTTCCTCTCTCATATCAAAAGCAATACTGACCCAAATGGGAGTCCCTTAAATAACCACAAGGTCTTCATCATGCAGAAATACAGGGAGAGGCGACAGAATGTGCATCCATAAATATTATCCCATAATCCTTTGCTGAAAGTGACAGATATGGCTTGACACACATAATAAATTTCAATATGACGTGCTTATTTCTCCCTCTCTTTGGTGTTGTTTGCGTTTGGGAGCTATGCCCAGCTCTCATCTCTGAGCCCCATCCAAACTGTGGCGACATACGGAGTGCCCAGGGTTTGGGGTTGCCGGCGTCAGACCGCCTTTTCCAGAGTCTTGGCTTCAGAGTCAAAGGAGAGTCAGAGGAAGAACCGTGGGCAGCTTTGAACTGCAAAAACAACACTACAAACATTAGCCCATTTGTCTTGTGTGACAGGTTACATTACACATCGCACTAAAATGTAACTGACATAATTCTACTTTTATTTATTTTACTTTTATGTACATATTTTCAAATAATCTTTAGTAGTTTGACAATTTTATAATATGACAGACTGAGTCATAGAAAGTGTCAGGTTAGAATACACATTTCATTCAAACATTTTATTATATTTAGAATTTTGCTAATAATTATGCCTAGTTTACCCTAGTTTTGCTAAGTTTATAATTTGATGTACTGCTGGGACAAGGGCAGCAGATGTGATATGAAGAGGTAACTTCATAACTGATACCGAGCAACGATAAAGTAAACAACAGCTAAAGTTTGTCTATTTACACAACAGCTATTATTTGCAGAATAAATATGATAGCATCTTTATTTTACTGAATTAACATTTAAACTGTCAGAAAATTGTGTTTGTTGCACATAAATTGTCCCTACATTTTGGATGGATTTTTGTGAATTGCTGATATAATTTAGAGGGATTCCTTTTTAGGACTATTTAGCGCTACTTCCTTAAAATTCTTTACCACTTTTCTTCACAAACTGCCACTTAATGATCATTAAACATTTACCCAAAGTATAGGACTGGGCAATTAATCACATTTTAATCAAGATCGAGAATCAGAAAGCCATTTAATATAAAATATTTTTAAAGAAACAAAAAAAGAGATAGATCAATATGAGGGAAAAAATAGCTTCCTCAAATTTCCCATCCCTAGATATATTCCACCAACAAAATAATGATTAGAAAAACATGAAAACCTGTCATATGCACTTAAAAGTCAACTTCAGTGGACCTTTGAGAGACTACCAATGCACAACCATAACAAACCTCAAACTCTTAACTGTCAAGCATTCATGGCTAAATACAGAGCATGAGAACTCTTAAAATAGTCTGAAACAATTCTCTTGATGCCCATTTTAGGGAGCTTGGAGTTGGCAGCAATGAAGTTATTTCCTTAGCAATACTATTCTTAAGAGCCACTGAAACAATAGTGAGGACGATAAGATATAATATGGTATTATGGCCTATGGAAAATGAGGTTGTAAGACAAATGGGACACCAAACTTAAAAATATGCAAGGTAGGCTATATCCATCATAATAGAGCAACATAATGAGAACCAAAAATACACCATAAGTTGTTTTATTACATGAAGAGTATGTCTGTAGCAGATGCAAAGAGACACTTTACATAGAGCTTTGAAGAGATGAAAAATATCTTGGCTAAGAGATATTTTGACAACCAAACACATGGAGATAATCATTGCTTTGATCTGAAAACATTATTGCTCTCCTCCACATCCGACAGAAAAAAAAAACTAAAAGGGAAAGCATATTTTTATAAGATAATTTATATGATTTGCAAAGGCCTTTATCATATAATCAAAAAATCAACAATGCATTTAAAGACAGTATATCTTTTGTCTTGTTCTTAAAGGGGAAAATCCAAGTGCTTTTCCTTCAACGTTCAGCTTCAGCGGTTGAGGCACTTTTGGCGGAGACACAAATACCTTCTTTCAAATTGTAAGTTTGTTTATCGATTATCCAGATAACTGAAATAGACTTATCTACCAACAAGGTCAGAATACCAGAACCTTGATGAGAAATTGAGAAATTGAGATTACATCAGGAAGAGCATCCAGTGGAAAACCAAATCCAGTTGAAATTGGCTGACACAAAGGAGACACTTTGCAAGATTTGGCCCAAGATACTCACTTTGGCAACTCAGTGACTATAACCAAGATTAAGAATATCCATAAATTCAGTGAGGAGCTAGGGCATGCACAGCAGTTATCTTGTTATTCAATAACATACTTTGCTAATCTGGTAAATCTGCCATAGATGACCACTTGAAATGTTGTGTGTCATTAGTGTGTTTGATATAATTAATACTCAGACACACTACTATTATGCTTTTGTGTGTGCTCTTGCCATGTATATAAAATAATGCAGTAATGGCTGTAACTACTACTTTCAGAGGCAGGAGACAGATTGTATAATCTCACCGTCTGTGTTCAACAATGAGCTCAGTGTTAGCCACATCACACACACTCAGGTAAAGGGACATTAGTGATTTATTAACATCGTGGTTTAAGCCAGGCTCAAAATTACAGTCTCATGCAACATGTTTTTGCTGGAAAATAACTAGCTTTAATGAACGAGGAAACAGCACATACCAATCAGAACAATGGTAAAAGCCATATAGGTTAGAGGGGGCATTGCTGTAGTATTGGCCACCTAAAAAGTTCTAACATACATGACTGTCCTTTATCCTATCAACTTAATGTGTGCATCTTAAGTTGAATAAAATAAGGGCCATAATAAGTGCCAGTGGTAAAACAATTTGTTTTGTCAAACTTGTGTTATTTCACATTCTGTTTTTTTAATAAATTTTTTTGATAATATTTTTCATTTTATTTTGATTTAACATGAGAGCATTATAAGTGTACATAATAACGAAATGTAGATTCTGATGCATGACCAATAATAAAAATGTCAGCATGGATCTTGACTTAAATATAGTCACCATGAAAATCCACTCCTTCTCTATGCCATTTTTGAAGGCTGCACCGTAACTGGGTCTGCTCACTGTGAAATTAAACTGGTTGAGTTTGCTCAGTTTTTTGGCTTCGGTTGGCTGATGTCACAACCGCACAAATATGGAAAAGTCTTCATATTGTTGCTGCTATAGCCACGGCCGTTTTAACACGGGAGAGAGAAATTTCCACTTGTCCGCCCCACATTCCAGGCCTCTTGGAGACCAGCACAGCCTTCCTACCTCCACTCTCCTGGTGCCTCTGTCGGGTGGCCCATATTACCACACCTTTTTCAGATTTGTCCAGACAGCGAAGAGTTAGAGACAGGTGACTGTAAAATACTTCCACAATGTATGCACACCAAATGGAAAACAGAATTGAGGTATTTGAGGAATTCACTATGTCTCTCCTGACTTATTTGACACTAAAGCTCCAAAACATGATGCAGAGCAGAGAAATGAGGGCAGTGAGGGAGAGCTGAGCTGGTGGCTGGCCAAAAATCTGACTTCACACGGTGTCATGAGGGAAGTCACTTGGCTCCAAAAAGCAGTGGCTCTACAAGCCTTAATTAGATCAGGTTTGTTTATCATCCAATGATGCACACACACAATACTATTGGGGCAAACTACATTAACCATCATCAGGAACAAGGTCACACAGCGCCCAGTCAACAACTCCACGTTGATTTATGTTCCTTGCCTGGCTTCCATTTTAGTTCCTCTGCAGCACAAATTCATATCAGACTCTCAATGTGTAAATGCTGGAAATTCCTCACCAAAAACCCAAGTACATGTATAAGCTTTTTCTGAACAGATGGTTAATAAGATTTAAAAAATCAAAACAAATGAAGATTTAAGACAAAATATGCTACGGGGATAGATACACAAGGAGTATAAGATTTTATATCATAGTCAGTATAATACTCATACAAGTGGGCAAAGTAACTACAATAATGTATTTATATTTGTAAAAGCAGCACTATCTAGAGATTGAATAATAATTATTAAATTTAATGAATAAAACTGTCAGTTTCACTTGATAAAATATTAACTTCTGACACTAAAAGTATAGCTATAATACAGCCATTTTTTTCTAGTTTAGTGACAAACTTTTTACAGAACAGTCAATATTTTAGTACAAATATGAGCATGTATCTTCAAATATAACAATCATGCAACAACAAGTTATTAAACTTGCTCTTAGATTATTTTCTTTTGCCTTAACCCTGAGATAGTTCATGCCTGTATATTGGTTGTGTGATTTCCGAGCTACCAGTCCTAATAGAGTGATGTAGAGGAAAAAGTGCATCAGTCGGACCCACAGTCTGATGTAGACTGTGTGGCTCCGGGTCTCACCACAGCTGATCTGATACAGCAGCAGTTCATGCCAACCAGACGCAGGCAGGAGAGGCATACATAAGAGACATTTATACGCATGTAATGAGCCATGCTGCACTAATTAAAGTGTAATATAGGATAGCATTTTCCACAGAGGCACAGGAGGTTCAACCCACCTATTTAAATTGGTCTTAAAGACACTTGGGAAACCAGGAAACGTCACTTTATTTACTACTTTTGGTGTTTGCTTCTCTAACACAAGCCTAAAGTTTGTCTTTAACTATTAATACTCTCTCAGAGTGGGGTCAAGAAGTTAAAACAGCAGTAAACATTCCTTTAGTATTGGTAATATTTTCATTGCAACATATTTCTCTTATAAGTATCATTAATTCAGCTGACAGTGTTTCTGAAACGTCTATTGCCCCATCACATTGTACCATAACAGCAGATTTATAGTCTATAAGCTTACAGTAACCCATTCATTACATGATTTGTTTGAGAGAATAGGTTAAATCCTTTTAAGCCATTTTCTGTAGTAGTCTAGACGGTTATACTATTTACATCAGCTGCAGACGTATCACCGGGCAAGCATAATGTAAACTACATGTTGTTGTTTTGTATTTTATAACCCTGACCAGCTGTCTCAAAAATAAAAGGAGACAGTGCAAAAGCCTGTGTTGTATTTACTGAGAAAGCAACAATATAGGTATTTAAAAACATTAACAGCTAAATCAATCCCAATAAAAGCCATGTTTGTTTTTCCCACATGCAAGACAGGCTATTTAAAATATTTGTACTGTAAGACCTTAAGGGATATGCCTAAACTCTGGGACAAATTTGGGTGTAAAATTCAGCAAAAATAATTACACATTGGACTTTTTGAATAAAGGCTTTGTAACCAAAGGAAAATGAACCAAACAAATCTAATATATATATATATATATATATATATATATATATATATATATATATATATATATATATATATATATATATATATATATATATATATATATATATATATATATATATATATATATATATATATATATATTTTTTTTTTTTTTTTTTTTTAATCTAAAATAAAATAAAAATCTGTTTGTTTTTTTGTTGGCTGCAACACTGCAATACACCACTAGGAGTCCATTTCAGAAAGTAGAAACTCTACCCAATACGCTAATAGGCCTACAGCATGGAGTTACTTTGCAGAGGTGTAGATTTGGATGAAAATCTCTTCTTAACGGTTTTAAGGAAATAACAGTTGGGCTCCTATAGGCCTTACAGAGAAGTGTAGCCTATTTTAGTATAAGAGAAGAAATTGCTGTCAAGGGTCTATCTCTCTAATTAGCCTAAGAGCATGTCAATTAAAATTTTAAGAAAAAAGGGCCTACTAAACGTTACTTTTTCTGATTAAGAAAAGATGATCGCAGTGTATTCAACAGTGTATCCAGAGGCCACATTGTTTAGCTATTATTCATATGATGGTGGAGGCCTCACTAAATAAAACCATTGCTGCAGCATGGCACTCACCGACCCTGAAGCCCTGTCCAATAAGCGTATCCGCCCCCTGTCCGTTCTCCGCTATCAACGTGGTGTTGTTGCCCTGCTCGCACGTATCCTGACAGTGTCCTTTGAGGCAGATCCGTTTGCACACCTGAGGAGCGATGACCACCTTAAAGCGCTCCCGGGCCGAGGCGCGCTCCGTGCACCACACCAGCCTGTGAACGCTCAGCCACAGGACCAGCAGATGGACCGGGATCACTGAGGGCATCCTGGCATCCTTTCACTGCCCGTCACCAACTCCCGGGACATCCAAACTAGCTGCGTCTGCTTTGAGATTCCAGGCACAAGTTTGACGGAGGAAAAACACAAGTCCTCCCACGAATACTCCCACCAAAAAGACAAATCACTTTCCTTGCGTGCCCAAGTGGTCCGCGTGTAAAATAAAAACATCTGCCATCTTTGGAGAAGGACGGTCCCTGTCGCCTGGTTTTGTCTGTTAACGCTGGGATCGTCCTCGCTTCAACCGCGGTCCTCTCGCCTGTTGCTTTGTGTAGTTTGGAGACTTTGGATAAAGTGCGCATTGGTCTTGGAGAGAGACAGAGAAGGGAGGAGAGAGTGGAGAAGGCGACGGGTGAGCCAGCCCTCTCTGGAGAGTGCTGGCCCGGGGCCAGTCAGGCGGCGCAGGAGCAAAGCGAAAAGTGGTTTCCTTGTTGGTTATTTCTCCCAACACCTCCTCCTCCCTTTCCCAATACAGACCCCTCTGCAAACTACAGCTGTGTGCGCTCGCTGCTTAGTAAATGACACTTAAACATCATTTATGTCTGTGCACCTTTCGTTTGACAGGCTAATCGTTTTACTAGATCCCCTTTAGACTACCGGTATATTAAAGTCAGTGGTGTTTTCCTATATTTAGAGCTTTTATTCGGTAGAAGTACCCTAGGGATTTACTATAGGACGTATTCAATAGACAAACTGAATATAACTGTAAATGAAGCATTTGAAAATAATTCAGTAATAAATTATTAACTTAAACTACAACCTAATGCACAAGTCGTTTTTGTTTTTACTTCCAATTGTTGGAACCAAGTGTCCAAAGGGTGAGAGTGACAAAAGCTGGAGAATCGGAGGTCAAGTCATTTCCTGTTTTAAAAGTGAACGTGTTTGCTTTGAAACATTCAGGAAATCATTTCATTGGCTTCTGTGGTTCACAGGCTACACATTTCTACAGGACTGACAGCAAAAAACATGAGACACAGTTATTCCCCTGAAAGCAGCCATGGCCACAATCTTCGTAAAATCTAATAAGTCATAATAAGGCAATGAGCCTTTTCATGTTTTATGAAATGCATATGGCCCTACAATGATAATTTAAGAGGGAACACTATGTTACAGAAGATTGCATTTACTACAACAACTTCTGTTTGAACAGGTCCACATCCTCCTTAGTAAATAGGCTAATTCTACTTAATGCCAGACGATGCAACATGTCTCCTAAGATGAAACATAAAGTTGAGCAATTAAAAAAACAAGAATGCGACAGGAAAGAACAGGTACTGCACAGGTTAGTGCTAAATATCTCATTTTAAATTTGAATGTGTTGTATAACAGGTATAAACAAGCACTGTAAACTATAGAGGAAAACATTATAGCTTAATATGAAGTTCTGTATGAAGTAAAACTGTGCATGTTACTGTATTGATTCAGCTCTCCCCTTGTGCAACACATCTACATGAGACCGGCAACTGCAAACAAGTTTCACCTAATGATGCTCTGACCAAGTTGTTTAACCTTCACAAAGCTTACACAATGTTACACCTAAATTCCTACAACTTAATAGTTTAGTGAACTGCTAAAAACATCATGTTTGTTAATTATGACACAATTGTGAAGTCCACAGTGTTGAAGCATAAGAACAGGGTGGATGTTTGGAGAGGAGTGAGTCTTACTACATAATTCGTGCAACCATCCAGTGTCCTCCTGTGGATGCGTCTCTCCGGCTCCTCCCCTTCTCCTCTCACTGAGGAAAAACATGCATAAGAGGGTCGGGGGCAAATTGACTCTGACAAGAGTGAAAGTAAGTCTGTGTCTTACTGTTAAATCTGCAGAGTTGCTCCATGCTTCCCACCAATACTAGAAGTTTCAGAACCTACAACTAAATCAGCAAAATGTGATATTGTTAGGGCTGTAGTAACATTTCTGCCCAGATTGTTTTTGTCACAGCTTTAAAATGAGGGCAGGGCAAATAGTACCTTTAGCTCAGCTGTCATTAGGGAGCATTGGGCGGGTAGTTAAGTGTTATTTTGGACCTGTCTTGGGGCGTGTCTGCAGCACCTACACAATTTGTTTGGCAATGCACTGATGTGGAAACTCCTCTGCTTGTGGCTTTGTCTCCTGCCAGGGCACAACAAAACACATTGTAAGAACCTGAGCACTGCAGGCAAAAATCTGATAGAATAGATACAAGATTTAGGCAACAACATTGTTTCCAAATTCAGAAGTTTTGCATCAACCAATGTGATAATAGACTGACAGGGATTACACAGTGATTATTTGTGTTCAAAACAGAAAAATATGCCCAAACAAGTCTAAAAATGTTTCTTTTAATACACTAAGAGACTATGACAAAGAGAATACTGTATTTAATAGAAGCATATAAAAATGATACATTTCACATAGACTGAGAAATTATGGAACATGCAGCACTGCAGACAACACAGAGAAGTCACAATACACATTAATAGTCTACAGATCAGTGCCTTTTGTAAATTTTAAGTTCTACTCGGTGATTCTAAAGAGTTACTGTATATATTAACACTTGAAAACGAATGCTTTGACCACACAAATAAAATACATTAATATTAACAGCCATTGTACTTTAAGAAGTTATGTTTACGTAGTTAATAACAGACAAAAGTAGACTACTGTGGAATGTGAAAATGATCAAAAATAAAATGATGTGAATAGTCAGTTCAGTAAACAAAAATAGCACATTAAAGGTGCTGTAATCTGTTGTTCTTTATGTTCTTTCCTCATGAAGCAAGTTAAAAGCTGCAATTAAGTATTTAGGGACATCTAGTGGTGAGGCTGATTAATACAACCACCACAAGTAACCCATTGTGGTTACTCTGAAATAACAGCTACCTCCAAAACTACATAAATAAAGGGTATTAACACTCCATTTGTATAGATTTTAGATCGATTGCTGCATGTGCAAATATGAAATATTTGGCTAAAACAATTGTGCATTTATAACCCTGTAACAGACAAGTGCATTATCAGGCACTTAATACTAAGAATTTAAATAGGTATACTTTAGAATTAATTATGAATTAATTATGGTTAAACACATCGCCATAAATTTGTCATTCAATAAAGACAGCTGTTACTTCCCATTATTATGCATGATCAATGTTGAAAACGTGAAAAAAAACAAAAGTATTATTTATATACACCAGTGGCAAAATAATTTATTTTGCCATTGAAAAAGCTTAAGATAGCTGGAATGGTGCAATATTGGAAATGGATTTATAGTAACAAATGCAGTTCAAAACATAGAAGGATGCAAAGTAAACCCTAAAACAGGTTCACCCATAATGCTGTAATGTAATGTTTGTTTACCATTAAAAACATTGCTAAACACAGTCCACCACTGTACTGTCCTCCTCCTCTGCTCCCCACTCCTCAAACCTCATCTGAGGGGAGGGGGCAGCCGGATGAAGGTTGTTCATGTCGTCTATGGGTTCTTGTTGGTCCTCGTTGGCACCGATGCCCATGTGCCCCCCTTCGTCTCTGTGTGTTCGGACATGTTTGCGGAGCGCAGCAGGCTCCTTAAAGGTGCGGTTACAGAAGGGGCAGCAGCAGGGCCGTTCACCTGTGTGAATGAGCTGGTGGTGCTTGAGGTGTTGCAGTCGGCTCAGGCGTTTGCCACAAATGCTGCAAACATAGGGCTTCTCTCCGGTGTGCGTGCGGCGGTGCTTGCGCAGACCGTCCAGGTGCCTGAAGCAGGTGCCACATTCAGAGCAGGAGTAGGGCTTTTCTCCTGTGTGGATGCGCAGGTGAGTCTTCAGGGCTCCAGACTCACGGAACCGCCGCCCACACACACCGCACGGGTACGGCTTCTCCCCTGTGTGGATACGAATGTGTTTTTTCAGACTGGAGATCAGACGGAAAGTCTTGCCACATTCTAAGCAGTGGTGCGGCCGGTCAGCTGAGGGTCCCACACCTACGCCCACTCCTGAAGGTCCTGCTGTGTCCTCTGCTCTACCTGGAGAGACGCTGGACCCCACTGAAGTCCCTGATACCATTTTCTGGTCAGTGAGCCCACCTGCTGGCATGGCAGCATTGCAGTCCCGCACAGGTCTTTGGAGACGCAGGGGCTGAGGAAAGGAGCGCTGGGAAGTTCCTTCTCCTGCAGCCTGGATGAAGCCATGGTCTGAGTTTCTCTGTTCGCCTTCCCCACTTGCCTCTTTCCTGTTGGGCTGCACTGATGCTGGCACTGGTCTCTGCTCCTCCTTTATCTCAAATCGATGTACTAATCCTGGTCCTTGGGTTTGATTCTCATCTGAAAAAAAAGTATTAAAAATGTATATCTAAAAAAGAATGTAAAAAAAATGACACACAATACCAGAATATTTTTATAACAATGAAAATATGAAAAATATGTTACCTGATCTAGAGTTGGAGCACACGTGAGAGGTATTTGATCCAAAAGAGTCCATGCTATGATTGGTCACAGAGCCATCAGGCTGAATTGAAAGCTGGCACATTTTGTAATCATTACTTGGGCCAAACCCCTGCAGAGACTCATCGACCGAGCCTCCGAGCCCCAGGTCAGGCCCGCTCACACCCCGCGGATTCTGGGGGTCTCGCTCCATGCCTGAAGCCAGTGAAGTCATGGAGGACAGTGATGGTGCAAAAACAGACTGACTGACCACATGTGCACCAGAGTAAGAGATCTGTAGTTGATCTATGAGTTTCTGCGCACTGCTCAGACAGTCCTGTAACGTCTTCAGTTCCCTCTCCGACACCTCCAGACGGACTTTCAGCCTTTCATTTTCCTCCTCCTTGTGCACCAGCTCCAGTTGGGTCTCATTCAGCACTATCACCACTTCACCCAGAAGAGCATCAACCGCGGCGGACATGGCTGTGTGAATGGTCGGTGCCAGCCGAGATTTCAGCGACGTAACAGTCATACTGCCCTGCGTAGCTCCGTATGCAGGTTTTTCTGATTTTCTGTCAAAACAGGACTCTGCCCCAGTTCTGTCAGATATGTTGGTGAGGTTTGTTTTTCGGCTCATAGCACTGTTTATGGATGCATCCATGCTACCAGCAAATCCTGCGCGCCTCGAAGCCATGCTAACTTTGCTTGGCTAAGGCAATCAACACGAGTTTCTAAACTGTCCACAGCTAAAACATGTGGACTTTAGGTTTGAGTTTTATTGGTCATTAATTGTATCGTTGATTGGTTCAGTCTCTTTAGCTAAGGACGAACACGATGTGGCCATTCAACTGGGCCCAGATGCGATCGCAAACTCCTGTCCAGCAGCATTACGCAAAAAGATTTAAAACTAAAATCCTTTGAGAATATCATACACAGGCTTTGATCGAGCAGGTCCTCCCTCTACTGTCCTCATTAAACATGGTGAAACAGAATCCCCTGGCAAACTCACCCGTTTCCTGCACCTTCTGTTTGAACTACAAACTAAAAATTATGTTTGTCGCACAGCAGTGACGTCAACTAAAAATGCCTCGTCGGATCACCATGGATATATATACGGTCTATGGATAAAACGCATCTATAAATACCCCAAATCTGAGACATCTGTCTATACAAAGTAGAAATGCAACATAAGTTATGATGCATTCGGGGTGTAGTGGGCTGTAGAACAGCTAGTATATATTGTAAGCTAAAATGTTTTTTTCATTGATAATAAAAGAATGTAATTTAATGTATTAATTAGATATTAAAATATATTAAATATTCCAAGCTATAACCTATGTCATGCGTCTACAGGTGAAATAGGTAGAAGAAAATATTCTATAAAAACCTTTGTCAAA